>VHKM01000677.1:0-372805 GCA_007210695.1 Neogobius melanostomus
TGAATGAGTTCCAGTCTCTCATAGTCGTCAGTTGTTCAACGAGTGCTCAGTGTTGTCCCCTCCGTCTCTGAGCGGAAAATGTGGCTCTGAGCTGATGTTCCGCGCTAACATTTTCTCTGTGGAAAGCGGGAGGGCTCTTCTCTCTTCACGCCACAGCACTGGACTCTGGGAAACACCTGAAATGATTTAAATATGAATAAACTGAAACAATAATGACTTAGTACGTGTGAAAGTGTGTGAGCCTACCTGCAGCGCCTTCCTCCCGGTGTAAGCTCTGCCTCCTTCTGGCCCTCTTTATCCGTGAGTCTGATTTCCGTTTCAAACTCCAGGTCCGTCTGACCAGTACGACTCCTCGGGCTCAGAATCTGCTCCAGGAAGCCGCTGTATCTTCCGGCACTCGTCTAACGGGAGCGACGCCAGTTCCTCCTCACACTCCCGCTGTCTCCTTTCAACAGCCGCCGTCTCTCCCAGCCCCTCAGCCAGCGGCTCTTCACCAAACTCTGAAAAGTTTGCCTCACACACTTTTACAGACAGCACTAAAAAGAGACACAGAGAAACAATTGAGGTTTCAGCGATCATACATGTACTCTCCTGCAAATAGAGCTAAAGCATGGACCTGGACTTTTAAATGTCACGAGAATCATCTGAAGACCTAATTATTTTAAAAATTCAGTCAGGCTTTCGGCCAGGCCATAGTACGGAAACAGCTTTGCATTAGATAACCAAACGACTGCTGATGGCAGCTGATTGGATCCACATCACTTCAAAATTTCTCCTCAACCTTCTTGTGCTTCACACCGTAGACCCATTCTATCCTCTCGACGCCTCCACAAACTGTCGCGTCTCTCAGCACGCCCTGGATGGTTAAATCTTACCCTCTGACAGACCGGAATGTGTTTCGCTAGGAGCCTGAAGTCCAGATCCTCCCTGTACGTCGGGTCTCCTCAGATCAGTCTCGGCCGATCCTTTCATAAACATACATGCTGCCACCTCGTCGTGGTCACAGCAACACAACTTGTCTTTTCATGCTATGCTATGACACACACTGTAATCAGGAACTGCCCCAACTCCCCATGCCCTTTTCATGGTTGCTGCTTGTTTGAGGAGATAAAGGCATATGAGCAACAACTTTCTCCCAGCTCCACTTGTTCCTCTCCCCCTCATAACTAACCTGGCGTCCACCGCACCCTGAGATCATCCGCCCGGCCTCCTCCAAGTCCCTGTCACGAAGCTCCGAACATGGGGATAGACCTTTTGTTCAGTTGCACCCCGGCTCGGATAGCCTCCCTGTGGAAGCTCAGAGGAGGCAGAGTCTGGACTCATTTAAAGCTGAACTAAAGACGTTTTATTTAGGGAAACTTTTCAGTGTTACATTCGTGAAGTATATTGGTGTTTTTTAAACATTCAGGCCACAAACATAAAGTAAAAACTGTATTTTTTGTGAAGAATCAACAAGTGGGAACACAATGATGAAGTGCGAACGAAATTTATTGGAATTCAAAACTTTAACAAATAAACACTGAAAAATGGGCGTTGCAAAATATTTCAGCCCCTACTTCAGTGCAGCAAACTCTGCTCCAGAAGTTTCAGTGAAGATCTCTGAAGATCCAAGTTGACCTTTAAATGACTACATGATGATAAAATAGAATCCACCTGTGTGTAAGCAAAGTCTCTGTATAAATGCACCTGCCTGTATAGTCTCAGAGTCAGTTTAAAGCGCAGAGAGCATCATTGAAGAACAAAGGAACACACCAGACAAGTCCGACGGTACTGTTGTGGAGAAGTTTTAAAAGCCGGATTTGGAACAAAAGATTTCCAAGCTTTAAAACATCCCAAGGGCACTTGGCAAGCGATACTATTTGAAATGGAAATGAGTATCAGACCACTGACAAATCTTACAAGACCGGCGTCCCTCTAAACTTTTCAGCTCATACAAGGAGGAAAACTGATCAGAGTTGCTGCCAAAGAGGCCCATGATCACTCTGATGAACTGCAGAAATGTACACTGAGTGGAGACTCTGTCCATAGGACAACAATCAGTCGTATACTGTACAACTCTGCCTTTATGGAAGATCGGCAGAAGGAAAGCCAGTTCTTAAAGATATCCATAAAAATGTGTTTAAAGTTTGCCCAAGCCACCTGGGAGACACACCAAACATGTGAAGAAGGTGCTCTGGTCAGATGAAACCAAAAATCGAACTTTTTGGCAAACAATGACAACGTTTATGTTTGGCTGTAAAAAGCAACACAGCTCATTCACCCTGAACACCCATCCCCACTGTCAAAAACATGGTGTTGGCAGCATCATGTTTGGCCTGCTTTCTTCAGCATGACAGGAAAATGGTTAAAATTGATGGGAAGATGGATGAGCCAACTACAGGAACCATTCTGAAGAAACCTGATGGAGTCTGCAAAAAGACCTGACACTGGGCGGAGACTTTGTCTTCCAACAAGAACAATGATTCCAAAACGGTAAAGCAAAATCTACAATGGAGAGTGGTCACCAAATAAACATATTCCAGGTGATTAGAATGCCAAGCAAAGTCCAGACCTGAATCCCAATCGAGAATTTTGGGGAAAGAACTGAAAACTGCTGATTCACAAACGGCTTGTCCATCGAACTTCACTGAGCTCGAGCTGTTTTTTGCCCCAAAGGGAGGAATGTGAAATATTTCAGTCTCTTCAATGTGCAAAAACTGATAGAGACATACACCCAAGCGACTTTACAGCAGTAAATCGCAGCCAAAAGGTGGCGCAATTTGTCACGCCCAATTGTTCAGTTTTTTTATTTTAAAATGTTGGAAATATCCAATAAAATTTCGTTTCACTTCAGATTGTGTCCCACTTGTTGTTGATTCTTCACAAAAAAAATACAGTTTGATTATCTTTATTGTTTGAAGCCTGAAATGTGCAAAAGAAAAGTTCAAGGGGGCCGAATACTTTCACAAGGCCCGTATTTCAGTCAGGAAAAAAAAAGTATTATACCAACAATTGTGGCAGTTCTCCCACTTAAAAAGATGAGGCCTGTAATTTCTATCATAGGTAAACCTCAACGTTGAGAGACAAAATGAGAATAAAAAAAATCCAGAAAATCACATCGTACTGATTTTTAATGAATTATTTGCAAATGAGTGGTGGAATAAGTATTCTGTCAATAAAAAGTTCATCTCAATACTTTGTTATATACCCCTTTGTTGGCAATGAACAGAGGTCAAACGTTTTCTGTAAGTCCTCACAAGGTTTTCACCATGTTCTGTAGTTTGTCCATTCCTCCATGTAGATCTCCTCTAGAGCATAATGAGTTTTGGGGCAAGCGCGGGCAACACGGACTTTCAACTCCTCCAAAAGGTTCTATGGCTTGAATCAGGAGACTGCTTAGGCACCTCCAGGACCTGAAATGCTTCTTAGAATGCCCACTCCTTCGTTGCCCGGGCGATCTTGGTTTGAGATCATTGTCATGCTGAAAAAAGAACCCAGCCACGTTTCATTTTCATATGCCCTTGCGATGATGGAAGGAGTTTTCACTCAAAATCTCGATCATACATGCCTCATCATTCTTTCCTTTACACGGATCAGTCGTCCTGTCCCTTTGCAGGAAAAAAACGGCCCCCAAAGCCTGATGTTTCCACCCCCATGCTTCCACAGTAGGTTATGGTGTTTCTTTGATGGCAACTCAGCATTCTTTCTCCTCCAAACGCGGACGAGTCGTAGTTTGAACAAAAAGTTCATTTTGGTTTGATCGACCATATGACATTGTCCCAGTCCTTCTTTCTGGATCATCAGATGCCTCTCTAGCAAACTTCAGACGGCCGGACATGTCCTGGCTAACAGGGGGACAACATATGGCACTGCAAAAGGAATTGAGTCCTGGCGCGTAGTGTGTTACTGACGGTAGAACCTTTTTACTGTCCCAGCTCTCCTGCAGGTCATTCACTAGGTCCCCCCGTGTGGTTCTGGGATTTTGCTCACCGTTCTTGTGATCATTTTCGACCCCACAGGGTGAGATTTGTGTGGAGCCCAGATCGAGGAGATTTTCAGTGGTCTTGTATGTTTCACATTTCAATAATTGCTTCCACAGTTGATTTCTTCACACAAGTGCCTTAACCAACTGCAGATTCAGTCCTCCCAGCCTGTGCGGTCTACAGTTTGGTTTCTGTGTCTTTGGACCAGCCTCTTATGGTCTTGACCATAGTGGAGTTTGAGTTGGACTGTTTGAGCATTTGGAACGGGTCTTTTATACTGATTAACAAGTTCAAACAGGAAGCCATTAATACAGGTAACGAGTGGAGGACAGAGAGGCCTCTTAAAGAAAGAAGTTACAGGTCTGTGAGAAGCCAGAAATCTGGTTGTTGTTATTGACCAAATACTATTCCACCAAATTGAAAATGAAAATTAAAAATTCAAGACAAGTGTGATTTTTGGATTTCTTTTTCTCCATATATGTTTCTCAGATATGTTATCTTATCTTCGCTGCTACAGAACAAGTTTCTCCCCTGTCGAGCTAACTCTGATTAGCCTTAGCTCCTGAAGATTATAACTTCAACTTTCATGCGATTAAAGCCAACCAATTAATGAAAACCAAACCCTTAAAAACGTGGTTAAAGAACCTTATAAATCACATTACTGGACCTGTCTGTGTCTTGCTAAAATGAATAAAACAACGCAGCAGACGAGAAAAGGCAGAGGCCAGGAGGCTGCGGTAACGGACTCAAAACAAAATCAAGAAACTAACCCAAAACCAGAGTCTTGGAAGTATTATTTTAATTGTTTATAGGCGAGAAAAAAACAAAAACAGAAAATACTGTTTAAAGTAGAAACAAATTGTTATATGAAAAAATAAGAAGTAGGGCTGCAACGATTAAATCATTAAACGGGCCCTTACGCGCCCGGAACCTTAAGCGGCACTGTTTCCGCACGGCCGCTCTGACGAGCACAGCTCAGTCTGATGGTTTAAACAGACGGAGCTAGTTGTGCTAATACTCGAGCTGGCAGTACCAGGTAGCAGAGCGGAGAACCAGGCTTCGTATTCATCAAAACACGCTCAAACAAGGAAGAAACTTCAGCCAAACGAAGAGGTGAAGATGGACGGAGGCTAACGAGCAAAGGACACGCTCTCCCCGCTATCCGCTACAACAATGCAACAGCTCATCAATGATGTTTTACCATCAGACGGGCATCTACACATTCATCACTGTTCAAAACTGTGACTAAGTAAAGTATGCATGGGTGAACTACCAAAATGCAGACTTTTACATCCTACTGTATCTACTTCTCCCTTTGCTTCAAAGTTTTTTGCGCTAAATATCTTTACGCGTATCTACCATTTAAGTGAGGATAATGTATAGAACGCATGTCATTATCGGGGAAAATAAGATAAAGCAACTGTACACCATTGACTTAACAAGAATAGACAGCTCCTCCTCGCTCCCCCCGTTTACCATAATGCCACGTTCGAGGGAATTCATGGCCGGAATTTACAGACTCCTTCCTCCCACTCTGACGAAGTATGCGTCCTATAAGGCATAAGGGCGGGATCTTTCACTGTAGACTCACGTGTAGCTCGCGCAGCTCCAATGGGAACATCCACCCCCGTTAAGTAGGGAGATTTCCTAAAATGTATTCCTACGATAACCAGCCCAGAGCTCTATTGTGTCTAAACCCAGCGTAATCACAGTAGGAATATCTAGCTGTAGGACACTTCCCCAAAAAATTAGCACCGGGATTAAAGTTGGTTAACCGTGGTTCAAAAGCGCAATGCATTCCAATGGGGGCCTAGCGGCCTATGGAGGTACTAAAGCAATGGTGGAAGCAAATGGGCGGCCTCCCGATGTCTAGTCACAAAGCAGAGCAAGTCAGCGGCCATTGCTTGTACACACACAAATAAACTTCAACACTTGTTTATGAAGGCAGAAAGTTATTCATGATGCATTTCGCGGCAACATATGCCCAAAGTTTGCGCGCATTGCTTGGCAACGCTTGATTCAGGGCAGTGTGGTTGAGGCTAGTAGCAAACCCAAGCATACTTATGCTAGCCTAGCTACTTAGATTAAGGCCGCATGTTCCGAGAGGAGAATTGCGTGGTGAATCTCTGGGTAAGTGAAAGTTGGACTCCCGTTACTTCACGAGCGATTCCTTCAACTTCTCTCGCAGGACGGGGACAGATAGTGTCCCCTGTCCGCTACTACACTTGCGGAGTGAGTAAAGACCTTATTACAAGCACAAACTCGTTGGCCATTGGACGGTCATTATTTTTTTCAGAGGTCTTTCTATCCAAAAAATAAGGACCGGTAAAACTTGGGAAATCCCATTCAAGTACAATGGAGCGTTCTACATGCATTGTGAGGAGCCTTATAATAATTCAAAAAACACAGACTAAATAGAGTGACCACCTGTCCCTCTGTACAGCAGAGCATTGTCATTCTCTATCCCTCCTGCGTGCTTAAGATGTCCCACTTTTTCATTAAGCCTACTTAGGGCTGAAACAACAATCGATTAACGACGACTACAATCGATTATGAAGATGATTCGACAACTATTTTATAATCAAT
Organism: Neogobius melanostomus; assembly: GCA_007210695.1. NCBI lineage: Eukaryota > Metazoa > Chordata > Actinopteri > Gobiiformes > Gobiidae > Neogobius > Neogobius melanostomus. The sequence goes on from VHKM01000677.1 coordinate 6,549, forward strand.
TAATCGTTTTTCTGGTTCAACAGGACCAAAATAGAGCAAAAAATGACATTGAAAATGAAGTATTTTTTGATGAAAACCTCCTTTGTTTTTATAGTCTAGGGTCTGTAGTGTTTTGTACATTGGTAATTTCATGAATATCTGTCCTATGTCTCATCCAATCAGAAAGCACAGAATAGCGCCAAGAGCCTCCCAACAAACATTACTTTAAGTTTACGTCTTCAATACGTCCTCAAGTTGCGTGCCACTTTTAGAATTTTGTGATTAAAAAAAATGAAAAAATACCAAAATTTTCTACACAATTCACAGGCAAGCGATTACTTCGATTTAATGGTAAAAATAATCATAGATTTAACGATAAAATAATAGTTAGTTGCAGCCCCTTTAAAGCCAACTCATGATTATTTTTTATTTACGTCTAAACTCTTGATAATATATCGAATCTTTGCTAGCCCAGTGTATATAAACTGTAAAATGAAAAGGTGTGTGTGTCATTCTCTAGGGATGAAAAATGCTGAATTCTATAACAACAAAACTAATTCCTTTGTTCCAAAGGTTCTTGCCAAATGTCCCATGGTCTCTGTATAAACTATTTAGGTGGTCACACTATTTCAAAAGCAAAATAAACTCCACCACAGTCATACTTTTCACCTGTACTTAAGTCTCATATCCATTCCTTTCATTGCTCCACAACAAATACCAATGTATGAACCATGCAAACTGAACATATTCCCTGTTTATATAGCAAACACATGACAAAGTAATAAATGTTTTCCCTCTTTTAATGAAACCCATCTGGTTGAGATCACCTGGAGGGCAAGGCAAGTTATTTGTAGAGCACAATTCATACACGAGGCAAAATTCAAAGTGCTTCACAAGTTGGCAATAAAATTACAAGAAACAGATCAAAATCAATCCAATAAAACATCAACATAAAATTAAATCAGTTACAGCAAAAGTAAGAGTGCAGATAAAATACTTTGGTTTTTCATAATGCACGGGTAAAAAGAGCCTGTTTTCAGCCCTGGATTTGAAATTGTCAGTTGAAGGCCTGTCTCACATCCTCATGAAGACTGTTCCAGTTTTTAGCTGCATGAAACTGAAACGCAGCCTTCACCGTGATTATTGACTCTGGAACCACCAGGAGAACCCCTCCTGAGTTCTCAGGCCGAGATGTTCCATTACGGCCTAACATGTCAGAGAGTGGACTTCGGGTGCACGTAAACATAAAAAGACTGCATACACAAGCAGAGCTGTATTAAATTCATCATGTTTCTGGTCTGGAGGACGAGAGCCCATGGTCAGAGACCGGTAGCACTGGACTATGTGGTCGTATTTCCTGGTTCTTGTCAGGACTCGAGCAGCAGCGTTCTGGATGTTTTGCAGCTCTAACAGCTCGTTTAGGAACGGAGAAGCCATGAGACAGGACTAGCAGTAGTCTAACTGCTAGGAGACAAATGCAGATGATGACTAGTCTCTCTAAAGTACTGCTTGACACTATCCTCTGATCTTAGCAAGTTCTTCAGATGGTATAAAAAAGCGATGATTTATGCTTTGATTGGCTGTTTAAGGTTCAGGTCTGAGTCCATGATTACTCCCTAGATTTTAACCTTGAGTTTTGTTTCCAGAGCGAATGAACTCAAGGTGACTGATACACTTTGTCTTTGTGTCTGTGGCCATAAAGACAATTGGATCTCAGTTTTGTCCTGAGTTTATGTGAGAAATTGTTTGCATCCACAACTGATCTGTTCGATGCATGACAGAGAGTATCTACAGCCCATCTTCACCTGCCGTCAGTGACACGTAGATCTGAGTTGTCATCTGCGTATTTGTTACGACACATGTGCTGGTTATTACTGACCCAATGGAAGCATGTACAGTTGAATAAGAGGGGTTCCCAAGATTGAACCCTGGGGGGACTCCCACAGGTCATAATGAATGGTGGCATTACAATAACAATCTACATTTTAGACGAGCGCTAACACGAGTGGCTTTAGTGAGTCCCAAAACAAGGGCTATTTCTAATAAAAGAATGACGGGAGAAAATTGTAAACAACAACTCAAATCCAAAATAAGTTGTGCGCGTGGAGACGATAGAGGCAGCAGGTCCATGCCGGATGTACCCCTCTTGACAGAAGGAATCTATGACCCGAACGACTGTCCATATCTGACCGCGCATTAGCTGCACACACGAGCTGCGGCTGTAGATGCTATTCCGGCGCTTTAACGTGGCTTCAGGTTTTTAACATTAGCAACGTCTCTAACCGCTGACAAATATTCTGCGGGACAAATCGACAATGCTAAAGTCACCAAAAGTCACTTCCCCAGCTCTGACACACTTCAAAGAGCGGCTCTGAACACGGTAACTAAACCGAGGCGCTGCGCCCAACGACCGAGGGAAGCGCCTCTTAAACCCGCCACTCTCCCAGGAAGAGCGCTGTGGGACGCGCGTCAGTCTGACGAAAACACACAGAGTTTAAAGAATATCCTAATCGAATCATTAGCTGTGAGTTCTTACACACTTTTATGAAGTAAATGTACTGTAGGTTCGCCGTTTCTTGGAAATCCGTGAAAGACCACGAAGAAAAAAAGCGTAAATATCCAGAGAGCGAGAACGGCGCTTCCAACGGCGCTTCGTAAAATGAGCTTAAGGGCGTAAGTCGAAACTTTTTAGATAGAAATATTGAACCTTTTTTATATTTAGGCCTGTCTCGAAAACACACTTTGTTATGTTATCACTGGCTTAGGTCACAATGTTTGTATTTAATATATTTTTCTTATATTCTCCCACTATATTTTTTATTTTATTTTTTTAACCGTGCGGCCAATTTGGCCAATGGAAATAATTTTACGGCCATTTGCTTTTTCAAACCGGCCAAAAGCGGGCTACAGCCGGCTAACGGGAACCCTGATTGGAGATACACATACTTTTAAGGGTGGTGCTGAACACAGTGGTTTCCTCATCCACAAATTCTCCTCGTCAAACATTATAATTTCCTTCACGAAATACTGCTGAACAATTTTTGGCGTTCTGGGGAGAAGGTCACGACTTGCTTTACATTACCACAAGAGTTTTAAATGTTAATTAAGTCTTTCAATTTTCATTAATTATAAATGCTAAAAACAACTCTATTTCTATGTCCCTAAAAACCAACGTTATGTACGATATATGGCTTTTCTGAATGTTCTATAAAGTGGATGTAAATGAGTTTGAAGTGTTACCCAAACCTCCGCACAGTAGCTGTAATATGGGAGAATTAAAGAACTATATATAATAGCAAGGACTCTATATTTTAGCAGATGTCTACTCTGTACCCATGACGACTTATACTCCTTGCCATTTTTGATGTATTACTTGTTATTATGGGGTTCCAGCTTAAAATTATGATTAAAATCACACCCAAAATTTACATTCGTAAACGCCTCTCTACTTCCATATTATGATTTAAGTTTTACTTCAGTATCTTTGATCAGCTTTCCCAAAAATCATAATTTTTGTTTTCATAATATTTCATTGACATTTTTATTATCAACCATTGTTTTAAGTTATATTCTGTTGAGATTTCCGTCATAAGAAGCTGAAATTCCTTCCTGAACACAGAATCGTTGTATCATCAGAAATAGTATGAATTCAGTTAGCAAAGGTATAACAAGATAATTTATATATAGTAAAACTGTATAGGACCCAAATCGATCTGTGGCACCCCGCAGTAAATATTCTGCATTCAGTACTGAACGTCTTGAAAATAGCCTCTGTCTCTTTAAGAAGCTTTCGACACGCCCCCTTCAGCACACTGCTGTGGCATCTGTAAACAAAACACTACTGTGCGGGAGGGGCTCTGCTGAAGCTGAGACAGTGGTGGGACCTGGCTGGTGACCGAAAGGTCAGGGCGTCTCCAGGAGGGGGGCGTTCCTAGGAGGACTGAGGCATAGCTACAACCTAAAATGGCGCCGTCTTAAGTTTTTACTATACTCAAAAATATGTGAATGAGCCAAAGCAACACTCCAGGCATGTGTTTAAAGGAAAACTCACCCTCAAATCCACTTTTTCCCCCTGATAACTGTATAAATGAGTGTTCCAATAGTTGTCTCTACATACCTACATACCATGGCCATCTTACAGGCGGTCGTCTTTACTGGATTTGATTTGGTTGAATTGGTGCTCTATTGCCCAGGAGCGACAGACTGACGTTCAGGGAGTGAAGCCATGACGCTCAGCTGTCGCTCTGGCTATAAAGCGCCCAGTCTCGCTCACGCCCCCTGTAGCGAGTCTGGAAAGGAATAGCGAGAGAGCAGTATTTTCATCAATTGTCAGGTTTGGATTAGTATTATACATTTAGTAGAATTTTTTTAGAATAGCTTTTTTATTAGTAGACAATCGTGTAGTGTTAAAAGCGTTGTTGAATATTGTAGTTTTATTCATAGTTACAGAACAGTAATAAAACTGGCACCACATCATTATCATGATTCCATCATTCAACTAAATAGCATACATTTTTAAAGATAAAGACTTTAATATTAGTCTTTACAGATCATTATGGTAGTTCTAGTGCATGTTAACATTGGGTAAAACCTTTAATTCACTAAATGTAGCAATAAAAATTACTTTTGCTCTTGAGTCCCAATGTTACAGACCGTAGTCATTCTGATTCTGTTATCTTCAATGACAAACCCAAAACCAATTTTCAAAAAGGACTGTGTTCCTGCAAAATATTATATATTATTTTTTGGTTTATGCGACTGTTTTGTGCACTTTGCTGTAAAAAAATAAAATAAACTTGTAATAATATAGTCATGTCTCTATCTACCTCACACATGCTCTGTATCTGAGGACACAATTATCACTCTCCCTTATGCTTTATGTAGACTACAGCAAAAAGTCTACATTAAAATAGATCGTTAAATTATGAAGTAGCCAGCCAGGCCAGTTAGCTGCCGATGCTACATCGATCTTGCTCAATGCTAAGCAGCAGCCTTTGTAAACATTACAGAGGGATCACTCTAATAAAATAGGCAGCGCCTCAGAGCAGTCTCAGGTACAAGCCTCAGTCTGTCCGATTGCTTACTGTGTAGAGAGAGCTGTAGAGTCTGTCCCAGTGGAACATTTGCTAAACAAGTTAGCTCGGCTGGAAACTCCATCTCGCGACCTTTTTCACGTAGTAGCGCTACAGCCGTTAATCAGATGACTCAGGCCTGTCAATTCACAGACCCTTGACCCCTCCCACCCTCCCAGCTCCCACCTCCCGCGCGCCCCTTAGTCCTCCAGCAACGCACCCTTTACTGTTCCAGATTTTCAAATCTGAGGCTCTGAGGCTGAGGCTCTGAAAGGGGAGTAGTAACTGTTTAATGAGGGAAATGACATAACATCATGATATACAAGCTTGAAAAGTCGATTTAAACTAACCCCCTTAATCTAAGGCAGTTCCTCTACCACCTTAAAACCATACTGCACCTTCCATGTGACGTATATTGCGTATTGTTCTATAAACCTATCAAGACGATTTGAGAAAAGTTTTTCAAGGATTCTTAGAGAACCTGAGGTAGAATCGATAACAGGTCTGGACAGTGTAAATCATACGAGAAATTAAATTGCAGAAATTCATTGATGCATTGTCTACCTCATTTCACCAGAACTTTATCCCAGCCTTTGTCTTCCGATAAGCTTGTGTGAAAGTCATATCATTGAAACTTTCACCTCCTGGGTCTATATTTATCCACTTGTTGGGTGTTTAGTCCCAAAAGACGGCCTGTTTTACCTTGGACTAGATAAATATCCGGTAAGTGACTCACTTATGTCATTTATTATAAATCCCACTTTGATGAACACCTCATCCAACATTGTTGGTAAATATGTTATCAATAGAGAAGCGGGTCGTTAGCTGTTATTCTTGATAGGTCGTGAATCCAATGGAGATAAATGTATTACTTACCATTGCATTCAAAACATCTGTTGGCCATGACTCTTAGTTTCCAATGAAGTTCATATTAGTGTCGCCACAAAACAATGATCTTCGTTTGGTTCAAATACATATTTCCATGCACTTGATTAAATACTTGTTAAATCTGTTCCAGGAGCCCTGCAATACACAAGATAACAGTTATTTTTTCTTTTCTCAAAAACAATCTCCAACAAGTAATCACTCATACTTGCTCAATTGCCTTTACACTCATGTGCTCCTACGACCTGCTATTGAAGTTTTTATCCACATATGTTAATGAACATACATGGTCTCGTGCATGTAAACAAGCCACACCGGATTGTAGCCTGCGGCAATTTGCATCCGTTTCCCCAGGCACTCTCATACACACTCTCAATCATCCTGGCCATTGTACAGTTTTAGTGTAGCGGTAGGTAAAAATGCAACAATGCGGAGGAGTCAGTCCAGACCAACGCGCATAGGAGACTGATTCCCATAGGAGGAAACCAGTGGTGGGCTAAGGAGAGCCTTGATAAATTTGGGGTCCTAATTGCTAATCCACAGGGTGCATTGTAATGGACCGACTTTACTTTAGAATCAGTTTTAGAAGATGGACAATGAGCAACAGTGAGGGCAAAAGCAAAGCGCCTTTTAACGTCATAAGCCCATCTGCCCCGCCGTGACTGAAATAAATGCAACGCCAGTGTGGACTACCCGCTTCGACCAAAACACACTATCAATACATCAAAATGTCACAGAGACTCCTAACAAAGTATCCATCCAAGAACTCCATCTAACACAGCTAACCCACGCAGCAATAAAAACACCCACATAGGCTAGAATTAACTTTGGACCAACTACTTCCAAACACACCTGCAAACACAAAGCTACAGCCAAAGAAAGCTAACAACTCACTGACTTCGATCGGTTGTAAAGGCTTCTATCTTGCACAGCCACTAAACGTTTCAGCAAGCCCGCATCAACTGCACAAAAGAACACCAGCAAAACTAAATAAACACGGTGAACACTTGTGTCTTACTTTTGTTGCTTCTCCGCTCCATAACTCTTTGCAAGTCCAAACTCTTCTTTCAGGCCAGCCTCACACGCTTTGTTTTTGAACAGCGTCACCTCCCCGAAGGGACGTTGCCGGTGGGTCGGTGCCTGTTACCGTCTCCAATATTAGATTTTTTTATAATCGTGTTTTGGAAAGTAAATGTATGTTTTTTATCTCAAAATGGGTGTAAATAAGTGATTGAAAGTTGTAAAACAGTAATGCCTGCCTTACTATACTACTACTAATGGTATCAGCCAGTAACTGATTATAACTGCACGACTAATGCAGTTTTTTATCACGTCACTACTATTGGAACCCATGAACCGTATTTTACGTTATATTATATATACGGTGATTACATACGGTGCATATTTCGAGTGTTTATTCTTTTAAAATAATTAGATCTTTCATTAATGTGTCCACTTTTATTCTACTAAACCTATTAGTTTAAACACATTTTCATCAACATTTCAATAATAAATATATTTTTATGTTTTCACACCTCAAACCCCTAAAATTCAGTGCGTGCAAAGTACCGAGCAATGATAGCCTTAAATAAAGCTTCTGAAAATTGTTATTTCAGCGGCCGGTAACAATTAACAAATAAAACATCTGGCATAATTGAATGTTAAATATCTGTTTAAATAAGCTGTCATTGTAGACATATTAATCATTTTAAAAGCTTTGAGATCATTAAAAAACTTTGTCCGGACAATTGTAATCTAAAATATGCAGGGTCACCAACCTAAGAACAGGCCTTATTTTAAAATAAAGAAATAGTCACAGCAAAACAGGACTATACATCACCAGAAGAAACAAGTCGTCTTTATGTCGAGTAAAAAAGTAAAATCTCCTATCAAGAATTGAGGAAAAAATACTTTTTTCCGAGTCATAGTTAAACCTGTCACACTTTCTGTGTCAAGTGGTACAACCGATGTAAATATTGAAAATATTATTTTATTATAAAAGTTCAATTTTTTTAAAAGTAAATGTTACCCATCGCTAACAATGCCTAAAGCAATGAAGTCCCATAAAGCTGATTTAATTTGAAATTAGTTGCTAATGTTCAGGTGGTCCAACTGCAAAAAAAATGGTAAAAACTACCATCTAAAAACTATAGAGATGCACTTGATCCAATACTTGATAATACTACTGGAGTCATACTAGAAAAAAAATCAGATATGTTTAAATATCGATACGTGGAACCCGATAAACTGTTTTGGCGCTGACACCGAGGCACTCAGTCCATGGTCCTCCTGTTTTATTTCTGATTACAGCATCAGTCAGTTACTAATTACAGATGAAGATGTTCAGAGGAGAAAGACGTCCTAAAGTTACACTTGGCTAAAGATTTCACTTTATACAAATTTTGGAAACTATTAATTTAGAAAAAAACTTTCTGCGCCACCTGACACAGTTTTTAACAAGAAGACAAATACACCTAAAAAATACATTAAATAGTTTTAAATGTTTATTTAACAAAACATAACGTTGGTTTTAAACAAAAAATTATCGACTCCAAAAAATATTGCACGCCCATCAGATTTTAAGTTTTCAGACTCCTCTTATTCCGTCATTTGGCCGTTTTGTGTTTACGTCGGATGCCTCGGTCACAGTGGCCTTCGGTCGGAAGCTGAAGCTCAGAGTCTGATGGCTGGTGAGACGAGTTAAGCGGCTCCGCCCGCCTGTCCGCCGAACACAGAACGCTCAGAGACCCCTTATAGAATCATGCCAATATATATATATATATATATATTATATATTATTATATATATACCATACATACATACCCCAGGGTAAACTGTCAAAGAGCCAATTGAGACATCCAGCCACTAACTGCAGGGTGTAAGATGCTGGCAGGGAAAAGCTTACACTCGGAGCGCCAGAACCAGGTGGCTGGCCATAGTGTACAGGTAACATCGTCCCCAGAGATGAGCTGGAAACCCCAAGTCAAAGTGGGGAACACCTCCAAAGTGGGTACGAGAAATGACCGAGCCAAGTCCTGTGGGACTTCCAGATACAGACGGACAGTAATTGGTAAGAATCCAACCGGACATTGTGGTGTGGACAAAGAGCACGATGGAAAGCCGTGGTGGTTACCATAGCAATACCAACGACTCAACATCAGGAAAAAGAACACGAAACAGAGAAATACCAGGGGTCAGGAGAGCTTAGAGAAGGCCTGGAGTAGTGACAGGCAATCAGTTGGTGCCCGTGGTCGTTGGGGCACTCGGGCAGCTGGACCCCCAAGACTGGACGAGTGGCTCCCAGAGATCCCAGGAAATACATTCAGACATCTCGCGTCAGAAAAGTGCAGTTCTAGGAACTGCAAAAGATACTGCGCAGAACCCTCAAGCTCCCAGGCCTCTGGTAGAGGACCGAGCTTGGAGTGAAAAAGAGACCCGCCCGCGCAAAGGGTGAGGAGAGTTATTTTTATTTATTTTACCAGTGCCTCTCGAAAGTACTAATACACCTTGAACTTTTGCACATTTGTCATGTTTTACAAACGGAAACCATAAAGATTTATTTTTAATTTTTGAAAGTTCACCACAAGTTAAACAGACCAAACTGTGATGTGAAAGGCAAAATGATACATATTCTGTTATTTTCCAAAAAATAGAAAAAGGAAAAAGTGGGGCGTGCATAAGTTTTCATCAGCAATGACTTAATATTGTGGAACCCCTTTTGTCAATAACAGCAGCAAGTCTTCTGGGTATGACTGCAAGTTGCACATCTAGAGACTGACATTTTTAAGCCCATTCCTCTTTACAAACATATAAGTTATACATTTTACAAAAGCTATAACCTTTAACGCTGCTTTAAACCTCTCCACAGTTTATCCCTGACCTTCTGGTGTGCTCCTTGCCTGATGATGTGCTTTGACCAAACCTCTGACCACAGCTCTAGGCCCCACAGAACAGCTGGAATTATACTGAGAGTAGATACACACAGGTGCCTCTATTTAATGGTAACGCAAGCGTGTTAACATTCTGCAGTTCATTAGGAATGTTTAAAGCAATGTAAGCAACTCGGAAAATGCTGTATGATACCTTATGCACGCCCCACTTTTCACTTTCTATTTTTATTTTCATGTATCATTTGCTTTCACTTTACAGTTGTCTTTACTTGTGTGTAACTTTCAGTTAAAAAAATCAACAATAAAATCTTATGTTTAGCGTTGTTAAACATGACAAATGCAAAAGTTCAAGGGTATTAGTATTTTCGCAAGGCACGTAAATACGCAGGTGCGAGGCTGTGGAGGAACTGAAAACGAAAAGTAAAGTTTGTAGGATTTCTGAAAAGGGACCAAGCCTTTAGTCTGTGTGTGGAGTCTGATCGAGTCCAATATACAGTGCATCGAGTAACCAATCGTGAGCTGATGAATGCTTGCAATAGTGTTTTTCCAGTCAGAGCGGCTGAGGGAAAGCTTTCACTTTTGCAAGAAGGCGAAGCTGGGAAAAAGCTCGCCTTAACTACTGAGTCAAATTTGCTTGTGAAGTCTCAGGTTTGTATCCAAATTACACCTATAGGTTCTGATGACAGTGTGGTGGGACGAGAGACTGCGAGATCAGGAACAGAACTGAGTGGTTTTGAGCGCCAAAAACACAAAAGTTCTGCGAGAGCCAGAGCTTAATGTTCGTCCAACACCTGTGAATGGCACTGAGGTGTGGTCTGGGGAGTTTGGTGAAAACCGGAGAGATTTGTTAGATCGTCTGCATAATGTGAAAGGACACGTTATGCTAGAGATGATTGAACCCAGGGCAACATAAAGTGAAAATAAAACCAGACCCTAAAAGGAACCCTGTGGCACACCAGAGGACAGAAGAAGGCTGTGGAGGAGGAAAGTCTAGATAACCACGGCTTTGACTTGAACATTGCAGCACTGTCCCTGAAGCCCACTGCGGCCAGGCTGGGTTCAGAAGGATTGGAGGGGTTCCACTGTATCAAATGCTACAGTGATCCAGCAATGTGTCGGAAAACCGTGTTTGAGCATTTGGAGTGGATAATTGTTCCGAGCAAGAGCGAGAGAGTGACACTGGTCAAACATTGAAAGGACAGGCAGACTTATGGACCCATCCGTCGAGGAAGCATGTTCTCTACACTAGACACAGCCACTGTAAATGATTGTTGAAATCAGCCCATACTAACCCGACAGGAGCCATATTCACCACTTGATATCACTAACCAATAGGTGGAGAGAGGAAATAATCGAAATAAGCTCGCAGAAAAGCGGGCCAGTCCCTCAGAATCCTGCTTCTCATCTCTTTTTTCCAAGGCATTTGTTTGAGAAGTGCTGACATAGCCTAATTCCTGATATCCACGATGTGTGTTTAGAAGGTTGCTGTTTGACTGTCGGCTGCTGAAGATGCGGGATGTGTGTTTCCTGCGGTCGTTCTTGGTAGTTTGGCCTCAGTGTTGCTGTTGTGTCGGGGCTAGCTCTGGTCAGAGACTTGAAATAAACGCTGGGTTCTGAATCTTTGGTGATTGTGTGGCTAAAAACAGCTTTATTTACTCCAACATTCTGAATCAGCACTTTTTCTACACATTTGTTTGTAACGCAAGTAATTACTAAGTCCCAGTAACAAGTTACTTTTACTTACTGTAACTCATACCATCACACTTAGCCCAATCTCAATTCTCTTTTCTACCCTACCCTTCCACTAGCCCTAGCCCTTGCCTTTCCCTACACCCTGAAACAAGGCTAAGCGTTGGAGGGTTGAAAATACCACCCTAAGAATGACAGCCTCCATTTGACTGCATTTACTATTAACACAGATGATTAAGGTTATGTAAAAAATTAAAAATAATAAATAAATAAAATAAAAGCAGCCTATTTGTCTATAGAGCACGTTTCTACTGAACCAGTGTATATCACTTGACTATGTTGTTTTGTAAACCTAAACAGCAGGACTCAGGTCTCAGCCCAAACCCTACAATTCATCTATTTCTGCTAACATTTCCTTCCCCCTGTCCGTGTGTTGCGCTTCTACCGCGGGTCGCTGTGGCTGCAGCCCAGAGCTGCGGAGAGATAGCCCATCCGCTCCTGTAGCGCACTCAGCGGGACAGTCAGAGTAGACCCGCTCGCACTGCGCACAGGGCGGGGACAGGCACCCGCAGCCTCCGCTCTGAGCCCCGGGCCTGAGCGGAGCTGCCGAGGTGCGCTCAGACCGGGGACAGACCGCCTCGGACCCGGGCTCAGAGCACAGCGGCGCGGGGAGAAATCGAGGGCAGCAGTGAGGCACTGAACCCCGTGTGTCATGTCAATAGCGACGTATCGAAGGTTTGGGAGCGTTCGCAGCAGCAAAGCGAAAACGTAGAAGTGACACGTTATAGCAATGGACTGTTCTCATTGTTGCACAAAGCGAACAAAGTCATGAACGAAGCGTTCTGCAACTTATAAATGTTGTAAAAGTGCTTAATGATGATATTCGTGAATTCATTTCGCAGCTTATTTCCGTGTTTTGTCAAACTCCTCCTACCCCTTCGTCTGAAGTGTGCATCTGAAAAACCCTCGCTGGAAGGGCTATGTGGCCCTCTCCCTCACCCCTACCCCTCACCGCAAAATAGAATTGGGACACCCCTTCGTCTCTCGTGAACGCGCACAACGAAGGGAAAGGCTAAGCGGAGGGCTAAGGGGGAGAATTGAGATTTGGGCCTTACTTTCATGGAGAAGTAACAAGTAACTATAACTGATTAATTTTTTACAGTAATCTTCCCAACACTGGTCACCAGGACCAAGTGTGAGGAAACACAGAAAGTGTCTCTTATTGTTCAGTGTGAAAAGTAAATGTCCATAACATAACAGAGGCAGAGATGAGGATTTAAACAATTTATTTATAGTTTAAAAACTAACAATCAAAATGGAAAACCGGCTCAAACTATTGTCAGAAACAGATTTCTGAAGAACTTATAAAGACTGAACAGTTAGCTCAAATCAATGCAAACATTCTGATTATAACTCATTTAACAAATGTGCAGTATTTCGTAAACAAACAGATGTTTTATTCAAGAGAAAAAATAAAATTCAGGGTGATTAAAAGGTATTTCCAGAAGCAGTCTTAAACAAGTCAATTAAAATAAAATAAATCACTTGTAATTGTACAATTAATTGTTTTCACGAGGCCAAAAAGAACAATCTTAAAAGGTTTGTGTTAAACGACATGTAAATTGATTTTTGATTCAAACAGAATAAACAGACCAATTTCATGAATAAAGAAAAATGTGTTAAGTGTTGGATGTTGAAATGTGCTTTAAACACTGTGAGTGTTCATGTGTGTTTTTAGATTACTGCAAACATTTCTGATTATTACTCATTTAACATGTATATAGTATTTAATAAACAAACAAATGTTTTAAGAAAAAAAAAACATATTTACGGAGCCATGGAAGTGACATCAGACACACAAAAAAATTTGAGGTGAACAATTTTTTTTTGAAGAATATAAAAATAAAAAATACACTACAAATTATCTCAGGGAACGAGATAATTATCTCGGGTAATTTTTTAATTTAAATTTATTTTTTATTTTTTTTAAGAAATATAAAAATATTTTTTTTAATTTGTTTTTTGTTTTTTTTACACCACAAATTATGTCGGCGGTGATAATTATATGTCGGGTTTGGGGAAAAAAATATATTTTTTAAAGAAATATAAAAAATATATTTTTTAATTTAAACATTTTTTTTACACCACAAATTATGTCGGGATGACATATTATTATCTCAGGGATAACCTGGGATAATTATCACATCCCCCCGAGATAATTATCACGTTCCCCCGAGATAATTATCACGTTCCCTGACATAATTTGTGGTGTAAAAAAAAAAAAGAAATACAAATTTTAAATATTTTTTATATTTCTTAAAAAAAAAATCTTTTTTTTCCAAAAAAATTTACCCCGAGGTAATTATCACGTTCCCCCGACATAATTTCTGGGTAAAAAAAATAAAAATAAAAAAATGTTTTAATATTTTTATATTTCTCAAAAAAAAAATGTTTTTTTCAAAAAAAAAATTATCCCAAGATAATTATCTCGTTCCCCCGAGATAATTTGTAGTGTAAAAAAAAAAACAATGTCACTTACAGGCTCCGTACATATTTCAAGTTATTTCCAGAAATCGTCTTTAAAAAGTCGATTCAAACTAAATCAATCACTTGTAAAAATATTGTTTTCACAAAGCCAAAAAGAAGTGTTTTTTGTAAATTACAAACAATAAAGAACAATCTCAAAACTTTGTGTTCAGCAACATGTGAATGAATTTAGTCAGAAAATCTGTTGGATGTTGAAATGTGCTTCAAACACTGAGTTTTCATGTGCTTTTTAGATTATGTCTCTGGGTGAATGTTTTCTGACAGACTGAGCAGCAGTAAGGTCTCTCTCCTGTGTGTGTTCTTCTATGAGCATCTAAATTACTTTTATGGGCAAATGTTTTATTACAGATCGAACAGCCGTGTGGTTTCTCTCCTGTGTGTGTTCGTCTATGCATCTTGAGGACAAAGAGCTGTGTGAACCTTTTCTTACAGACCTGACAGCTGTAAGGCCTCTCTCCTGTGTGTGTTCGTCTATGTTTCTCTAGACTACATTCATGGGCAAATGTTTCTCACAGTGTGAACAACTAAAAGGTTTCTCTCCTGTGTGCACTCTAATGTGATTTGTTAAATGCTGTTTTGTGCTAAATTTGTTGTCACAAACATGCACTGTGACTTCTTCTTCTCTTCTCTTTTCTCCGGGTCAGCTCCAGATGTCTCCTGTTGTGACCGTTAGCGCCGTCTCTGGTGCAGACTTGTTTTGGCGACGGAGACTTTTGGTGCTTCTGCTCTGGAACCTCCGGTTGTGGGATTTTCTCCCATTCAGCTCTTTCTCCATCTGTGCGTCTGACGGCTGAATGGAGGTTCCCAATCTTCATTCATCTGTTCAGTGTCAGACGAGGTGCTCAGTGTGCCTCCGTTCTCTGAGGCGGAAATGTGGCTCTGAGCTGATGTTCCCGCGCCAGTTTGTCTTTGTGAAGGGGAGGGCTTTCTCTCTTCACGCTCACAGCATGGACTCGGGAAACACCTGAAACATGATTTAATATGAACAATTAACCTGAACTGAGGAGCTAAGGAATGTGAAAGTTATACCGGAGTAGCTTCTGCAACTGTCCGCATGCTAGGATTGAATCCCAACGCTTCTCCTTTTTATTTCTTGTGCTTATATTCATGTCTGGCCGTAAACTTGATTTCTGATTTGGCTGAGGGGTGTAGTTAAAAGTGAATATAGACCTTTATACGGCACAGTTTTAAATCACGTTCTATATTCAACTCCACTGCAGCTGTTTCCATAGTAACAATAAAACAATTGAGGCTGCGAAACTAGCTTCAGTTAAAACAGCTTAAAAGTTAAAATAACTCCGGCAAGACTAAAAAAGCAAACAGCCCCAATGAACAGTTTCAGTTGTGGGACGGTGTAATTAAGCGAGATAAAGCACTCCGAGGTCTCCATCGGTCGTCAAGTTATTTCTGATAATGGACACTCGTCATGCATTTCCTTACGTAAACACGCCGTACTAGTCAAACAATACCATCATGAGGGAATATGTGGAAAAATAGTATTCCACGTTTCTGTCACTTTATGTTTCCATATAAAAAAATAAGTTGCTTTGTGCATTGAAAATGGCCAAAAATCAGATTTTTTCAGCGACCCGAAATCTAAATAGTGACCGATAATAATGTTTTATTTTATTGACATATTAGTGACAAGAGTTTTCAGAGGGATTTTGATCTTGTTAGTTTTTGAATAAACTAATATTAAGTGAATAAATCGGGCTGGGAATTTAAAAAAAAATCCCTCTGAATATGCCCAAGGCTGAAAGTTTGAGTCCCGTAGGAGCGACTATAAGAGCTCACGAGTTGCCATGAGTGAAGGGAAAACCTAATTTAGTGAAAACCGGCCCTGAAGCATCATAAAAATAAGCCCTCGTACTTTTGTCATTTTTTCCTGACATGAAAACTAAGATGAAAGGAAGAAAACTAGATAAAAATCTCCCACTTTCCACCACTGTGTGAAAATTCAATACTTTCAACCTGCCGTGTCTCAACCTTAATGATTTAAACTATGAAAAACTACGACTACAGGATATTTCCCACAACATAACAGACTGCCCAGATGAGGATTAAACAGTTTTATTTACAACTTTAGACCAAGAATCAAAACAGAAACAGGCTAAAACTATGTCAAAACCATGTAGATTTGTAAAGATTATAAACAGATCCCAATCAGTGCAAACACATTCTGATTATAACTCATTTACAGCATGTATAACAGATTATAACCCAAATGTTTAGAAGAAGAAAAAGAAAACATATTTAAAGTTTGTTAAAAAAGTTATTTCCAGAAACCTCTTTAAAAAGTTGATTAAACAATCAATCACTTGTAAAATATATTGTTTTCACGAGCCAAAAACAAGCGTATTTGTAAAATACAAACAGTTAAATGAAGAACAATCTAAAAAATTTGTGTCATGCAACTTGGTAAATGATTTATTCAGAAAAACAAAAAAGTGTGGATGTGGAAAATGTGCTTTAATACTGTGAGTTTTCATGGTCTTTAGATATGTCTCTGGGTGAATGTTTTCTGACAGGAGCTGAGCGCAGTAAGGCCCTCTCTCTTTGTGTTCTTCATGACATCTAAATTTTATACTTACGGCAAATGTTTTACTACAGATTAACACCCGTGTGGATTTCTCTCCTGTGTGTGTTCGTCTATGTGTCCTTGGGTGGGAGCTGTAAACTTTTTCTCACAGACCGACAGCTGTAAGGCCTCCCTCTCCTGATGTGTGTTCTTCTATGAGCATCTAAGTGAGGACTTGGGCAAATTGTTTATTACAGATGAACATCGTATGGTTTTCTCCTGTGTGTGCCTTCTATGTTTCTTGAGGGCAAAAGAGCTGTGTAAACTTTTTCTCACAGGACCTGACAGCAGTTAAGGTCTCTCTCCTTGTGTGTTCTCCATGTTTCTTGAGGTCAGAGTGCGCGTGTTAATTTCTCACAGAGCCTGCAGCAGTAAGTCTCTTCTCCTGTGTGTGTGTCTTCTATGGTTCTTGAGGGCAGAGTGCTGTGTGTAAACTTTTTCTCACAGACCGGACAGCAGTAAGGCCTCTCTCCTGTGTGTTCTTCTATGAGCATCTAGAGTGAGACTTCGGGCAAAATGTTTTATTACAGATGAACAGCCGTGTGGTTCTTCCTGTGTGGTTCGACTATATCCTTGAGGTGACGAAGCTGGTTGTAAATTTTTCTCACGACCTTACAGCTGTAAGGGTTCTCTCCTGTGTGTGTTCTTCTATGTTTCACTAGCTCCCCTTTTGGGCAAAGTTTTATACGATTGAAAAAAAAATCAGGCCGTGTGGTTTCTCACCTGTTGTGTGTTCTTCTTGTTTCATGAGGGTAGAGAGCTGTGTAAACTTTTTCTCACAGACCTGACAGCCAGAAAGGCCTCTCTCCTGTGTGTGTTCTTCTTATGTGTATCTAGGAAGACTTTAGGGCAAATTTTTTACAGATGAACAGCCGTGTGTTTACTCACCTGTGTGTGTTCTTCTATGTCTATCTAAGTAGACTTAGGGCAAATGTTTATTACCAGATTGAAACTTCATGTGTTCTTCTCCTGTGTGTGTTCGTCTATGTTTCTTGAGGGCAAAGAGCTGTGTAAACTTTTTCTCACAGACCTGACACTAGGCCTCTCTCCTGTGTGTGTTTCGTCTATGTGAATCTAAGTGAGACTTTGGGCAATGTTTTTCACAGATTGAACAACTAAAAAGGTTTCTCTCCTGTGTGCACTCTAATTGACTTGTTAAATTACTTTTTACTAAATTCTTGAAAAAAATCATGGACACTCGTGCTTCTTCTCTTCTGATCCGTCAAACCCAGCGTCTCTCCTGTTGTGTTCTTCTATGTGTATCGAGATGAGTTTTTGGCACATGTTTTCATACAAATTGAACAGCCATGTGTTTCTCTCTGACCTGTGCTGTTTTTCTTGGCTGTTAAGACTTTTCTTTTCGGTGAATGTTTTGTCACATGGTTGAACACTGTAAGGTTTCTGCTCCCTGTGTGCACTCTATTTTCTTGTTAAATAGTTTTTGACAAATCTCTGTACAAACATGACACTTGGTCTTTTCCTCTTCTCTTTCTCCTCCGTCAGCTCCAGACGTCTCTCCGTTGTCGACTGTACGGCGCTGCGGGCTCTGGTGCAGACTTGTTTTGGGCGGAGACTTTGGTGCTCTGCTCTGGACCTGGTTGTGGTGATTTTCTCCATCAGCCTCTGTCTCCATCTGTGCGTCTGAGCGGCTGAATGGAGGTTCCCAGTCTTCATCATCGTCGTCAGTGTCAGACGAGTGCTCAGTGTGTCCCTCCGTCTCTGAGCGGAAATGTGGCTCTGAGCTGATGTTCCCGCGCTCAGTTTGTCTTTGTGGAAGCGGGAGGGCTCTTCTCTCTTCACGCTCACAGCACTGGACTCTGGGAAACACCTGAAACATGATTAAATATGAACAATAAACTGAACAATAATGTGACTTAGACGTGTTTGAAAGTGTGTGAGCCACACTGGCAGCTTCTCTTCCTCCTGTGTGACGCTCTGCTCTTCTGGCTCCTCTTTGATCCGTGAGGTCTTGGTGATTTCGTTGCTTCTGCTCTGGACCTGGTTGTGGTGATTTTCTCCATCAGCCTCTGTCTCCATCTGTGCGTCTGAGCGGCTGAATGGAGGTTCCCAGTCTTCATCTTCTCTCTTCACGCACACAGCACTGGACTCTGGGAAACACCTGAAACATGATTTAAATATGAATAAACTGAACAATAATGTGACTTAGACGTGTTTGAAAGTGTGTGAGCCTACACTGGCAGCTGCTCTTCCTCCGTGTGACGCTCTGCTCTTCTGGCTCCTCTTTGATCCGTGAGGTCTCGGTGATTTCCCGTTTCAAACTCTGACCAGTGTCCACTCTGACCAGTACGACTCTCGGCTCAGGATCTGCTCCAGGAGGCCGCTGGTTCCTCCGGTTCTCGTCTAGGAGCGACGCAGTTCCTCCTCACACTCCGCTGTCGTCATTTCAAACAGCGCACGTGTCTCTCCAGCCGGTGCAGCCAGACGCTCGTTCACCAAAGCTCTGAACGTTTGGCCTTCACGCATTTTTACAAACAGCCCTAAACAGAGACGACAGAGAAAACAATGAGGTTTCAGCTGATCATTTACATCTTACTCTCCTGTCAAATAGAGCTAAAGCTGGGCCTGGACTTTTAAACTGTCACCAAAATAAATGATATGTTAAAAATAAAGCTAAATTATAGTTTGTTTTTTTTTTAGTTTATTAGTTTATGTGAGCAGTTAAAATTCTGCTCAAAAGGAGTGGGCTGAAGCAAAAGCTTATAAGCGCCCGCCCCCCAACATCATTGAAATAAAAACAATTTATCAAATCACACTAGTACAGGGAGCATGTTACAAAGTACAAGACACAAGAGCAGGAACACAGCATGCACACATACACAACGTACCCCTCCATGACCCAACTTTACCTGTTATGACATTATCAATCCTACATTAAGCAACATCATACTTTGATTTTTGATTTGTGATTTGCCCCACCGGCAAAAGAGAACCTACAACCCACCAGAGCGGCCGTTTCAACACGGACCACACCCACAAAGCACCTCTAGAAATGTTCGGATAAATATAAATTAACAGAATTTAACGGAACGGAAAGGAAACACAACTGAAAGGAAACACAACTACAACTAGTTATTGTTTGTATTTCATAACATGTTGTGTAGACTGATCATAAAGATTCCACATAAATGTTTCTCATATTTTTGCTGCTACAGAAACAGTTTCTCTCCTGTCGAGCTAACTGCTGATTAGCCTTTAGCTCCTGAGAGATTATAACTTCAACTTCATCACGATTAAAGCCAAGAATAATGAAAACAAACCCTTAAAAACGTGTTAAAGAACCTTATAAATCACATTTACTGACCTGTTCTGTGTCTAAAATGAATAAAATCACAGTCGTAGCTTCAACAGCAGCAGACGAGAAAAGGCAGAGGGCAGTTGAGTTGCCGCGGGTAACGGACTCAAACAAATCAAACTGAGCTGCAGATAGTTTTATATTCTCTCTTTCTAACATCGTTGGGCTCAGAAACTAATCGCCCGAGTCTTTTGAGAAGTATTAAGTATCATTTTATCATTTTTAGGAGAAAAATAAAGCCTTTGAGTCCGCAGTGATGTAGAGTTCTAGACGATGAAGGTTTTGAACAATAACAATAGTGCAGAGGTGGTAGTTCTTAGCTTAGAAATAAAAAGGAGAAGCGTCATTCAATCCTTTTTCAATCCTTTCACATTCCATTAGCCTCCTCAATGTATTTTCCCTATAGCCGTTAGCATTAGCCACCGAACATCTCAAATTCTGAGCGATTCAGATGTTTCAGCTGTTGTCGACACATCGACCACATTTAGGGGAGGCCAAAGCCTCGTTAGAAATCATTAATAAATGTACTTTGAATAACTTATTTTAAATACAAATTAGCATCTAAACGTGTCCTCCAAGTTACATGCTAAATGCTCTATAAGTGCATTTATAATTCATACCTGATAAAGTTAATTCTCTGCTGTTTCGTAGTGACTGTTCAAACCCATAGTAACGATGCTAACGATGCTAACTACATACGAAAAGTGAAGGCAGCTACAGTACGGCTAAGTGTGACATATTTCACACTATTTATATAATTTCTGTGGTTTCTTTATCATGTACATGTCATAAGATGATGTTTAATGTCCATTAGATGTGTATTTGTGAATCAGACCCATGAAAAGCAAAATCTTGAAAATGATTTAGCATTTAGCATGTACCTCGGAGGACACTTTTAGATGCTAATGTCACATGACGAGTGGTATGGGTATAATTCAATAAAATAAATAAAAGCCTGACAACGCCATCCAATGTAAACTGGAAAAAATGTGCTTTAAGGCACACAGGTTCGACCCATAAGGACAGAGGCAGCATGTTCCTCGAACACAGTTTAGTTTATTTCTATGTTTTACTTTTATGTCTTTCTTTGGGATTTCATATTTTCTTTACACATATCACGGTTTGTTACATTCAGTTGGGCTCACAAAATGCCCGGGAACAGGTCAACAAAAAGGAAACAAAACAAGGGAGAAGGAAGACAGCAGCGTGGTTAGGTCCACCTAAATGTAAATAAAAAGGTAGTTAAGGAACCAGTTACGCAAAATAAAGGCTAACCATCAGGCAAGGCCGATCCTACCATCGCACGCCCACATCTAGCCCTTCTCGGCCGGCTCGGTGCTTCGATAGCCCCCAGTTCCGTCACAGGAGGGCCCCAGCAGACCCCGAGCCACCATGCACCGAGAGCGAGCAATGGACGCCAAGGAGTGGTGCGCTTTGAGGCTCTCAACCACCCGCGACGCTAAAATTAGGCCTGCGTTAGCAGCTACACCAATAGTTAAGAATGAACGAATGAACCATAGCTACCTGGACCCGTGGAACAACACGCACAACCTCTGGGCACAGCCCAACCAGGCCGGAAGACGCCAGTGAGGAGACAGAGGAAGTGCGTGTGAACCAGGGTGGCTTTTATACTAAACGTTAGCGCCATCTGCTTTCCGTTTCAATATTAAAATACAGTTAATAAAACCGGTAATGCCACACTAATTTGTTTCTAAAATAAGTTACTCAAAGGTCTGTACATTTATTAATGATTTTTAACTAGGCTTTGGCCTCCCCTAAATGTGGTCGATGTGTTGACAACAGCTGAAAACATCTGAATCGTTCATAATTGAGATGTTTGGTGGCTAATGCTAATGGCTATGGGGAAAATACATTGAGGAGGCTAATGGAATGTGAAAAGTATACCGGAGTAGCTTCTGCTAACTGTCCGCATGCGTAGGGATTGAATAATGCTTCTCCTTTTTATTTCTGTGCTTATATCATGGTCTGGGTGAATACTTGATTCTGATTGGCTGGAGGGTGTAGGTTAAAAAGTGATATACTAGACCTTTAGTCCGGCAACAGTTAAATCACGTTCTATATCACTCCACTGCAGCTGTTTCCATAGTAACAATAAACAATTGAGCTGGAACTAGCTTTAGGTAAAACAGCTTAAAAGTTAAACACCTGCAAGGACTTAAAAAAAAAAGCATACAGGCCCCAATGAACAGTTTCAGTTTGTGGGACGGTGGTATAAGCGAGATAAAGCACTCCGAGGTCTCCATCGGGTCGTCAAGTTATTTCTGATAATGGACACCTCGTCATGCATTATCCCTTACGTAAACACGCTGTTACTAGGCAACAATACCCTCGTGAGGAATATGTGGAAAAAATGTATTCCAAGTTTTCTGACACTTTATGTTGTCATATAAAAATAAGGTGCTTTGTGCATGAAAATGGCCAAAAATTGAGGGGATTCTGGATCTTTTTTAGTTTTTGAATAAACTAATCATAAGTGAATAAATCAGGCTGGGAATTAGATATTAAAAAATCCCTCTGAAAACTCTTAAAAATCTGAATATGCCCAAGGCTGGAAAGTTTGGAGTCTGTAGGAGCGACTATAAGAGCTCACGGGTTGCATGAGTGAAGGAAAAACCTAATTTAGTGAAAACCGGCCCTGAACATCATAAAATAAGCCTCGTACGGAGAAAGTTTTGTCATTTTATTCTCTGACATGAAAACTGTAAGATGTAAAGGGAAGAAACTAGATAAAAATCTCCACTTCGACCACTGTGTGAAAAATCAATACTTTCACCTGCCGTGTCTCGCCTTAATGATGTTAAACTATGAAAACTACGACTATAGGAATATTTCCACAACATAACAGACGGCAGAGATGAGGATTTAAACAGTTTTATTTACAATTTAAAAACTAAGAATCAAAACAAAAAACAGGCTAAAATTATTGTAAAAAACATGTAGATTTGTAAAGATTATAAACACTGATCTCCAATCAGTGCAAACACATCTGATTATAACTCATTTAACATGTATACAGTATTTAATAAACAAATGTTTTAAGAAGAAAAAGAACATATTTCAAGTTGTTAAAAAGGTATTTCCAGAAACCTTTAAAAAGTTGTTTCAAACATTCAATCACTTGTAAAATATATTGTTTTCACGAAGCCAAAAAGAAGTGTCTTTTGTAAATTACAAACAGTAAATGAAGAAAAATCTTTAAAATTTGTGTTCAGCAACTTGTAAATGAATTTATTCAGAAAAACAGAAAAAGTGTTGGATGTTGAAATGTGCTTTAAACACTGTGAGTTTTCATGTGTGTTTTTAGAGAACATCTCACGGTGAATGTTTTCTGACAAACTGAGCAGCTGTAAGGCCTCTCTCCTGTGTGTGTTCTTCTATGTTTCTTGAGGTTACAGAGCTGTGTAAACCTTTTCTCACAGACCTGACAGCAGTAAGGACTCTCTCCTGTGTGTGTTCTTCTATGTTTCACTAGCTCCCCATTTTGGGCAAATGTTTTATTACAGATTGAACAACTAAAAGGTTTCTCTCCTGTGTGTGTTCTTCTATGTTTACCTAAAGTAGACTGTTGGGCAAATGTTTTATTACAGATTGAACAGTCGTATGGTTTCTCTCCTGTGTGTGTTCTTCTATGTGTATCTAAGTAAGACTTTCGGGTAAATGTTTTCTGACAAACTGAGCAGCAGTAAGGCCTCTCTCCTGTGTGTGTTCTTCTATGTGCAGCTAAAGTAGACCTTTGGGCAAATGTTTTATTACAGATTGAACAGCCATATGGTTTCTCTCCTGTGTGTGTTCTTCTATGTTTATCTAAGTAAGACTTTCGGGTAAATGTTTTCTGACAAACTGAGCAGCAGTAAGGCCTCTCTCCTGTGTGTGTTCTTCTATGTTTATCTAAAGTAGACCTTTGGGCAAATGTTTTATTACAGATTGAACAGCCATATGGTTTCTCTCCTGTGTGTGTTCTTCTATGTGTATCTAAAGTAGACTTTTGGGCAAATGTTTTATTACAGATTGAACAGTCGTGTGGTTTCTCCACTGTGTGTGTTCTTCTATGTGTATCTAAAGTAGACTTTTGGGCAAATGTTTTATTACAGATTGAACAGCCATATGGTTTCTCTCCTGTGTGTGTTCTTCTATGTTTATCTAAAGTAGACTTTTCGGCAAATGTTTTATTACAGATTGAACAGTCGTGTGGTTTCTCCCCTGTGTGTGTTCTTCTATGTTTATCTAAGTAAGACATTTGGGCAAATGTTTTATTACAGATTGAACAGTCGTGTGGTTTCTCTCCTGTGTGTGTTCTTCTATGTTTCTTGAGGTTACAGAGCTGTGTAAACCTTTTCTCACAGACCTGACAGCAGTAAGGACTCTCTCCTGTGTGTGTTCTTCTATGTTTCACTAGCTCCCCATTTTGGGCAAATGTTTATTACAGATTGAACAACTAAAAGGTTTCTTTCCTGTGTGCACTCTAATGTGTCTTATTAAATCCTGTTTATCTCTAAATGTCTTGTCACAAACATGACACTGGTGCTTCTTCTCTTCTCCTCCGTCAGCTCCAGACGTCTCTCCGTTGTTGACCGTAGCGCTCGACTCTGGTGCAGACTTGTTTTGGGCGGAGACTTTGGTGCTTCTGCTCTGGACCTGGTTGTGGTGATTTTCTCCATCAGCCTCTGTCTCCATCTGTGCGTCTGAGCAGCTGAATGGAGGTTCCCAGTCTTCATCATCGTCGTCAGTGTCAGACGAGTGCTCAGTGTGTCCCTCCGTCTCTGAGCGGAAATTGGTTCTGAGCTGATGTTCCCGCGCTCAGTTTGTCTTTGTGGAAGCGGGGAGGGCTCTTCTCTCTTCACGCTCACAGCACTGGACTCTGGTAAACACCTGAAACATGATTTAAATATGAATAAACTGAACAATAATGTGACTTAGACGTGTTTGAAAGTGTGTGAGCCTACACTGGCAGCTGCTCTTCCTCCCGTGTGACGCTCTGCTCTTCTGGCTCCTCTTTGATCTGTGAGGTCTCGGTGATTCCCGTTTCAAACTCTGACCAGTGTCCTGTCTGACCAGTACGACTCTCGGGCTCAGGATCTGGTCCAGGAGCCGCTGTATCTTCCGGCACTCGTCTAGGGAGCGACGCAGTTCCTCCTCACACTCCGCTGTCGTCCTTTCAAACAGCGCACGTGTCTCTCCAGCCGGTGCAGCCAGACGCTCGTTCACCAAAGCTCTGAACGTTTGGCCTTCACACATTTTTACAGACAGCCCTAAACAGAGACGACAGAGAAAACAATGAGGTTTCAGCTGATCATTTACATGTTACTCTCCTGTCAAATAGAGCTAAAGCTGGGCCTGGACTTTTAAACTGTCACCAGAATCATCTGAAGAGCCATAACTTATTTGAAAAATTCCAGTCAGGCTTTCGCCCAGGCCATAGTACGGAAACAGCTTTGCTTAGGGTAACAAACGACTTGCTGATGGCAGCTGATTTAGGATCCCCATCACTTCTAATTCTCCTCGACCTGTCTGTGGCTTTCGACACCGTAGACCATTCTATCCTCCTCGACCGCCTCCACAATACTGTCAGTCTCTCAGGCAGCGCCCTGGAGTGGTTTGAATCTTACCTCTCTGACAGGACCGAATGTGTTTCGCTAGGAGCCTGCAAGTCCAGATCCCTCCCTGTTACGTGTGGTGTTCCTCAGGGATCAGTCCTGGGCCCTATCCTTTTCATAACATACATGCTGCCACTCGGTCGTGTCATCAGCAGACACAACTTGTCTTTTCATTGCTATGCTGATGACACACAGCTGTATATCAGAACTGCCCCCAACTCTCCCATGGCCCTTTCATGTGTTGCTGCTTGTCTTGAGGAGATAAAGGCATGGATGAGCAACAACTTTCTCCAGCTCCATTGTTCTCTCCCCCTCCATAACCAACCTTGGCGTCCACCCGCACCCTGAGATCATCCAGCGGCCGGCTCCTCCAGGTCCCTGTCACGAAGCTCCGAACCATGGGGGATAGAGCCTTTTGTTCAGTTGCACCCCGGCTCTGGAATAGCCTCCCTGTGGAGCTCAGAGGAGTGCAGAGTCTGGACTCATTTAAAGCTGAACTAAAGACGTTTTATTTAGGAAAGCTTTTAAGTGTTAATGTGGTGAAGTATTATTGTGTGTTTTTAAACATTTCAGGCATCAAACATAAAGATATAAAACTGTAATTTTTTGTGAAGAATCAACAAGTGGGACACAATGATGAAGTGGAACGAAATTTATTGGATATTTCAAACTTTAACAAATAAAACACTGAAAAATTGGGCGTGCAAAATTATTCAGCCCCTTTACTTTCAGTGCAGCAAACTCTCTCCAGAAGTTCAGTGAGGATCACTGAATGATCCAAAGTTGACCTAAATGACTAATGATGATAAATAGAATCCACCTGTGTGTAATCAAGTCTCCGTATAAATGCACCTGCTCTGTGATCGTCTCAGAGGTCAGTTTAAAGCGCAGAGAGCATCATGAAGAACAAGGAACACACCAGGCAAGTCCGAGGTACTGTTGTGGAGAAGTTTAAAGCCGGATTTGGATACAAAAAGATTTCCCAAGCTTTAAACATCCCAAGGAGCACTGTGCAAGCGATAATATTGAAATGGAAGGAGTATCAGACCACTGCAAATCTACAAAGACCCGGCCGTCCTCTAAACTTTCAGCTCATACAAGGAGAAAACTGATCAGAGATGCTGCCAAGAGGCCCATGATCACTCTGGATGAACTGCAGAAATGTACAGCTGAGGTGGGAGAATCTGTCCATAGGACAACAATCAGTCGTATACTGCACAACTCTGGCCTTTATGGAAGAGTGGCAAGAAGAAAGCCATTTCTTAAAGATATCCATAAAAAGTGTTGTTTAAAGTTTGCCACAAGCCACCTGGGAGACACACCAAACATGTGGAAGAAGGTGCTCTGGTCAGATGAAACCAAAATCGAACTTTTGGCAACAATGCAAAACGTTATGTTTGGCGTAAAAGCAACACAGCTCATCACCCTGAACACACCATCCCCACTGTCAAACATGGTGGTGGCAGCATCATGGTTTGGGCCTGCTTTTCTTCAGCAGGGACAGGGAAGATGGTTAAAATTGATGGGAAGATGGATGGAGCCAAATACAGGACCATTCTGGAAGAAAACCTGATGGAGTCTGCAAAAGACCTGAGACTGGGACGGAGATTTGTCTTCCAACAAGACAATGATCCAAAACATAAAGCAAAATCTACAATGGAGTGGTTCACAAATAAACATATCCAGGTGTTAGAATGGCCAAGTCAAAGTCCAGACCTGAATCCAATCGAGAATTTGTGGAAAGAACTGAAAACTGCTGTTCACAAACGCTGTCCATCGAACTTCACTGAGCTCGAGCTGTTTTGCAAGGAGGAATGGGCAAATATTTCAGTCTCTCAATGTGCAAAACTGATAGACATACCCCAAGCGACTTACAGCAGTAATCGCAGCCAAAGGTGGCGCAATTTTGCACGCCCAATTTTCAGTTTTTTTATTTGTTAAAAATGTTTGAAATATCCAATAAATTTCGTTTCACTTCACGATTGTGTCCCACTTGTTGATTCTTCACAAAAAATTACAGTTTTATATCTTTATGTTTGAAGCCTGAAATGTGGCAAAAGGTCGAAAAGTTCAAGGGGGCCGAATACTTTCGCAAGGCACTGTACAGTGGGGAAAAAAAGTATTTAGTCAGCCAACAATTGTGCAAGTTCTCCCACTTAAAAAGATGAGAGAGGCCTGTAATTTTCATCATAGGTAAACCTCAACTGTGAAAGACAAAATGAGAAAAAAAAATCCAGAAAATCACATCGTCTGATTTTTAATGAATTTATTTGCAAATTATGGTGGAAAATAAGTATTTGGTCAATAACAAAAGTTCATCTCAATACTTTGTTATATACCCTTTGTTGGCAATGACAGAGGTCAAACGTTTTCTGTAAGTCTTCACAAGGTTTTCACACTGTTGCTGGTATTTTGGCCCATTCCTCCATGCAGATTGAGCAGTGATGTTTTGGGGCAGGCGCTGGGCAACACAGACTTTCAACTCCCTCCAAAGATTTTCTATGGGGTTGAGATCTGGAGACTGGCTAGGCCACTCCAGGACCTTGAAATGCTTCTTACGAAGCCACTCCTTCGTTGCCCGGGCGGTGTGTTTGGGATCATTGTCGTGCTGAAAGACCCAGCCACGTTTCATTTTCAATGCCCTTGCTGATGGAAGGAGGTTTTCACTCAAAATATCACGATACATGGCCCCATTCATTCTTTCCTTTACATGGATCAGTCGTCCTGGTCCCTTTGCAGAAAAACAGCCCCAAAGCCTGATGTTTCCACCCCCATGTTTCACAGTAGGTATGGTGTTCTTTGGATGCAACTCAGCATTCTTTCTCCTCCAAACACGACAAGTTGAGTTTTGACCCAAAAGTTAAATTTTGGTTTGATCTGACCATATGACATTCTCCCAGTCCTCTTCTGGATCATCCAGATGCTCTGTAGCAAACTTCAGACGGGCCGGGACATGTACTGGCTTAAGCAGGGGGACACGTCTGGCACTGCAGGAATTGAGTCCCTGGCGGCGTAGTGTGTTACTGACGGTAGCCTTTGTTACTTTGGTCCCAGCTCTCTGCAGGTCATTCACTAGGTCCCCCCGTGTGGTTCTGGGATTTTTGCTCAGTGTTCTTGTGATCATTTTGACCTCACGGGGTGAGATCTTGCGTGGAGCCCCAGATCGAGGGAGATTATCAGTGGTCTTGTATGTCTTCCATTTTCTAATAATTGCTTTCACAGTTGATTTCTTCACACCAAGCTTCTTACCAACTGCAGATTCAGTCCTCCCAGCCTGGTGCAGGTCTACAGTTTTGTTTCTGGTGTCTTTCGGCAGCTCTTTGGTCTTGACCATAGTGGAGTTTGGAGTGTGACTGTTTGAGGTTGTGGACAGGTGTCTTTTATACTGATAACAAGTTCAAACAAAGGCCATTAATACAGGTAACGAGTGGAGGACAGAGGAGCCTCTTAAAGAAGAAGTTACAGGTCTGAGAGAGACAGAAATCTTGCTTGTTTGTTATTGACCAAATACTTATTTTCCACCATAATTTGCAAATAAATTCATATAAAATCAGACAATGTGATTTTCTGGATTTTTTTTCTCATTTTGTCTCATAGTTGAGGTTTACCTATGATGAAAATTACAGGCCTCTCTCATCTTTTTAAGTGGGTGAACTTGCACAATTGTTGGCTGACTAAATACTTTTTTCCCCCACTGTATACATCTTATGTTTCTCATATTTTCGCTGCTACAGAAACAGTGTCTCTCCTGTCGAGCTAACTGCTGATTAGCCTTTAGCTCCTGAGAGATTATAACTTTGACTTCATCGTGATTAAAGCCAACAATAATGAAAACAAACCCTTAAAACGTGTTAAAGAACCTTATAAATCACATTTACTAACCTGTTCTGTGTCTAAAATGAATAAAATCACAGTCGTAGCTTCAACAGCAGCAGACGAGAAAAGGCAGAGGGCAGTTGAGTTGCCGCGGTAACCGACTCAAACAAATCAGAAACTAACCCAAAACCTGAGTCTTTTGAGAAGTATAAAGGCCTATTCATTCTCCACAAGACACGAGAACTTTGTTCTCACACCCAGAGCTGCGAGAAGAAAAGAAAATGAGGTCATTTTGTTCTCGCAGCTCCTGTTCGGCAGCGACGGGTGTGCCAAAGCATTTCCCCACCCACAAACTAAAGTCAAACATTGCAGTGACAGAGGCGGTCTCTGAGGTTTGGGGGTGACATGCGGGGGGTGAGGGTGTGGGCCTTTGCATTCAAGGTTAAGTTTATTTATAAAGCACATTTACAAAACAGTCATCACTGCCCCAAAGTGCTGTACAGATACACAGTACAATAATACAAAACTACAAAAACACAACAATATAACACGATAAGAAAAGTAAAAATGTAAACTGTAAAAATATGAAAAATCCTCATCTTGTGTTAAAAGCCTGTGTAAAAAAAAAAAAGTCTTCAACAGAGTTTTGAAGCTTTCAACTGATGTAGCCTGTCTAATGTTCACAGGGAGGGAGTTCCACAGTTTAGGGCCTGCTACTGCAAAAGCTTTATCTCCTTTAGTTTTTAAATGAGATCTTGGACAATCCAGCAAACTTTGGCCCGAGGATCGCAGAGCTCTGACAGGGGCAAAGACAGCAATTCAGATAAATAAGGCGGTGCCAGTCCATGGATGGATTTAAAAACAAGTAATAGAATTTTGAAGTCTATTCTAAAAGCAACAGGTAACCAGTGAAGAGAAGACAGAACAGGAGTAATATGTTCATGCCGTTTGGTTCCTGTGAGCAGCCGCGTTTTGGACCATTTGGAGTCTGTGAATCGATGACTGCTTTAGACCAAAATACAAAGAATTACAATAATCCAAACGAGTCGTGATCAATGCATGGACAACCTGTTCAAACTGGTTTAAAGGTAAGTAGCGCTTCACCTTACTTAGAAGCCTAAGTTGGAAAAAACTAGTTTTGACTACTGCATTGATCTGTTTTTCAAACTGGAATGAACTGTCAATATGAAATCCAAGACTTTTGGCGGATAAACAGCAGTGGGACGCAAGTGGACCAAGAGCACTGCCAGTGAGGTCAGCCTCACCAAAAAACACGATTTCAGTTTTTTTCTCATTCAAATTGAGAAAATTCAGTGACATCCAGTCTTTGACCTCTTTAAGACATGTCAATAAGGTGGCAGATGAGTTAGATTTGAGGTCCAAAGGAAAATAGATCTTTGCATTGGCACAATCACAGCAGACAGATTACGTGGGAAGGACTTGGTTATAAACCACAGGTACAGGGGCAGGACAATGGGCAGGACAATGGGCGGCACCTGGTGACGATGTGTGGAGCTGGTGCGGCGTATGACGTTCTGTGGAGGCCGTGGACACGTCTCCAGCCAATCAGGAAATTCTAATTTAGTAGCAGAGTTTACCCTGAAGGGGGCGCAACCCATTCGTTTTCAGGCCAAAGTTAGAATTTGACACATGTTTGCGCAATAATGTCAGAATAATGTCAGTGACCAGTGGACAACACTATGAGACACACATTGAGACAGTTTATCAGTAAAAAAAACTTGATTTGGTGTTTAGTTGCTCTTTAACTAACATAATATACCAGCGGGAGATTTGGGGGGGGTCTGGGGTGGGCGGGGTCTGGGTCGGTGATTGACAGGCCTGAGTCATCCGACTTTTATTTACTTCAACTCATAAACAAAGTCCGAGCATGGAGTTCCAGCGACTACACAGTAGTACAATACAGTACAATAAACAATATACACTAAAATTACACACGATATTGAACTCTAAAACCAATACTAACAAATGTCCTAAACTAAATTCAGCAACTAATCTAGCAATAAAAGCAACTAATGACTAAAACTACAATATTCAACAACGCTATAACACTACACCATTATTTATAATACAAAAAGCTATGCTAAATAAATCTACCTAAATGCTATAATAGTATATAACGGTGGCTCAGCGGTTAGCGCTCGTGCTTCACAGATAGAAGGTCCCAGGTTCGATTCCCACCTGGACGGGGCCTTTCTGTGGGAGTTTGCATGTTCTCCTCGTGTCTGCGTAGGTTTCCTCCGGGTACTCCGGTTTCCCCTACCACTAAAAACATGTACAATAGGTCAGTGAGTGTGTATGAGAGTGCACATGGGGGACGACGGATGGAAATTAGCCCAAGGCTACATCACGGCGCAGTAAGGATACAGATATGTGAAAAAAATGATATAATATCCCTAGTGGAGGGTGGAGGAGAGGTCCTTGGAAAAGATGGATAGTAAAAGGCCTGATTAAGAAAAACAAAGGCACTGGAAGGAGATACAACTAAGTGTGCGAAGCTCACAGACATTTATTCAAGAAGAAAGACGGACGAGGGAAATGGAAAAGGAGATGTAGAAAAAAAAAAGTACTTTCGAATGAGTTGGATTCTCACAGTCACGACGATACATAGGCTACTTAAAACTAGTCTTGTTTAGAGCGCCATATGTGGTTTGACAGTACAATATTATGTTAAGATCGTGCATTATATAGATCAGCGGTCACGAATTAAATTTCACCAAGGTCCGAAATGAAAAAAAATTGTCAAGCAAAGGTCCGGAACATACGGGGTTAATTCACAGTTATATTGGGATTTTTAAGCCTTTATTAAATCTATTACTGTCATTTGAAAATAATGTAATCAATTGAATCCTGTTATTGTTTTTTTGCTCTAAAACTACTGTAGCCTCTGTTATACACAATGTGCTCATAATGTATGACAGTGTGTTTCTTGGCTCAGTTCAACACACTGAGCCCAGCTTAGTCCTGGCTTAGTCCAGGTTTAGTCCTGGTTCAGACCAGGTTTAGTCCTGGCTTAGTCCAGGCTTAGTCCAGGCTTAGTCCAGGCTTAGTCCAGGCTTAGTCCAGGCTTAGTCCAGGCTTAGTCCAGGCTTAGTCCAGGCTTAGTCCAGGCTTAGTCCAGGCTTAGTCCAGGCTTAGTCCAGGCTCAGTCCAGGTTCAGTCCAGGTTCAGTCCAGGCTTAGTCCTGGCTTAGTCCAGGTTCAGACCAGGTTCAGACCAGGTTCAGTCCAGGTTCAGTCCAGGTTCAGTCCAGGTTCAGTCCAGGTTCAGTCCAGGTTTAGACCAGGTTTAGTCCTGGCTTAGTCCAGGTTCAGACCAGGTTTAGTTCTGGCTTAGTCCTGGTTTAGTCCAGGTTCAGACCTGCTCGCTGCCGATCGAGAAACAGCCGCGCTATTTGCGCATTACGATCGCGCTTGCATATTTAATTAGGGCGTCCTCTGTTGTTGTTGTTTTTTTTTAGCGAGCCGTATTTCGGTCATTCCAAAACCATTTCTAAAGATCTAAAAAGTATCATGGAGCTAAGATGAAGGACTTTCTTTCTCTGTCTGTTCATCTGGGCTGTAGTTTACCGCTCTGGTGCAGTCGGAGGGAGGGAGAGCGAGAGGGAGAGAGAAGGAGAGGGCGCGCACACGCAGCCGCTCGTCTGAGGGGATTTGGGTCGAGTCCAAAGTTCGGATCCAAGGTTCGGGTCCGGATGGGCTGGCGCATGGGTCCGGATCCGGACCGAGGTCCGCCGTTTAGTGACCTCTGATATAGATGCTATGCAAAAATGCATTACTAATTACAAGCTTAATCAGCAAAAAAACAGCAAAGTGAAAGTAGTACACACGCGACGACTAGACGATTAGAGAACAAGTACTTTACTTACTAGTACTGAGTGGAAAGGTCAAAGTTGTACACTGTAATTAAAATATTTGTCAGTCCAATAAATGTATCAGATCGTCTATTACATAGAAACCAAAATACTATCCAAATCTAATACAAATACTAATGCAGCATGCATGAGTAGGTGGTATATCATACTACACTACTAGTACTACTAATCTCTAACAGCATGATTTTAATGTTGTAGTATCTGAGCAGCAAAGCCAAGTTGAAAGTAGACCTGATCAAAGTGAAGTTGGAGAAGGAATAACAAGCACTGCTGAGTGGAGTGGGAGGTGAAACGATACGTTTCTCTCTGTGAGTAAAATTCTACTCATAATCCATTGTTTCATTTTATTGTGTCTTTCCTATGTACATTTTCCGTAGGTATTCCAAATGCTGAGAGAAAGGACAGTGGACAGAGGCCAGTGCCCAGCGAGACTAGGGGTGGGCGATATGACAAAAATAGAATATCACGATTTTTGCATTATAAACTTACGATTTCGATTTTATCACGATTTTTTTATAATGACAAAAATAACTTGAATTACACTGAAGAAGAAAAATACTAGGGCTGAAAAACAACTAATCGATTAATCGACAACTAATCGATTACTAAAATAGTTGTCGACTATTTCAATAATCGATTAATCGTTTTCTGGTTCACACAGACTCAAATAAAGCAAAAATAACATGAAAATGTAGTATTATTTTATTAAAAATTACTTTTTTATAGTTAGGGTTTGTAGTGTTTCGTCTGTGTCTCATCCAATCAGAAGCAGAATTAGCGCTAAGAGCCTCCAATAAACGTTCACTTTGAGTTTACTCCATCAATATGTCCTCAAGCGGCGCCACTTTAGCTTTATGTGATTAAAAAAATAAAAAAATAAACACAATTTTCCTACACCATTCACAGCCAAGCGATTAATCTATTATCGTAAAAATGATCGATAGATTAATCGATTACAAAATAATCATTAGTTGCAGCCCTAAAAAATACTACACTAATTTATTCAACTTTGTGATAATCAACACAGCAATCATAGACTTGGACCTAAAGCAAAGTCACTTTATGAATGAAAAACACAATAAAACTCCAGATAATAAAATGAGGCTGAAGTAAAAGAGTAAGTTTGGTAAATGCTTGTTACGGTTTGGCATCTTTTCTGAGACGTCTCTCTCATGACATCGAGCTGCTGTAAATGTAACGCTCTGTCGCTGTCGCACCCTTTCACAATAAGAGTCTTACTGAACCAATAACATGCAGCCACTTTTATTGTGTAAAACTCACACAGGAATAGGTTAACCACAGAAAGTGGTTTTAACCTATTCAGATAAAAACAAATCATTGTATTGCTCTGTATGTTTGGCCTATGCACTTCTACTGAAAGTCCCTTTTGAAGGGCATGAAAACATGAAAACATGTTCATCAAAGAATTGAGGAGCAGGAAAAGAGTAAGCTCCATAGAGACAGTGCTGATGCATAAAAGTGGTGGATTGTCTTAGTCAGTTGATAAAACAAACGATTGCCAATGAAGTTAGAGAGGCAGCCATGTTTTCCATCCAAACTGACACCACTCAAGATATTACCTCAACAGATCAGTGTTCAATTATTTTAAGATATGTGACAGATGTTGTTCATGAACGGTTAGTTGGTGTGGTTAACTGTGAAAAGTCCACAGGGAAGTATTTTCTGGACCTGCTGAAAAACACACGGCTCAAGCTTAATCTTGATATAAGCAAATGTGTTGGTAACTCCACAGATGGAGCCGCAAATATGAATGAATGAATGAATGGTTTATTTTGGTTGATTGATGCATTTAAATTTCCAAACAGTAACAATAACAAAACAAAAAATTCAACCAAAAAAGGAATAGGCTAAAGCAATGCTTATTTATGCCTATCCTTGTTCAAACCACATAACTGATGCTAAAACAGCTGATCACATTAATGATATACATTATCAAATAAAATAATCAACTATTTGGTGACTTACAGACAGAATAATGAATGATATGTACACATACACATCTCCATGTTATACAAGCTTGAGCTAATCACTCATATTCTTCTGCTTCATTTATTATTTATTGGTTTATTTGGTCGGGACAGTGCATGTTAATGAACATACATGGGTCTCGTGCATGTTAACAAGCCACACCGGATTGTAGCCTTGGGCTAATTTGCATCCGTTGTCCCCCATGTGCACTCTCAAACACACTCTCATTCATCCTGGCCTATTGTACATGTTTTTAGTGGTAGGGTAGGTAAAAGAATGCAACAATGGGAGGAGGTCAGTCAGGACCAACGCCATAGGAGACTGATTCCCATAGGAGAAACCAGGTGGTGGGCTAAGGCTAAGCTAAGGCTCTTTGTAAAGTTTGGGGTCCTATGCTAATCCACAGGGTGCATTGTATGTGGACCGACTTGTGACTTTAGAATCAGTTTTAGAAGATGGGACAATGAAGCCAACAGTGAGGGCAAAAGCAAAGGGCTTTTTAACGTCATAAGCCCATCTGCCCCGCCGTGACTGAATAAATGCAACGCCAGTGTGTGACTACCGCTTCGACCAAAACACACTTATCATACATCAAAATGTCACAGAGACTCCTCAACAAAAGTATCCACTCCAAACTCAATCTAACACAGCTCAACCCACGAGCAATAAAACACACACATGGCTAGAATTTAACTTTTGACCAACTACTTCCCAAAACACGACCTGCAGAACACAAAGCTACAGCCAAAGAAAGCTAACAACTCACTGACTCGATCGGTGTAAAGCTTATTTGCACAGCACTAAACGTTTCCAGCAGAGCCCGCATCAAACTGCACAAAAAACACCAGCAAAACTAAATAACTCGTGAACATTGTGTCTTACTTTTGTTGCTTCTCCGCTCCATAACTCTGCAAGTCCGTAAACTCTTTCTTCTCCCTTCTCTTCTTCTTCTTCTTCTCCGTCTTCTTCGTCTTCTTCTTCTTCTTCTTCTTCTTCGGCTGCTTAACGGCGGATGCGGACTATCTTAGCGCACTACCGCCACCCTCCAGATAGCGTCTGATCATCAATATGGCTCACATCCTTAAAAATACTGTAGCCTGCAAGCTCCAGAGAAAAAACAAACCCAAAGCCTATACTCCATCAATGAGTCCGGTGTGCTTTAAAAAAATCTAATAAATACTTTATTACCTTATGATCTGAGGCTTTAGATAAAATATCTCTAAAAAGAAACATTTACCCACAGTCCACTATTTTCCTTTTAATTACAACCATTTCTCTATTAAACTTCCTACACATCATGACAGCATGCTCCACTGTTTCTGGCACATTGCACATCTCCACTCAACAAGATTTTTTTTTATTTTTTATTATTATTATTATTATTATTAATATTTAAAACAATGTAACATTTGGCACAAGATTTTTCCAAGTCAAAAGGATGTCAAAAATTATTAAGCCAAACCAATAACAGAATATTGATAAACAAACAGGCCAAAAGAAAATAAAGATATTAAATTAAAATATAAAAATAGACCACAAAAACAAAAAGCACAGACTAATAAATGAGACAAAAGGCAATGGGAAAAGCAGTAGACAGTAGACTTTTCATCTATGGTTATGCGTTCACTTGACAATACAGTTCTATTTCATCCCTTCTGACCGCCAGAGCCGGTGCTTCAAGCACTGAATGATCATTCTTGAGCATGCCCAGGTCGAGAAAATAATAACAACACGGTCACCTGTGACATCCGGTGACCTACGTGAGTCTATAAATTTACGTGACACCGGAAACACAGTTCCTTTTGTTGTTCTCGCATATGGTCGAGTGCTATCACTTTGACTGACTCCACTGCTGCGTTTTGACTGACTCCACTGCTGCGTTTTGACTGACTCCACTGCTGCGTTTTGACTGACTCCACTGCTGCGTTTTGACTGACTCCACTGCTGCGTTTTGACTGACTCCACTGCTGCGTTTTGACTGACTCCACTGCTGTTTTTGGCCCCTTCACCGTGGTGGGAGCTGTGAGCGTGTCTCGCCCTCCTGGGCTGCGTGGATAATTGTCGCCGCATGGTGTGCGTCCCGGTGAGTATCCATTTACGGCTTGGGGTGTGTTTTACGTGCCTGGTGCCGTTTTCGGCGGGACGTTCAATCGTACTACACGGCCAGTTTTGTGGCGCTGCCGTGTTCGGCTGTTGCGTTAGTGTTTATCTTAGTGATTCGGCAGTGGTCCTGTGTCCCCTGCTCGCTTTGTCTCCACCAGTAGCGTGCTCACACGTGTGGTTTTTACTTTTTTTATTTTTTCGGGTCGTGAGTGCCGTTTACGGCGGAATTGGCCCGAAGTCATGCTGGGCTCTCCCTGCTGCAAGGACTCTGTAGCCCCGCTGGCCTTGGACGTTCGAACCGAACTGGCCCAGATGAAGGCTCTCCTTCAGGCCCTTCACGGGGATGGTCCGCGTCCGGAGGGGGACGCAGGGCAGCAGGAGGACGTGGCGTTCCTTCACGACAATGGCGCCCTGTCAGTTGCGGCATCAGACTCTCAATTTCGTGATGTGGACCTACGTTCCCATGACCCCGTGGGCGTGCATACGGAGGCGTCTGAAGCGGGCAGCGGCGCTTCTGACTCCTCCGCGAGGGACGTGGACGGCGCGGCGATCTCTGCCGTGCATACCACGCTCGCGCGTTTGCAGCTGGACGCTCCACCCGCGCACGTCCACTACCTTTTTGGTTCCCCCATCCACTGAATACATTGGCCAGCTTCAGGCCTGCTGGACCGACACAAAGGTTTTTTCGAAGCCGACGGCAGGGCGCTTGCCTCCATGCAGGAGGCATCCAGGTTTGGGCTAGACCGCATGTTGTCCGTCGAACCTGCGGTGGCCTCGCTAATAGTGTCTCCGGACGAAGCCCTGAGGACTGACGCGAAGTGTCCGCGTCCTCAGTGTCGTGCTACGGATGAGCTCTTGTTCAAGGCGTACAAGGCCGGTGCTCGTATGGGGCGCATTGGGAACTCCATGTCCCTTTTGCTGCTGGGTCTGGCTTCATCTTTGGAGGACACCGGCCTGGATTCTCCGACGCAAGGCCTTGTGGACACCTCTCTGCAGGCCTTTGCCTTCATGTCAAGGGAACTCGGCCGCCTGCTCTCCACTCTCACGCAGGCTCGTAGGCAGGTCTGGTTGGCTCAGTCTCCTCTGACTGAGTCATGTCGGAGGACTCTGCGGGGTCTCCCGGTCCGCCCGGGGGAACTCTTTGGTCCGGCTGCACTGGAGGCTCTACAGCGTACTGCGCAGGCCACCCAGACACGTCAGCAGTTGACGGGCCTTCACCGACGTGTTCCTCCGCGTACGACGGCTCCTGGTCCATCTCGGAGGGCTTTCCCTCCATCATCGGACCCCTTTGTCGTTCCTCGGAGACCGCTCCCGAGATCTGATAGGTTTTGCGACGATCAACCTGGGACACAGGCCTCTCGTCCGCCCCGCACGGGACAGCAGTTTCGGCAACCCTCCTGGTCCACTAGGGGCCGTGGGGGTCGCAGGTGAGACCCGCAGGCCGGCGGTCGGTCGTTTCACCCCGGAACAACTCCTATATTGGGCTACTCACACCCGGGACGCATGGGTGTTGACCACGTTGTCCGGGGGTTGCAGACTACAGTTCCGCCGCCGGCCTCTGACCCGGACCGGGCCAGAAACCACTCACATCCGCGACCCGGCCGAAGCCCAGGCACTACAACTGGAAATTGTGACCTTGCTGGACAAGGGCGCAGTTGTGCCTGTGGATCCCCTGCGGAATCCAGGTTTTTTTTATTCACGTTATTTTCTGGTCCCGAAAAAGACCGGGGATCTGCGTCCCGTGTTGGACTTGAGGGGTCTCAACAGGTTTTTAAAGGTCTTGCCATTCCACATGTTGCGCACTACGGAAGTGCTTCGCGCTATATCGATGGGCGATTGGTTCACCAGTATCGATCTGAAAGATGCGTATTTATTTTGTAGTGGCGGCATTGGCACCATTACAGGCACGGGGTTTGAAGATACTTCCCTACATACACGATTGGCTGGTTTGTGCGCCGTCCCGCGCACAGGCTATTCGGGACACGGAGACGTTCCTCGCGCATGTATGCCGGTTGGGGTTCAGAGTAAATCTCCCCAAGAGCAACTTGGTTCGGACCCAGGCCACGGTTTTCCTGGGGATTGCTCTCGACACGGTCTCCATGACCGCTCGACCCTCCCCTCGGCGGGTTGAGGGTATCATGGAGGCCCTCTCTGCGTTTCGAGGGGCCAGCAGGTTGCCTTTCATCAAATTCCTGTGGCTCCTAGGCAAGCTGGTGTCTGTTTCCAGTGTGGTTCCCTTGGGACTGCTCCGTCTGCGCCCCCTACAAATATGGCTGAACGGCCAGTGTCTAGATCCGTCGCGGCTTTCACACCGGCGTGTGCTGTTGCTAGTGTCGCGTCAGTGTCTGGCGACTCTGGCTCCGTGGAGGGACAGGCTTTGGCTCGAGCACGGCGTCCAACTGGGAGCTTGTCCGTCTCGGCGAGAAGTTGTGTGTACGGATGCGTCGTCCACGGGCTGGGGTGCGACGTGGCAAGGCCGGGTGGCGCAGGGTGCATGGTCCCCTCAGTCGAGGCGGGAACACATAAATGTCTTGGAGCTGCTTGCGTTGCATTTAGCGCTTCGTCGTTTCCTGCCGTATCTGCGGGGCTGACATGTGTTAATACGGTCGAACAACACGTCTGTGGTCTACCACATCAACCACGTGGGGGAACCGGGTCAGTCAGGTTGACGCAGGTGGTGGGTCAGCTACTGACATGGGTGTGGCCTCGATTGGCGGGATTGCGTGCGACTCATATACCGGGACCGCAAAATCAGGTGGCCGATTTCCTGTCCCGTCAGTCTGTGCCAGCCGGGGAGTGGATGCTCCATCCGGAGGTGGTGGACCTGATTTGGAGGGCCTTCAGCAGGGCGGAGGTGGATCTCTTTGCTTCGAGAGATGCGAACCATTGCCCACTCTGGTTCTCTCTGGCGGACGCCTCCAGCCCAATGGGCCAGGACGCGCTGGCACACGACTGGCCACGTGTTCTGCTGTACGCCTTCCCACCGCTGCCGCTCATTTTCCCAACGCTTCTCCGGGTCCTTCAGGAGGGACACCGGCTCCTCCTGGTGGCTCCATTCTGGCCGGGGAGGACTTGGTTTCCGCTGCTGCGCAGGCTTCGTTGCAACTTGCCGATGCTTCTTCCTTGCCGAGCGGACCTGTTGTCCCAAATGAGGGGCCGGGTGTTACACCCCGAGCCCGCTCGCCTCCAGCTCTGGGTCTCGCCGCTGCAAGGCCCGGCATAGATTTTTCCGTCTTCGACGGTGGCGTCGGTCACACTATTCGCAATGCCCGGGTGCCATCCACACGCCTGTTGTATGCGAACAGGTGGAAACTGTTTGACGAGTGGTGTCTTGACCGTAGGCTGGACCCCGTACGCTGTCCTGTCCCGGCCATCCTCTTATTCCTGCAGGACCATCTCGATAAGGGCCGGTCTCCGTGTGGCGGCTATTTTGTGTTGACACGTTGACTTGGACGGTGCTACTGTCGGTGGCAATAAAATGATCTCCTTGTTTTTGAGGAGCGCCCGGAGACTGCATCCCACCAGACGCCACGTAGTGCCTTCGTGGGACCTGGACGTGGTGCTCACGGCCCTGCGGTCGGCGCCATTTGAACTGTTGTCAGAGGTGAGCCTTAAGTGGTTGTCCATGAAGACTGCATTCCTCTTGGCGATGGTCTCGGCCAAGCGGTGAGTGAATTGCAGGCCTTCTCTATTAAGGATTCCTGCTTCCGATGGAACCCTGATGGTTCGGGGGTTACTCTTTGGCCTGATCCTTCTTTTGTTCCCAAGGTGCCCTCTGAGAGTCCTGTCGGGCCCTTGCAACTCACCCGCTTTGACTCTGACTCCGAGTATCTGTGCCCTGTCCGCTCGCTGGCCGATTACGTGAGGGCGACCGCTGCGATACGTAAGTCGGATCAACTGTTTGTGTGCTTCGTGGGACCCCGAGTGGGTCATCCGCTATCAAAACAGCGTTTGTCGCAATGGGTCGTCGGTGTTATCGCTGAGGCTTACGCCAGGTGTGACCGGCCGCTGCCTGCATGTGTGAGGTGTCATTCCACCAGGGGCGTCTCCACTTCCTGGCGGCGACGGTTTGTGCTGCGGCTTCATGGACGTCTTCGAACACCTTTACCCGGTTCTACAGGGTGAATGTGGCTACTCCACATGCGTTGGAGGGCGTCCTCCGTCAGCACCGCTCTTGAGTGAGGTGAGTGTCGTTGGGTCCGTGGATTCCTCGGGACCTTGTTGACATTAGTCATTCAGTGCTTGAAGCACCGCCTCTGGCGGTCAGAAGGGATGAAATAGAACGCAAGTTACGTATGTAACTATGGTTCTATGAATCCCAAATGACCGCCAGAGCGTTCAGTCCCTCGGAATCCTCTCGTTGTGCGAGAAGATTGTGGGACTGTGTTTCCGGTGTCACGTGAATTTATAGACTCACGTAGGTCACCGGATGTCACAGGTGACTGTGTTGTTATTATTTTCTCGACCTGGGCATGCTCAAGAATGATCATTCAGTGCTTGAAGCACCGCCTCTGGCGGTCATTCGGGATTCATAGAACCATAGTTACATACGTAACTTGCGTTTTCACTGACAATCAGTAATACAATAATACTAACAGTTATAATAATAATAATACAGCAGGATTTCCGCGCAACAAGGAGCTTCCGTGTAGCCTGCTGTCCTCATGTTCTGTACTACTACTACTACTACTACTACTACTACTAATGGTATCAGGCCAGTAACTGTATTATAACTAATGCAGTTTTTTTTTAATCACTTCACTACTATATGAGACCTGTAACGTTATATACAGTGTCTTGCGAAAGTACTAATACACCTGGAACTTTTGCACATTATGTCATGTTTACAACCCTAAACGTAAAGACTTTATTTTGAATTTTTTACTGAAAGTTCACACACAAGTAACAGACAACCAATGATTGATTGATTGATTGATTGATTGATTGATTGATTAAATTGCCTTTATAACATTCCTAATGACTGCAGAATGTTCACACCTTGCCCTAAC
This sequence comes from Neogobius melanostomus, assembly GCA_007210695.1. NCBI lineage: Eukaryota > Metazoa > Chordata > Actinopteri > Gobiiformes > Gobiidae > Neogobius > Neogobius melanostomus. The sequence continues at coordinate 48,926 of VHKM01000677.1, forward strand.
CATTAAATAGAGAACACCTGTGTGTAATCTACTCTCAGTATAATTCCAGCTGTTCTGTGAGGGCCTCAGAGCTATGGTCAGAGTGTATTGGTCACTAAACAACATCATGAAGGCCAAGGAGCACACCAGAGAGGTCAGGGATAAAGCTGTGGAGAAGTTTAAAGCAGTGTTAAGTTATACAAAGATTTCCCAAGATTTGAACATCTCACGGAGCACTGTTCAATCCATCATTCAGAAATGGAAAGAGTATAGCACCACTGCGAACTTACCAAGACACGGCCGTCCACCTAAACTAACAGACCGAACAAGGAGAGCACTGGTCAGAAATGTAACCAAGTGCCCTAAGATAACTCTGGAGGAGCTGTGACGTACTGCCGCTGAGCTGGGGGAATCTGTACATGGGACAACTATAAGTCGTACTCTACACAAATCTGGCCTTCATGGACGAGTGGCAAGAAGAAAGCCATTATTGAAAGGAGGCCATAAGAAATCCTGTTTGAAGTTTGCTGGAAGTCATATGGAGGACACAGCTACCATGTGCGGCACGGTAGTACAGCGATTAGCGCTCGTGCTTCACAGCTAGAAGGTCCGGGTTCAATTCCCACCAGGGACCAGGCCTTTCTGTGTGGAGTTTGCATGTTCTCCCCGTGTCTGCGTAGGTTTCCTCCGGGTACTCCAGTTTCCCCTACCAATAAAAACATGTACAATAGGTCAGGATGTATGAGAGTGTGTTTGAGAGTGCGCATGGGGGACGATGGATGAAAATTAGCCAAAGGCTACAATCCGGTGTGGCTTGTTCATTAACTTGTACTGTCTCTACCAAATAAACCAATAAATAAAAAAAATGTGAAAGAAGGTTCTTTGGTCAGATGAGACAAAAATTGGACTTTTTGGCCCAAATGCAAAACGTTATGTATGGCACAAACCTAACACTGCTCATCGTCCTGAGTGCACCATCCCCAGTGTCAAATACGGTGGGGGGAGCATCATGCTATGGGGCTGCTTTTCCTCAGCGGGGACTGGGAAGATTGTAAGAATAGTTGGGAAGATGGATGGAGCCAAATACAGAGACATTTTGGAGGAAAACCTGCTGGAGTCAGCAAGAGAATTGAGGCTGGGGCGGAGATTCACCTTCCAGCAGGACAATGACCCTAAACACAAAGCTAAATCTACAATGGAATGGTTTAAAAACAAACATATTAATGTGTTAGAATGGCCCAGTCAAAGTCCTGACCTAAATCCTATTGAAAATCTGTGGACAGACCTGAAAACTGCTGTTCACAAACTCTCTCCTTCTAATTTGACAGAGCTTGAGTTGTTTTGTAAAGAGGAATGGGCTAAAATGTCAGTCTCTAGATGTGCAAACCTTGTAGAGTCAAACCCCAGAAGACTTGCTGCTGTTATTGCAGCAAAAGGGGGTTCCACAAAGTATTAAGTCATGCGTTATGAATACTTATGCACGCCCCACTTTTCACTTTTCTATTTTTGGAAAAATAACAGAATCATGTATCATTTTGCTTTCACTTCACAGTTGTCTGTTACTTGTGTGTGAACGTTCAGTAAAAAATTCAAAATAAAATCTTTACGTTTAGGGTTGTAAACATGACAAAATGTGCAAAAGTTCAAGGTGTATTAGTACTTTCGAGAGGCACTGTATATAGGGTATTTTTAATTTTTATTCATAAACATTTTTTTGATCAGGGACAATGCACAAAAAACATTAGTCTAAAAAAGAAGAGATGTCATGGGCCAAGTTATTGCTGGGTTGCAGGTGACATCACAGCGTTTTAAAGGCCAATACTATTACATGGAGGAAAAATTATTTTGCTTTTGAGGAAATGTTTGGTCTTGTACAGAGAGATCTTGGACCCAGTGACTGATACTAATGATCATTTTTGTATGACTTGTGAAAGTGTAAAACTGGCTCCTCCCCCCACTGGGTCCAGTGACATCATCACATTCTAGAACCTGCACCCAGCAATAGCAACAATGCTAATTTCCACCTGCAGTCCCTGGACAGGTTGATATTATACTTAAAAAGTTCATAAAATATATTCAGAATATATAGAAGCATCACTTCACTCACATCATAAAAACATGTCCTGTATTTGGCTTTAAAACTCCACATGTCGTATTGAATCAATATGGGACATTATTTTCTCCACAGAGCTGAGCCTGGTTCTGCAGAAGTTGTTGACAGTGTCCAGAGTGAAGCGACCGCTCTAAATAAACACAGATTGTGGACATTGTACAGCTTTAAATCTGCTTCAGCCTGAAATCTTTAATACACTTTTAATATTCGTGCCACAGTTTCTTCATATTAAATAAATGTGGAGCAATAATCAGTGATGTCCAAAATAAAAACAATTCCTCTGTTACAAATATTGAAAGATTGTCCCTGTTTTCTTCTCCATAAATGATCAAATATGAAGTAACATCCTTCTCTGACAGCGGCTCCAGACGCTCCTCACAAACCTTGGTCAGACGTCTCCTGATATCTATGAGGCTGGATGTAGGATGTGACATAAGACGTAAACACTCTGTCACTGAGCAACCATACTGTACATAAGGGCCATGAGTGAGTCCCAGTTCTGTCCTAAAGTGCAGCATTCTCCCTTTACCCAAGTCACTGATGGATATTTCAACATGTCTTTGTAAAATATAAACTTAATGATGTAAAACTATGAAAACGACTTATCACAGGAATATTTCCATAACATAACAGAGGCAGAGATGAGGATTTAAACAGTTTTATTCACAATTTAAAAACTAAGAACCAAAACAGGCTAAAACTGTTGTTAAGTAAACACCAATAAACAGTGAACAATTATCTCAATCAAAGCAAACATTTCTGATTATAACTCGTTCAACATATATACAGTATTTCATAAACAAACAAATGAGTTTTTAAAGAACATTAACACATTTAAAACTTAAGTTTAAAAGGTTTTTCCAGAAGCAGTTTTAAAAAAGTCAGAGATTTGTGAAGTCGATTCAAACAAAATAAATCACTTGTAAAATTAACATTTTTCACAAAGCCAAAAAGAAGTGTCTTTTGTAAATTACATACGTACAGTAAAAGAAGAACAATCTTAAAAATGTGTGGTAAGCGACATGTAAATGAATTTATTCAGAAAAACAGAAAACATGTTGGATGTTGAAATGTGCTTTAAACACTGTGAGTTTTCATGTGTCTTTTTAAATGATGTCTCTGGGTGAATGCTTGCTGACAAACTGAGCAGCAGTAAGGCCTCTCTCCTGTGTGTGTTCTTCTATGTGAATCTAAGTGAGACTTTTGGGCAAATGTTTTATTACAGATCGAACAGACGTGTGGTTTCTCTCCTGTGTGTGTTCGTCTATGTCCATTTAGACTATATTCATGGGCAAATGTTTTCTCACAGTATGAACAACTAAAAGGTTTCTCTCCTGTGTGCACTCTAATGTGACTTGTTAAATGACTTTTTTTACTACATTTCTTGTGACAAACATGACACTGGTGCTTCTTCTTCTCTTCTCTTCCGTCAGCTCCAGACGTCTCTCCGTTGTTGACCGTAGCGCTCGTCTCTGGTGCAGACTTGTTTTGGGCGGAGACTTTGGTGCTTCTGCTCTGGACCTGGTTGTGGTGATTTTCTCCATCAGCCTCTGTCTCCATCTGTGCGTCTGAGCGGCTGAATGGAGGTTCCCAGTCTTCATCATCGTCGTCAGTGTCAGACGAGTGCTCAGTGTGTCCCTCCGTCTCTGAGCGGAAATGTGGTTCTGAGCTGATGTTCCCGTGCTCAGTTTGTCTCTGTGGAAGCGGGGAGGGCTCTTCTCTCTTCACGCTCACAGCACTGGACTCTGGGAAACACCTGAAACATGATTTAAATATGAATAAACTGAACAATAATGTGACTTAGACGTGTTTGAAAGTGTGTGAGCCTACACTGGCAGCTGCTCTTCCTCCCGTGTGACGCTCTGCTCTTCTGGCTCCTCTTTGATCCGTGAGGTCTCGGTGATTTCCCGTTTCAAACTCTGACCAGTGTCCTCTCTGACCAGTACGACTCTCGGGCTCAGGATCTGGTCCAGGAGCCGCTGTATCTTCCGGTTCTCGTTTTGGGAGCGACGCAGTTCCTCCTCACACTCCGCTGTCGTCCTTTCAAACAGCGCACGTGTCTCTCCAGCCGGTGCAGCCAGACGCTCGTTCACAAAAGCTCTGAACGTTTGGCCTTCACACATTTTTTCAAACGGCCCTAAACAGAGACGACAGAGAAAACAATGAGGTTTCAGCTGATCAGAAAATGCAAAGCTGAAAGCCTCCTCCTGTATCGAGGTCCTCCTCTCTCATCTGTCCTGTCCTGACTTCACATCGTGGACACAGAGATGTTGATTAATGTGCATTGTCCCTGTTCAAAATACATTAATAAAATAAAAAATAAAATAAAGTTATCACATTAATTTGAACTTACTGGCGAAAAGGGCAATACAGCACTGGTGGCGGAGCTAAAGAGGAAAACCATGATGGAGCTCGCCCTCACAAACAAAACAACGCTTACCTTTTGGCTTATCGTTCCTTTAATGTTATCAACAAACATTTGGCTTCATGTGCTTAAGGAAAGCTGTACAATTAATCTAAAGCAACTGAGTATGTTGTATGTTTATTGTTACCGATTCAATGCACTTTGTAAAGCATAAGAGTTCCTTTACAGACTTTCTTTTTGAACGCCAGGAAAACCTGGCTGAGTTTCTGACAGAGCCAAACTGTTTACATGTTATAAGTCGACTAAAGGCCTGTAGTTCATGCTCATTATTGTTTATCAGCAGAAAAAATAAAGCTCAGCAAAGTCAATTTATTTTGCTTTTATACCATGGTCTGGGTGAATACTCGATTCTGATTGGCTGGAGGGTGCAGGTTAAAAAGTGATATACTAGACCTTTAGTCCAGCAACAGTTAAATCACGTTCTATATCACTCCACTGCAGCTGTTTCCATAGTAACGATAAACAATTGAGCTGGAACTAGCTTCAGGTAAAACAGATTAAAAAGTGAAATAACTCCTGTCCAGGACTTGGGGGGGGGGGGGTGGAAACAAAGCAAACAGGCCCCAATGAACAGTTTCAGTTTGTGAGACCATGGTATAAGTGGGATAATCCACGGCGAGGTCTCCATCGTCACAAATAACTGGACTTCGCGTCGGACCCGGTTCACGCCTCCATGTTGTCCAGCTATTTCTGATAATGGACACACCGCGTCGGCCATTATCCCTTACTTATTAAATACATTTACTGGTATCGTCTATGAGTCTCTAACGCTTTATCTTCATCCAGTTGTTTTGCTACGGATCATTTCTCTCCTTCATTTTGACGGACAGGGTTGTAAAAAATCCGTCATGAGGTATATTTATCCGTCATGAATTAAATTTCTCATTATAAGCATTTCTTAAAGAAATGTACTGTATATACCCTATATATAGGCTGCATATTGTTTATATAAGGATAAATGGAGCTAAACTAAACATGATCTGAACAGTCATGAAACACGAATTTTGCAACAGAAATGTGTTTAACCTCGTGCGTAAAAGTCTCTGAGGAGGACGACTTATTCAGAGCGTCATCTGCTCCTCAATATCAAGGCTCATATGACACTAATACAAATGTAAAGTGGAGCTTATTTTTTGCATTTTGTCAATTTTTATGTAATGTTTGTTAGTGCAGGGTCAGGAAAGTTAGCTAGCGAGCTAGGCAGTGCTACAACTTGTCGGAGTTCATCCAAGACAAGACCCGGTGTGAAACAGTGAAGCTGTTTTTAGAGAGAAAGCCCCGTGCGCTCAGAGACAGCGCAGCGTCTTTATTTTAAATACGGCCTGATTTTCAATCCGTCAAAATGACGTCAAAGCTAAAAATATTCCATAAATGACGGAGAATTTTCAGTTAATGTGACCTCTGCCTTCATCATAAAGTAGCACAGTAACGTAACTAGCTACTTAACCAGAAACAAGCTAACTTAACGAGTAACTTTTAAAAATAACGTTACCCAACACCAGAGGTTACAAATCAACCGAAAATTCTCCGTCATTTACGGAATATTTTAAGCTTTGACGGAACATTTCAAAGGCCGTCTGTCATTTTGACAGATTGAAAATCAAGCCGTGATTAAAATAAAAACGCAGCGCTGCTTTTTTTTCAGAGCGCGCGGGCTCTCTCTCTCTCTCTCTCTAAACGCAGCTTCACTGTTTCACTTGTATCACTGTCTAGCTAGCTAACTTTCTGGGCGCTAACAACAACACGGGGAAGAAAACCACGAACCAAACGCGGTTAAAGGCTAATAATATCCTTCTCATCTGGAGCCGCTCTTTAACTTTAACTCCCGTAAATCTCAGGACGAGCTCATCTATTTCTCTCCCCTCTCTCTCTCTTTCCCTCCCGTGTGTGTGTTTCTGTGCAGTGATGTGAACTGGTAAATATTGTCCGCTGTTTCTTAAACATTAACGTTAAAAGAGAAAGTGCAAATAATAAGCTCCACTTTACATTTGTATTAGTGTAATATGAGCCCTGATATGAGGAGCAGATGACGCTCTGAATAAGCCTCTGAGAATTTTACGCACGAGTTCATACACATTTCTGTAGCAAAATTTGTGTTCCATGATTGTTCAAATGTTTAGTTAAACTCCATTTATCCAGCGATCTCACATTTTTCCTAACATACACAATATGCAGCTTATATATAGCCTATGTAAATGTCTTTAAAAATTGCTTATAATGTGAGATTAATTCATGAAGGATAAAAATAGCCCATGACGGATTTTTTATAAACCTGCCCGTCAAAATGAAGGAGAGAAATTATCCCTAGTGAAACCACTGCCCAACACTGTGCAGCACATTGAAAAACCCGGGCCAACAGAAACAGAAACTATCTGGCCTTTTCTCTCCTGTCGAGCTAACTGCCGATTAGCCTTTAGCTCCTGAGAGATTTTTAAGACTTCGTCATGATTTAGGCCAACGAAATGAACAGAAATACTATGAAAAACATGTTAAACATCCTTATGAAACATTATTAACACAAACTGAACACATTTACTCACCTGTTCCGTGTCTAAAATGATTAAAATCCCAGTCGTTAGCTTCACACAACAGCAGCAGACTTTGGGAAAGAGCAGAGTGTGGTGTTGCCGCGGTAACGCACTTAACTGTTTCTCTACAGCCAAAAGTGTAAAATAAAACCTCTACACACAGAAATAAAAAGGAGAAATGATGTTCAGTGGATAAAGTAACGTTGAGAAAACCACAAAACTGTTAATTTGGGCCTATTTCACGTTTAGTTTTTTGTTTTCCTGAAAGTAGTCCCAGCTCAATTGTTTGTCGTTACTATGGAAACAGCTGCAGTGGAGTGATATAGAACTCCTCTGGTTAACGTTTTATATATTAGTGCGTATTTTACCTTTGTTATTGTATTTTTATTGTGTACAGCACTTTGGTTGTTGTAAAGCACTTTAGAAATAAAACTTGATCATAGTTCTGATCATAGAATGCTAAGGGATGCTAAGCAAAGGCGTCAAGCTAATCACCATCCGCTGGGTCACTGAAAGGACAAATAGGCATTAGTATTAACTTTTTTTATGACACAAAAAGTTGCATTGTGCACCTTTATATAAAGCCTGTGCCGAGGGAATTCACTTTGAAAACACGGATGTTGTTGGCGTCTCTTTTCTGTGGTCGATCTGAGTCCGGTTGATCCAGGACGTATTTTTGTCGGGGAGGAACAGAGAGGCGGGCGGTGACGGAGGCCCTCGCTGTGGAGAGACAGGATGTGGAATGTTTCTCAATGATTAAGGCGAGACACTGCAGGTGAATAGGGAAAAAATGTAATGTAGACATATCAATTTGAAACTTTTGTTCAACATTACAGATACAAATATGAGGGAAAAAAATGATTGCAAGTTTTCTGTCGTTATATGTTTCATATAAAAATAAGGCATTTTGTTGCCGATATTTTCAGCGACAAACTCTAAATAATGGACAGACCCAGATTTTAAAGTATGGTTTATTTGTGACATATTAGTAATATTAGTTGGATCTTAGTTTTTGAATAAGCTTATCAGTTGTTTTTGTTTGGTTCAAACCTGAATAAATCAGCAGGTAATTAGACATTAAAAAAATCCCTCTGAAAAATATTGTTAAAACTAAGACTGGACAGTCTGGAGTCTGGAGGAGCGACTATAGTGGTTATTTTGTTGCATGAGTGGAACATAAAACAGGGGGAAGGGGAACCTTCAGGACACGTGGATATAAAATCTGTCAATATTTGTGAATCAATCAATCTTTATTTATAGAGGGCTTTTCATAAGCAGGTGCATCACAAAGTGCTTTGACATTTGAAAAGACATTAAAAACATTCTCCCCGAAAGCAGCAGACCGGCCGCGGCCAATCCAGGCACCGACACAAGGGTCCCCGAGGAGGGGCGGCAGAGACACCACACCTCCACCTGGGCACCCACAGGACAGCACCCACACAGCCACAGCCAGTCACTGCTCCCGGGGCAGAGGGCTCCTTCAGAGGAAACACTGGAGATTCTAAAAATATAAGAAGCAGTAAAAAACATTGATTAAAAAGTTTAAAAATAAAGTAAAAATCTGTAAGAAACTGGAAATAAATATCAAAATATCAATAAATATCAAGTTATCAAGGTTAATAAATGGATAAATAAATAAATGGACTACAATAAATAAACAGATATCAGCTAAGCTGAATGCGTGAGGGAAAGACGGCTTTGTGGAGCAACGTAGTAGCTGTTTCCAGGACATCTCCGTCTCGCTGGTGATGAAACATCATAAAATAAGCATCGTACAGGGTAAGTTTTGTCATTTTTATACTCTGACATGAAAGATGTTAAGGGAGGAAACTAGATTATAATCTCCACTTCGACCACTGCATAAAAAATCAATACTCGCTTTTAAACAGTAACGTGTTTTTTTTCTTTGAACAAAGTTCATACTGTCTTCTCCGTCGACACGTCACTTTCACCACCAGGTGATGCTTCTGAAAGATCACAGGAAGTGACTGAAACGACAGTAAAGCAGGTAAACAAACCTTCTGTCTAAAGCTGGACTTACACTGTGTGTTTTTAGACACGATTCTGCACGACTATTTTGAGTCGTGCGGCCTTTCAGCCTCTCCATGTGTCTCTGTTGAATGATGTTTGGGTGTTTAGACGCACTGTTTGAGGATATAACAGACCAAGCCGATATCCATGGTAACGCGTGTCAGGTCACTCGTACAGTGTGAGCACCTGCATCGTGGGCCCACACACTCCTCGTATGCGATTCAGACACACAGTGTGAGTGGATGATTCATTTAGCTTGTTCTAAATCGTGTCTATAATCGTACAGTGTATGCCCAGCTTTAGAAGAGAACAATCTTCCATAGCACCGTGTTTGCTGCAGAGTGCAGGATGTGGAACCGGGGGTTACTGCGAACCAACGAACAGGCCTTAGCTTTTTCTTCTTTCTCTCTCCGCTTTGAGGGAGTGTTCTTCAGGCTTTTAGGCTGCGATTTTCCCTGTTTCTATTTACGCTGACATTTGACTGATGTTTCGCCTCAACTTCCGGTCTCCGTTTCCCGCCTCATCATTGACCTCGCACACATTTCGGAAGTGCGTAATTGTTTCTCAATTTGAACTAATCATTTCTAATAAAGTGACTTATTTCTTAATTAAACTTTCGCGCCTGACAGATTGCGATCCTGCCGTCAACAACCCAGAGTTCACGATAAGTCCCTGAAAAATTCATGACTTGTTTTTTTTTACCTTTAATTTTTCCCCCCATCGAACGCCGTGTGGCATCTCCCCGCAACGCGCTGTCAATTATGCATATCGCGTATTAATACTTAATTTTATTTGATTTGCCTGAGCTCGGCTGTTAATCCGAGCGGCGCAGACGAGCCACGACGTCCTGGAAGCTGCAGGGGGAAAAAAGGTGGGAAAAGTACAGAAAAACCGCGGAGTCTGAGCAATTAACTCCTTTCGTTGTTTTACGCTCCGGAGATGTCGCTTAATGACGCGATCCACTGAGCCCGCAAATTTGGCCCGGGAGAAACACGAGACGCGAAATCAAAATATGGAAATGCCGCGTTATTGTCGGAGAAATTTTGTGGAGACGAGGCGGGTGAAAACAGAAAAGGCGGCGAGATGTCCCTCCAGGGCGCTGCCTCTGTCGGAGATGTGAGCGCGAGATGAGGCTGTGGGCGAGCAGACGTCAAGAGTGGAAGAAACGCTCTGATCCCGGCGGCCATTTTGGATCAAGCATCTGAGAAATGTAATATCAAAAGTACAGCGTCAGATCACTGGGGTGTAAGATAAAAGTTCCATCTGTTATGACCGGCTACTACGACTTCCACTGCTGCTGCAAAACCAGTAAACCTGCTTCTTTTAAGTCACAAATATTTAAATTTGCTGTCACAAGACCTTCCTGATTAAGAGCCTGTCCAGAATACAGGCTCTTTCTCTTCTTTACAAAGACATGTATCTGGGATCGGGGTGATTCCTTCAAATTCCCGATGGGTGCGATCATGGGCGTCAGAACCATTCATTAACCCAGTTGTGTTGTCAACCACTGGCCCTAACCTTAAAGTGCATATGACAATTTTAGATTAAACACAGTTAACACGATTATATTTAAGATTTTGCTAAAGATTATTCCCAGTTTTCTTTAGTTTGACCATTTTAGTTTATGTTTTCACTTCCTTATTGGACACCGACAGGAAGTGGCCTCGAAGAAGGTAAACAATTTTAAACTGTTGCCGTGAAACCATGTTAAGTCAATGGGAAATGAATGAGTCAAACTGCTATGGAATGTTTCCTTCTTTTATGTCACTTCCTGTCAGCAGCTTAAAAATTCAAATAAAAATAACTTTTCTGCCCAACATTTCTTCATTAAAATTGCTGCTTCACTGAAATAAATGATAATTATGCAACTGATGTAATCCATCTAAATAAGTCATATTTTCAAGAGCATTAAAATCTGTCATATGCACTTTAAAGAGTAACTAAACACCAAATCAAGTTTTTTTTTTTACTGATAAACTGTCTCAATGTGTGTCTCATAGTGTTGTCCACTGGTCCCTGACATTATTCTGACATTATAGCGCAAACGTGTAAAATCCTAACTTTGGCCTGAAAACGAATGGGTTGCGCCCCCTTCAGGGTTAACTCTGCTACTAAATTAGATTTTCCTGATTGGCTGGAGACGTGTCCACGGCCTCCACAAAACGTCATAAACCGCACCAGCTCCACACATCGTCATCAGGTGCTGCCCATTGTCCTGCCCCTGTACCTGTGGTTTATAACCAAGTCCCTCCCACGTAATCAGTCTGCTGTGATTGTGCCAATGCAAAGGCCCACACACTCACCCCCCGCATGTCACCCCCAAACTTCAGAGACCGCCTCTTTCACTGCAATGTTTGACTTTAGTTTGTGGGTGGGGAAAGGCTTTGGCACGCCCGTTTAGTTACTCTTTAAGGTCAGTGGACTCTTGCCTGAACCTAATTTTATTTTTCAACCCCTACTCAATGGGACATTTTCAGACTAGTGAGTCGTCGGACTAAGGAGCCGACCCCGTTTGGTCCCCTCCACTTTCGCAACGTGACTTCTCATTGATTTTACATTTACTTAAAGCGGGTGATGAAGCTTGAGTGAAGCGTGAGTTTGGGGAAACTGCGCCAGGTCAAAGCGCTCGTTAAACCTCGCTGTCTGGACTCTAACTGAGCCAAATAATATCAGAATCATTCATTTGACTGGTAAATGTTTGCTGCCTTTCTCCTTTGACTCAATTTTATCTGCATTTGTGGGAAATGTGTAGATATAAGCGCATGGCAGGAGTTAAGAGGCTGAAGCTGAATGAATGAGGATGCAAACATGAGCGCGCCATCTCATGAGAACGCTTAATTCACTGAGGTTTCCATAAAGCGCCAGGTCTGGACAGAAGAACAGCGGCTCAGGTGCTTGGTTAGCCCTATGTCCGCTCAGCTGTGAGGAGGTGCTGTACCAGCGTGTGAGTCTGGTAAGACTCTGCATCAGCTTGATTTCTACAGCGTAACTTATGCAAGCAAACAGGAAGCGGAGTGAACCAATCAGCGAAGGGCAGTCAGTGGCGTTATTAGCGGTTTTGCGTTAATATTCAAACAGAATTATGAATCATAAAACTCACCTACTGCCAATGTGGGCACCGTTCGTAGATTGTTATCGAGGGGGAACTTCCGCTGCTCATGAACCACACGTAACTGCACGGATCCGTTTGAGTTTGGCAGGAGTGACAACAGCAGCTCCTGCCCTGACTGAGATCCCTGTGTATAAAATATACAGAGGGGGATCATTCTGGATGCCAGGCTACTATTTTGACACTTCCTTCAAGAATCTTTCAGATTTGGGTAAAGCCAAACTGGAGAAAGTGTGCTCGGTTCAGGCGTGGGCAAGGCCGGCTTTACGCAGGGGCTTACAGGGGCTAAACCCAGGGGCCCAGCAGGTTGAAGGGCCCATGGGCATAAGGAGAAAAGGAGAGAGTTTAATCAGGCTTAATCAGATGACTTTGTACCCGAGACTAAACCAGGTCTGAGCCTTTTTCATTGAGTTGACGCTGGGAAAAAATATGTACCTATTGGTCTGTTAAAATTCATGAGAATGCACCAAATGACACCACTGAAATAAAACACGACCCCCAGACCCCCCTTTTAAATATGTCCCCTCACCAGTCTGGCAGTGGCAAAGGTTCTTCTGCGAGGGATGAATTGGGGTTATTATGTTAAACTGTTTTTTTCACAAATTTGACAGACATACAGTATATGGGGGCCCTGAAAAAACGTTACGGGTCCATTTGACTTAAATCCGGCCCTGGGCGTGGTTTAAGAGGTTAATGAAGGTTAATGAATATATTAGTTAACAATTCTACTTTTGCATCTGCTGTTAATTACCACAACTGCTGTGCGCTCCAAAGAGGAAATGAGAGAACTGTCCTGAAGCCCGCGGCCATTTTGGATCAAGAGAAAGAGAAATGTGTGTGTGTGGATGCAGCATATCCTTCACAAAGGGCTCTTCTTCTTCTTCTCTTCTTCTTCTTCTCTTCTTTCTCTCGGAGTTGTTGCCTCTGAGCTGGAGGTTGCAGCGACGGGACTGTGGGCAGAGACAAAGTGGAGGCGTCAAAATGAAAGAGCAATGTTCGGATCCCGCCGGCCATTTTGGAACAGGCGTCGGAGAGATATGGAAGAAAGCAGCGTTAGATCACAGGGATGTAAAATAAAAGTTCCATAAAGTATCCGTACTTAAGTTTATGGAGCTGTAAAAAGTTAGATTTACTGTAATGCCTTTGCTGAAATCATGATGCTGCTTCTACTACTACTATTACTGCTTTTTTTTTTTTTTAAGATCTCAGCCCAGAACATGTTGTTTGCCAGAGGGTCCGGCCTCACTCACCGGGCCTGTTCAGACGGTGGGTCACAGGCTCGAGTTTCAGGCAGCTCGCCCGGAATGAGGGGAGCGACCCGATCAGGGAGCAGTAATCGGGAACTGCAGGACTTGCTAAACAAAACTAGGGCCCGACCGATATATATTTTTGGGTCTGATATGAAAAGGGTTGGCCGATAGCCTTCTGATATATAGGGCGATATCTGATTTAATTTCATTTGATGGAAGATCTGCAATCCCCTCTGAAACAATATTTGTGACTAACAAATCTGGGTCTATCCATGATTTAGATTTCGTCGGCCATTTTTATGCATAAACATATTTAAATGGCTCGAGTTGTCTCACCTAACCTTAAAGTGCATATGACAGATTTTAATGCTCTTGAAAATATGACTTATTTAGATGGATTACATTTACATTTATCATTTTTTTCAGTGAAGCAGCAATTTTAATGAAGAAATGTTGCTGCTGACAGGAAGTGACATAAAAGAAGGAAACATTCCATAGCAGTTTGACTCATTCATTTCCCATTGACTTAACATGGTTGCACGGCAACAGTTTAAAATTGTTTACCTTCTTCGATGTCACTTCCTGTCAGTATCCAATAAGGAAGTGAAAACATAAACATCACAAAAATGGTCAAACTAAAGAAAACTGGGAATAATCTTTAGCAAAATCTTAAATATAATCGTGTTAACTGTGTTTTAGCAAAGAGTGTGTCTAATGTGTCATATGTACTTTAAACGTAAATAAAACCGTTGCCGTCTGTTTCTCACTTAAGACAAGACCTTCTGACAGCACCTTGGAAGTAAGCATCCATCCATACATCCATACATTTTCTTCCACTTGTCCGTTGCCGGGTCGTGGGGGCAGCTGTTGGAGCTGCACCAGCCCCTATAGCGCCCCCTGCAGGTGGTGGGTCCACAGAAGGACGGCCTCATGGTTCTAACCGGGCCTGTTGGTCTCTCATAAGGGGCTTCTGAACCGCTCTTTGTCTGACCCGTCACCTAGGACCTGTTTGCCATGGGAGACCCTACCAGGGGCACGAAGCCCCCGACAACAGAGCTCCAGGATCATTCAGGTCAAACCCCTCCAGCACATTAAGGTGGCGGCTCCAGGAGAGGGGGGGAGTAAGCATAAACAATGAAATTACTCATTTATTACTATAAATTATTAAGTAAAAGAGACTAAATATCTTGGAATTATTCTTGAAAAGAACCTAAAATTTAAAAGTCAAATCCAAAATGTGCGTAAAAAGGTCGAATCCAAGTTGAATTGTTTTCGTTTTATCAGGAGGGATCAGTCCCATCAGGCCGCCCTGTTATACGTGCATCACATCTGTCTTAAAGCGTTTTCACACAGGCTCTAGTTAGGTCGACCTAAAGGGACTTTCAGCCCGAGAGCGGCACTTTAGGGTCAGTGTGAATCTAAACGGCTTCGAGTGGGGCTGAAGCAGGTCTCTCTCGGAGCCTGAGCCGCTCTGAGGATCGGACTGGCTGTGGTGTGAATGTGGCCGACCTCGGGCTTAACTTCTCTCTAATGCATACACACTGTATGAAGACGTTTGGATTACTGCTCTGACGAGGCAAAATGGATCCACTTTAAATCATCAGGTACGCCTCTCTTTCCCGTCTTTCCTCTTCATGAGCCGATTAAAGAGCATTTCTCCTCGCGCCGCGCATCAGCCTCACTGTATTTA
Organism: Neogobius melanostomus; assembly: GCA_007210695.1. Lineage (NCBI taxonomy): Eukaryota > Metazoa > Chordata > Actinopteri > Gobiiformes > Gobiidae > Neogobius > Neogobius melanostomus. The sequence goes on from VHKM01000677.1 coordinate 64,051, forward strand.
AACACGAGGGAGAGGCGGGACCTCCTTGGGGAAGTGTGCACCACAGACATATTATTAATAAACCGTCATTGCTCACTCCTCCCCCAGCGCCGTCGTAGTGAAAATGTAAATGTAATGATGTAAATATTGTAAATAATAGCTCAAATACATAAATCAAATTAAATCTCTGCTACAAGCGGCCATTGCTGTGCACGTGTGTGTCGCTGCTTTGACAGGTCGATGCTCGTTGTCATGGGAATAAGTTGTTGAACAGCTGATCGTTGTTAGTGGCTGATGGTGCGATGTTTGGAGCAGGCGCGTGTGAACACGGACTGAACTAACTTTGGAGTAAATGCAGTTGGAGCTAAGGCGGTCCCGGGTCGACCCACAAGGCTCTAAAGCCGTCGTTCCACATAGCGCGAACCGGCCGCGCTCGCCACGATCTACGTGCACGTATCGACACAACCCCGCTGACCTTTCTGTTTCCACCACACACACACATGCATTTGTTGTGGGCGGAGCAGCACAGAGGAGCCGCTGTACAGATCGTCATTAAAAGTTTTTAGAGCCGTGATGAGAACAAATGTGGACAAATGCTGCCCTCTGGTGGGAGTTATGGAATCATTCAGAAGAGTCAAGCTGTATTAAAACTGAAAAGAAACCACTAAATACAACTATGAAGGTAAGCTACATGCAAAAGTTATGCTAACACCAGCTAAAGCTACGCTAACAGCGGCTAAATGCTATTATCAGCTAAATCCCCTTTTAGCACAGCGGTATGATGTTGTGAAATATTAAATCCGTATGACCTGCGTGTCAATAGTGAGGGCTGTCCACTCTCTCGTTGCCAATCAGAGGCCAGCAGTCTGTTCACGTCACATCAGACACGGGTCAGCGCTTTGGCCACAGCCAGAGGTCGCGCCCAAAACCTATACCTGGTCAGACCGGTTTGGCCCTGGCCTTCGTCACATCCTGGTCACAAACCTCCCCGTCCACACTCAAGCCGGTTGTTTCAGTGTACAAGCAGGCAGTCAAGGTATTTGATAGAAAACTTGAAATGGCATCACTGTGACATCATTCATAGACATAAACTTTATACATTTTATACTCTGAAATTGTTTTTCAAATGTTTGAACAGTCATGTGTCGCCGCTGTTGTTCAAGGCTCACGCAGACCGTCCACCAGAGCCTCAGTCAGTGGGGACTGTGTTCTCCCAAGAGTTACAAAAACTTTTAGACAGTCCAGTTTCTCTTTTAATGGATCCAGACTGTGGAACTCTCTGCCCACTGATTTAAAACTACAGACTGACATGAACAGTTTTTACAGAGTCTGAAACAGTGGCTGAAGTCAAGTCAAAGCTGCTCACATCATCAGTACAGGGCTCTTCTAGCATCCGGGTACTCAGAGCGCCGCAGATGTGGAGGTGAAAACAATGACAGTATTAAACAGTGTTTTTGCCTGTGAGTGACAGATTGTGTTCGATAAATTTAGTTTTTCTCAGTAAATCCTAAAAGCTGTTGTGTGGTCGGATGTTCCATTTTGTCTGAACTACAGCTTCAATCTTGTAAACTGAGTAAGTTTTATGATTAGAATCGACGTCTGCAGATCTAAACACATTGTGTGGATTATGTTTTAAAGTTTAACATAACTGTGCCGGACACGTCAGGCTCTAAATTCTACCATTTACTTTAAACATAAAATAAATTGTTAATCAAATGTTTAATGTCATGACATGTGTTAGCTAAGTCAGGGGTCCCCAACCTTTTTCCTGCTGCGGACCGGTACAGAACCCAAAAAAATGTGCGGCCCGGTGGGCACCCGGGGGGGGGACGGGGGGATGGGGGAGATGGTTGGGGAGCGCGCTGAGAAACACGTGCACAGACTATGGGTCACGTTTTTACAGCATGCAACGCAGCCCTTTGATCGCAGCGCTGCAGCGGGAGGCGGACACAGGAGAGATTGTGTCGCTGAGGCCTCTCGTTTTCTCTCCTGTGTCCGCCTCGCGCTGCAGCAGTGGGATAAGTACGGCTCTCCGTCTTGTGAAAGCATTAAGGTTGTGACGAAAACTTGTGAGGCTGCAACGCGATGAGCTTTTAGAAGAATGAGCGCGAGCTGAGGGGAAAGAGAGAGAGCAGACGCTCAGCTGCGCTGGTGACAGAAAGACGTACACATTCAGCTGCACGAGGCTGCGCTGACTCTGTTTGTAGCAAAACCAGATGAACTCGAGTCCAAAGGATCTGTAGGGAGACTTTCTATCAGGAGTTCGTATATACGAGCTAATTGGCGTGTGGACAGGCCAAAGAGACATAGGAGAAAATGCTTCTTCTTTTCTTTTTTTTCCCCATTTCTCTGCGGCCCGGTAGCAAATACGTCACGGCCCGGTACCGGTCCCCCCCCGGTGGTTGGGGACCACTGAGCTAAGTCATGTTTTAGCTAAATCTAAAGCTGAATAAACTAGACAGAACGTCGCCTAAAAGCTTCTAAAACATTTTCTCGTCAGCATCACGTTTAACTTAGATCAGGATTATTTCCCGAAAGGCGAAACATAAATGTGTGAAATTCAACACAAAGTTACGATGGATTAGCGACGTGTACGAGGCTCCTCTGTTTGTACAAACATTCATCCAGACCAATTAAGTCCAATTTCTGTTTATATCAGACTTTTGCCTCTAAAAATAAGGTATCTGGTTTGTCCAATACTGTTATGTCCATATCAAATAAACAAATTAAAACATAAAATGACAGAAACACTCTTTCCTCATATTCATGTCAGTGATCTCTAAATCTCTAAATTCATTTTCCCTGTTCACCTGCAGCGTCTCACCTTAAAGCCTGCGCAGCCCGGAGGCGACAGCACGGGGGCCCAGGTCCTAACCGGCCTCTAACTTTCCTAAACTTCTTTGTTCCTCCGGGATCTCCACAGCCCTTTTCCCAGAGGCTGCCGGTGTGTCTCTCCTCCCCCGGATCGGCGCTGCGTGTTTGGGGGTGCAGCGGGAGCCTGTCACCTCCCCTGTCGCTGGAGGCGGCTCTAAAACACTGCTAAATGTTGCATGAGGCCCCGTTTGAAGTGCGGCAGATGAAACGGGGCGCATACGTGTTGGTTTGGCGGGGAGGTGTCGACGGGCGCGCTCCTGCCTCCTCTGTTCTCCAGGTTTGAAAGCGCCGTTTTGACAGAGTTAATTTGAAATGTGACAAATGACGCGGAATCGGATTTTCCGTGCGAGAGGGTGGTCAGCGGAGCGCGCTTTGATTCGGCAGACGTTGAAAGGGAATACTTAAGCTTTGGGTGACGCTTCCGGGGGGAGAGATATTTGACATGTTATTTAAGAGAGTCGCGGGAGTTTGGCGTTTGCAAAGGGAACTGTGGTTAGTGTAAGAAATATGGCAATAAACGTACGTGATGAGACTGTGGCTGTGACGGTTTCTCATGACTTGAATTGGAGCTCTAACACTGCTAAGAAAGCGAGACAGCGCCTCTTCTTTTTACGCAGGCTTCGAGAGTTTACTCAGAATACTAGGATTCTTTTGAGCCTTTATCATTGTGTAATTGAAAGTGTCCTAACCAGTTGTATTACCGTGTGGTTTGGTAATCTCACTCTGAAAGAGAAGAAGGCTTTGAACAGAGTGGTTCGCTCAGCCAGCAGGACCATTGGCTCAACTCTTGAATCGAGCTTTACAACTCGCCGATGATGTCTCAGGTCGCTGAGGAAAATACGGTAAACATAAAGAGAAAACTGTAAATGCTTTTAGCTTTCAAATGAGGCATCACTCTGGCCTATGGGCTGTAAGCTCCAGTCGAGAAGCTTTAAGATTGGGGTAAAGCTGAACTGGAGAACAGGCACTCTTACTCCACAGGTTAGAAAACTGGGTGGGAATCTCTGGTACTGCTCTAAACTGGTTCAAGTCCTATCTCGAGGATAGGACGTACTTTGTCGAAATTGGTAACTGTGTCTCAGACAAAATTTCCATGATCTGTGGAGTCCCCCAGGGGTCAATCTTGGGACCCTCTTATTCAACCTGTACATGCTTCCATTGGGTCAGCTAATAAACAGCAACAATGTGTCGTACCACAACTACGCAGATGACACTCAGATCTACGTGTCACTGACGGCAGGTGAACATGGCCTGTAGATACTCTCTGTCACTGCATCGAACAGATCAGTTTGTGGATGCAAAACAACTTTCTCCAACTAAACTCAGACAAATCTGAGATCATTGTCTTTGGCCCACAGACACAAAGACAAAGTGTTATCAGTCACCTTGAGTCTCTCGCTCTGAAACCAAAAAATCAGGTTAGAAATCTAGGAGTAATCATGGACTCAGACCTGAACTTCAAAGCGATAACATCATCAGCTTTTTACCATCTGAAGAACATTGCTAAGATCAGAGGAATAGTGTCAAAACCAGACTTAGAGAGACTCATCCATGCATTTGTCTCCTGCAGGTTAGACTACTGTAACGGCTGCTCACTGGCCTTTCTAAACGAGCTGTTAGAGCTGCAGAACATCCAGAACGCTGCTGCTCGAGTCCTGACAAGAACCAGGAAATACCACCACATTAGTCCAGTGCTCCGGTCTCTGCACTGGCTTCCTGTCACTCAGAGAATAGAATTTAAAACAGCTCTGCTTGTTACAAGTCTTTTCATGGTTTAGCACCAAAGTCCATCTCTGACATGTTAGAGTCGTATGAACCATCTCGGGCCCTGAGAACTTCAGGGAGGGGTCTCCTGGTGGTTCCCAGAGTCAATAATAAACACGGTGAGGCTGCGTTTCAGTTTCATGCAGCTAAAACCTGGAACAGTCTTCATGAGGATGTGAGACAGGCCTCAACTCTGACAATGTTCAAATCCAGGCTGAAAACAGCTCTTTTTACCCGTGCATATGAAAACTGAAAGTATTTTATCTGCACTCTTGCCTTTTACTGTCATTGATTCACTTTATGTTGATGTTTTATTGATTGATTTTATCTGTTTTCTTGTAATTTTTTTCTGCAACTGTGAAGCACTTTGGATTGCCTTGTGTATGAATTGTGCTCTACAAATAAACTTGCCTTGCCTTGCCTTGCCTTGCACTCGTTAAGGTAAGAGGTTCCAGATGATGATGTTGTTCTGTCAGAGCTTGTTTTCCAGTCCGGAGCGGGTCCACACTCGTCCTCCTGTCCCGCGTTAATCGTATTTCCCGTGTTTCCGCCGCTCCTCGCGTGGCTCATTAGCTCTGCTCGCTGATCGCGGCCCGGCTCCTGTTGCATGTGTTGTTTTGGAGACACAGAAGTCAAAGTGATGCAAGTCTCAGCCAACGACAGAAACACTCCACTCGCGGCTTTCATTTCGCAGAGACTCCGAGTGCCGCGGCTCTGAGCACAGTTTGATTGCTTTTCCAGGAAACGTCTCGCAACATTTGAATATTGTGCCGGGATTTCTTCTTTATTCTTTAACGTTGTTTTCGTTCGGCTTCTCCCGTTTGGCACAGTGGGACTGGGAAACGATTTAGATGCAGGATTCTCACTATTATGACCATCGCTGTCACCTCCAGCATCGCCCCTTTGGTCATAAAGAGGATCGTGAGAATATTACACACAACAAAGCTCATATATCTGTTAAAGTACCAGCTTCAAATATGGCCAGTTCTTCTAAAACTTCCTGTCAAACCTAAATTGGTCATAAAATGTGGTGTGATCTTTCTTAAACTCACAGGAACGATATAACAGTGTCTGCCTGAACTAAAACCACCCAAACATTTACATTTTATCATATTTTTATTGGCCATAACATGAAAAGATTCACTATGTTCCATGTTCAGAGATACACGGGGATACAGTCTGGAATACAAAATCAGCTGTTAGGGCAGCTGTGTAGGGGTTTGTTGATGAGGAGCTACTGCCCTCTACAACTGGCCCGCTCTACACCTGGCTTTTTAACGCACTACACTGTGTAGGGCTTACATAATAAATGTACATAATAATATTCACGGGGGAATAATATGTATATTAATGTGTCTTTTAACATAAAACTAGTGACTTTTGGTAATGCTAACAATGTTACCATGGTAACCATCTGAAAGATTTTTGTTATTTGCTTTGTACTAGACTTCGTACATAGACCGTTGTTGTTATTGTGCTTCTTTTCTGTTGATGTACGAACACTTCAAACAGTGTTTTGTGAGTTATAGTTCTTTGTAAATAGTTTGTAAGTATGTACCATTATCATAGTTGTTTTGTAATTACGTAATCAGTATTGCTCTGTTTTGGGGTATGGTCGGATGCTGCGGGTGTGTAGGGTCTATTTTGTTTTATTTTGTTTTGCTGTTGTTTCCTTGTTGCTGTTTTGTTCCTTTGTTGTTCCACTATGTTCTTGTGAAATGATGATTTTAATTGTATTGATTTTGGGGGTGGGGCTTATAAGCTCTTGCTTCGGCCCACTCCTTTTGAGCAGTGTGTTTGCTGCTCAAATAAACAAATAAAGTAGAAAAGTAAAGTAGGAATTGTGCGATTTGAATCTCGCTGACTCCGGCAAAACCAAGACGAGCCAATCATAGCACAGGAGGACTTAAAGTGCATATGACAGATTTTAATGCTCTTGAAAATATGACTTATTTAGATGGATTACATCAGTTGCATAATTATCTTTTTTTCAGTGAAGCAGCAATTTTAATGAAGAAATGTTGGGCAGAAAAGTTATTTTTATTTGAATTTTTAATCTGCTGACAGGAAGTGACATAGAAGAAGGAAACATTCCATAGCAGTTTGACTCATTCATATCCCATTGACTTAACATGGTCGGCACGGCAACAGTTTAAAATTGTTTACCTTCTTCGATGTCACTTCCTGTCGGTGTCCAATAAGGAAGTGAAAACATAAACATCACAAAAATGGTCAAACTAAAGAAAACTGGGAATAATCTTTAGCAAAATCTTAAATATAATCGTGTTAACTGTGTTTTAGCAAAAATTGTGTGTAATGTGTCAGATGCACTTTAACTAGGATTTCCCATCAAACACTTGCGCTCCTCTGGGCCATAACCAAACACGACACCACAATCTTTTTTGTTTTAGGTGAGCTGGACTTGAAGCTGCTCTGAGGACTTTCACTGGAACATTTACTCGACTGCACGTGTGAACGACAAACAATCATGGCGGAGGACGTAAACACTATCTGTAAGTCGCTTTGTGTTTAATTGGTTCGCTTTCGTTCAAGCTGCGATCGTTAGCCCCGCCTCCAGTCTCGATTTGCAAATCGTGTCCTATTACCACAAATCCAGACTGTCTTTATATGTATTTATAAATGCCATACATAAAGTCAGTCTGGTTTTAGATGACTGATAACACTTCGTCTTTGTAAAGGTAGAAAAGCGCCATTTTTACCATTTACAAGCTTGCAGTTGCGCCACTCCAAGTGTCTTTCAAGAAGAACCTTATAAACATTTGACAAACTTGATGTTCAGTAACAATATCATCACAGCGCCCCCTAGTGTGGATATAAACAGCAAACGTAACAAACAGTATCTCCTGCGAATGCTTTTCTGGTTGTGTTTGCGTGTGTTGCGTGTTGTGAAACTCACCCAGAGCGAGACAGAACAGGAAACAACGTTAACCCAGGTTTAAAGAGGGGGTATTATGCTTTTTCAATCACATAGCACCAGTCTATAGCATACTACAATGATGACGTAACCTTCTGTTGGTCTGTATATGCAGTAAATTAAAATAACTGCCTTGAATAAAATTGCTCTCTCAAAATGGCTGTACTGAACGTCTTGAAATAGGCCTCTGTCTCTTTAAGAAGCTTTCCGACACGCCCCCTTCAGCACACTGCTGTGGCATCTAAACAACACTACTGTGCGGGGAGGGGGCTCTGCTGAGCTGAGGAGCAGTGGTTGGTGGCTTGGCTGGTGACAAAAGGTCCAGAGGCGTCTCCAGGAGGTGGGGGCGTTCCTAGGAGGACTGAGGCATAGCTACACCTAAAATGGCTGCCGTCTAAGTTTTTACTGATTACTCAAAAATATGTGAATGAGCCAAGGCAACACTCCAGGCATGTGTTTAATGAGGGAATGACATAATAACATGATATAAAGCTTGAACAAGTCGATTTTACATAATACCCCGCCTTTAAACAAATAAAACTTCTCCTCCACAAGAGCTGCAGTTCTGGAGAAGCTCTGGCCCAGCCGTCTTGCCGTCACGATTCCGCTCATGCATAAACTTATATCCAATTAATATTTATTTAGACTTAAGCAGTTCCCTCAGGCATTACCTCCCATTATGTTCTTCCAGAATCGCACGAGAACGCCGGAGTGCATCTGCACATTACCGCCCTGCTTTTCCCATTTCCTGTTTAAGGCGTTTTCTTGTCAAATAAAACAACAGCTAAATATTTCATGCGCTGGATTTCCGTCGGAATAATGCGATGGCGCGGGGTACACGGCCGCCCCGCGCGCGCACGTCGTTAATATTGAATGCTGGAAATGGGAGATGCATTGTGTGAACCGGTGGAGCGAGAAGATGGAGCGGAAACGGCAAAATGAACTGAAATGAGGGAAATCTGCGGTGGATGTTGGAGGAAAAGTTACATGAAGCTGGACTTTGCCGTTAAAGCAACAGACGAAGAGTGTGATTTATATTCTCTGCGAACAACGGGGTCTGGTGATGTGAAAAAACCTGCTAACCTTGTAGTTTACACCTTTCAAACACTTTTGTTATATTTGGCAGCTCGTATTTCAGTCTCTTTCTCTAATCGTTGTAGACATTTTCACATATCGTCGACCGGACTGGGTTGATTGAGTTGAGATATGAAACAATATGTCGTCTCATGTAAGCTCTTACTCGCCTCCACTTCAGCTTTACCAAAGTCTACCTTTACCAGTGGAACGCCTCATTTGAAAGCTACAAAACTGATCTAACCGGTCGTACGGGCGCGAGTGTGACGAGCTTATTTTGGAGCCGCAGACGTTCTTTGTCATGTCAAACAAACTCTACGGGCGTTTACGTTTTGTACTAAACTTTTTCACACATTGCACTTGTGGACTTCGTATATGTGTCGAGTGCCACACGCATGGCCGGATTTATGCAGGGGCTTACAGGGGCTAAGCCCAGGGCCCAGTAGGTTGAAGGGCCCATGGGCATAAGGAGAAAAATGCATGCTCAGCGCAGGTTGTCAAACTAGTTCCCTCTCTCTTTGCCGACTCCCTCACATGTAAGGCTTAATCAGATGACTTTGTACCCAAGACTAAACCAGGTCTAAACCAGGTCGGAGCCATTTCATTGAGTTGACACTGGGAAAATAATATGTACCTATTAGTCTGTTAAAATGCATGAGAATGCACCAAATTGCACCATTAAAATAAAAAAAAAACATCAGGGCTCCCAGACCCCCCTTTTAAATGTGTCCCCCACCAGTCTGGCAGTAGTAAAGGTTCTTCCATGAAGGCCACGGACCTCAAATAGGGGTCATTATGTTAAACTGTTCACAAATTTGTTGTTTCTTAAACTAGTACTATGTTTAAGAAGTTACTTCTGCATGTTCAAATTAAAAAAATTATTCATTTACCCTTTCATTGTAGAGAGAGAGAAATCCGACAGACAGACATACAGTATATGGAGGGCCCTGAAAAAACTTTAGCCCCGGGGCCCATTTTACTTAAATCCGGCCCTGGCCACACGTGCACCATTAGTGCGGCCAACGCACAGTCAGAGATCTCGTACGTCCTCCACACATGTCGCACACGTTCCGTTCAGCAAGAGTGCATCAATCACTCAAAAACTCTGATATATAAAACTTCATTGGTGCCTGAGGCCAAGTACAAAGTTTGTGCAATATGCCGAGGGGACGAGGGAACAGGTGTCAGAGGGAACAGAGAGAAGCGTTATGTCATGTCGTCATGGCGATGTGAAAACAGGAAGAAACCTCCCTCTCTCCTGGTACAACTTTATTTTTCACCTTTTTCTGCGACCTGCATTTATGGTTTCTGTTCCACATTGTTTTTCTGGATACTTTTGTACATCTTTGCCGAGTTTTTGTGGAGGTTTGGTGGATTTGTTTACTTTGAGAGTCTAAAATGGTCCTGAAGAAAGCAGCTTTTTAAAGGTAAACAAAATGCTAGCTTATCAGCTAAACCCATTTGAGACCTACAACTGTCTTCTTCTGAGACACTGAAGAGGCAACAAGAGCCCCACAGCTGCAGCACAGAGGAGGCGTCACAAGAGGAGCTACAGGAAACAAGTAAGGGACAAACGAGAGATGGTGAAAGACTGTTGTGGAGCGGAGGGAGCTGCAGGAGGAAGAGGAAGGCAAGGCAAGGCAAGGCAAGTTTATTTGTAGAGCACAATTCATACACAAGGCAATTCAAAGTGCTTCACAGTTGCAGAAAAAATTACAGGAAACAGATAAAATCAATCAATAAAACATCAACATAAAGTTAATCAATTACAGCTAAAGGCAAGAGTGCAGATAAAATACTTTCAGTTTTCATAGTCACGGGTAAAAAGAGCTGAAGGAGGTGGAGCTGACCAGTGCAGGACACCACGCTCTGAAACAGGGGCAAACCCAGGAGGCGCTGCACCATTCCAGAGGATCAGAGGAGACAGAGGCAGCCAGCCAGGTTTCTTCCAAGTGTTACAGTAACCCGACCTCCAAGGTCATGCGAGTCAGGTTGACACAGTGGCAGCGCGGCTCAGGACTAACACCTGAACACTATTTCGTTGTACGCTTGTACAATGACAATAAAGCACTTACTTACTTACTTACTTATGTGTCGTGTGACGTGCCTTCGGATCCATGTGAATGTATGACATGTTGTCACCGTGGCTTTCGGTCTCAGTGTCATACAGCCCAAACAGTATGACACTGTATGTACCCCTCCAAATTGCCGGGTAATCTCTGAGACAAACCACAGATAGGCCATAATATAATAAAGATGAGCAGGTCCCATTCAGCCCCCTTCATTGTAAAGGTTCCCGGGTCGTGCATGACCCTTAATGGCCGCTCTGTCTCCTCCTGTTCCTTAAAAGGGCAAAAAGGCGGAAGGCACTGATGGGGTGGGCGGAGCTTCGACAGAGCTCCAGAGGTTGATTGACAGGCGCTGGAGCCAGTCAATGCACTGAAAATGCTTCCAAGTTTTGGGCTGATAAATAATAGCGATTTTTCGAAAAAGAAAAACTCTTTGGAGTCAGGCTTTAAGCCGTTCTTGGAGGTAGGAAGTCTCATTAGAATCAATTCTCCAAGTGTCTCTTGGAGTCACCCCTGGCCACCAGGGGGTGGTATTAAAGCAATGTCAGCTCCCCGCCATGAGGACCATAGAGAAGCGCCTTCCTCGTCCATTGAGACAAACGCACGGCGTAGGTTCACACAACATACAGATCGTGTTCAGTCACTCACCCACATTCATCAGGCTTCCTGGTGTTACCGAACAGTCTCCCATCCAAGTACCGACCAGGCCCTTCCTGCTTAGCTTCAGAGGTCTGAGGGGATCGGGCATAGGCGGTTTGGCCACACATGTAAGGCCGTGACGTCAGGGAGGAAGAAATCCTGACTGAGTAACCTGGTCGTTCAGGACGTTCAGCTCGTCAGATGATCTCATTCTTTGCTGAACCTAGACCTGATCATCAGCCCCAGAACAGTTACATCCAGGTAAAGGACACTTTTTGGTGTATGTTTATCAAATGAACATACAAAAAATGTTTAAAAAGACAACATTTCTACAAGGAAAACATGTCACAGCAGAAGAAGGATGTTTTACTTTATGTTTAGTAACAATAACAAGTCACAGCGCCCCCTAGTGTGGCTATAAAATACAGTGAGGCCTCCAACACCGGTTTCCCCTAAAACACTGGCATTCACATAAAAGCCTTTCGAGTGAGATCGTCGTCTTTACTTTTTAAATCGCTTGTATCTCATGGACGTTTGCTGGTTTCCCACATAAACTCTGATTTCTTTGGCCGTGTTTAATTGACACGAACTCTCGGCGCCGCAGATATTTTCCCGCCCGTTTAAATGATATTATGAAACAGTCACGATCTCCCCTCCGGTCACGCTTTTTATTACGCTCATTTTTCATCAAGCATCATCCGAGATTAACCTCCAGGGGGCGACCTCGCTGTCAGGAACGCGCCGTTTTAATTGGACGAGGGCCCGCGCCGGCTGTACCAATCGGAGAGGTCGAGTGGAAACGGAGAGACGGAGATAATGTGGTTTTAATGAGAGCGATGTGCTCAGGTCTGGGACTAGGAGGAGATTAAACAAACACGGTCCAGACGTCAGAGGACCACCTTTTAAAGACTCGTGTACGAATTAGAATTGTTTTATTGGCCATTGTCAGGAACAGGTTCACAATGAAACATAAAACACATAAGTTAGATAAGATAATCCTTTATTGATCTCACAATGGAGAAATTCACATTCAGCAGGATAGACAGGAAATGTGCAAACAGTTAAATAGTAAATAGAGGTTTCTTATGTACAATGGGTAATAACAAAAAGCTTAAAGGGGCAAAAATATAAACAATAAACAGACTATAATAAAAAGTAGAATATCAAAGTCAGCATTGGCGGTGCAACGCTCACCGTCCTAGTGCAGGTTGTTGATAAAGTGACGCTGGTACAGAGAATATCGCACATAGTTTTGCATAGTGGTTATTACACATATAAAGATAAATAATAAACTGTAAGAACTTAAAACTATAAGACTATAAACCCCAGCTCACATTAAATATGGTCCGGGTTCGGTCCTGATCCGGTCCGGGTTTGCCCCAAACTACCACTCACAGTGAGTCCGGCTGACACTGTGGCTCCGGCGCCAGATGCTGCAGGCACAGAAACGGCCCTCGCGAGAACAGAAGTGCACGTGAGTTTCCCTCTTGGTGTGAGTTCACGTGATAAATAGCCCCATATATAGGTAGTTTTTGTAAACAAAAGCCGTATTTGCCAGAACGACTCTCCTCAGTGAAGTGGAGGCTTTAAACACACTAGTGCCCCTGTGTCACTGGTAATGGAGAAATGTTCACATTTCCGACGTTACACACGTGTACAGGCGGTAAACGCATCCAGATAAGTAGTAAGCGGACATTTTAATTTGAAATACACCGGATCTTCTTTCCTCACGAGACCTGACTTCTTGTTTGGCTCGTGTTTTTCCGTCAGCTTGATCCGTTGGGGCTCCGGTCTCCGGCATAAATAGACTTCTTGTGGATTCTTTCCGTTGCTGCCGGACGGCCTCGGTAGCCGGACCCGGACTTCGTGTGAGTGAGCAACACTGCTTTGAATGACTTTCTAAGATCGCGGACGCCGCACCGGACCTTAACCGGATTTAATGTGAGCCGGGGGTAAGGGCATGTATAAGAAGATCCATCCATTTTCTTCCACTTGTTCGTTGCCGGGTCGTGGGGCAGCTGTTGGAGTTGCACCAGCCCCTATAGCGCCCCCTACAGGTGGTGGGTCCACAGAAGGACGGCCTCATGGTTCTAACCGGGCCTGTTGGTCTCTCATAAGAGGCTTCTGAACCGCTCTTTGTCTGACCCGTCACCTAGGACCTGTTTGCCATGGGAGACCCTACCAGGGGCACCAAGCCCCCGACAACAGAGCTCTAACCCCTTCACCACGTTAAGGTGGCGGTTCCAGAGGGAAGATTAAGAAGATTAAGTTTAACATATAATAAAGACAGCAACAATCTGACACAGAGCAGCAGCGTGATATTCACAGATGTTGCAGGTGCAGATCTGAGTGTGGACAAACCACATGGTGCAATAGAGCAGAGCAACTGTCTGGAACAGGTTATTACGTTCATGAGTCTGATACACAGTTATTGTATCAGACTTGTGCCAAGACTTCCTTCATTGAAGATGGAAAATGTATTTTCCATCTTCAATGAAGGAGGTCAATGGTGCAGGTGGTCGGAAGGTTGCGTGTTCGATTCCCAGCTCCCGCCAATGCACACTGTCATTGTGTCCTTGGGCAAGACACTTCACCCTCCTCGCCTCCAGTGTCTGCGCACATTGGTGTATGAATGAGAGAGTGAATGGGTGACTGGTCCATTACTGTAAAGCGCTTTTACCATTTTCCTTGTGAGGAAATTTACTTATTTTGTATTTGACAGGGACACTGTACATTAGTAAACATTTCTGTAAATGCATTGAATTAGCCAAAAGGCTATTTTCATCCGTAGTCTCTGGACAGATGTAAATATTCCCCTAAAGACAATCTAATATACAAGGTCAGTGCATTTACAGTTTGTAAAATTATACACAAACACAACTTCTCCACAACAAATGCAGATATTGTCAAAGATGCAAAGTAGAACCGGCCTGATGCACAAATCATAACATTGACTTCATCATGTCCAGTTTCAAAAAGTTAAAATGATTAGAAAATGTCATGAATAATACACTGTCTCTACACAGACCAGCCTTACAGAGTAAAGAAAAGATAGACAGATAGATAGATGGACAGACCTAGGCAAACATACTTGCAGTGACAGATGTCAAGGCCTAAAAGCCAGACTGTCCTTTTAGGAATTTGTCTGGATTTCTGGCTGGAGCCGCAGCTGTGCTTTCATGCACCTCCACCTCCTTGTCACGCGCGGATACTTTACAAGAAAATACCAAATACTTGCAAATACTATAATAACTTTTAGGTTTAAGGCGCTGCAGGTGAATGGGGAATAAAATCAAATTTAGAGATATCAGTTTGAAACATTCATGATATAAATACTGTATGAGGAAAAACATGTATTGCAGGTTTTCTGTCATTTTTTGTTTTCGTATAAAAATGGCCAAAATTGTTGATATTTTCAGCGACGAAATCTGAATAATGGATAGAGCCAGGTTTAAATTCATGGTTTTATTCAGTTGATATATTAGTTACAAAGATTATTTTTTTCTTTTGCCACTTTTTTGTCACTTTCTCTTTTTCCACTTTCCCCCAATTTTGTCATTTCTTGTTGCACTTTCATTGCTTTTTTGTTTTTTATGTTACTTTATTGCGGCTTGTTTTGACGCTTTTAGATTTGACTAAAGCCAAACTGGAGAAAATGAGCTCGATACAGGTTGTATTTTGCATTTTTCAGAATCAGAATTGTATTTGTTGCCATTGTTTGAGAACAGGTTCACAAACTAGCATTTTTTCTCGGTACAATCGTGCAACATAAAACATATGACACAGAATTTAGATTAAAATAAGCTAAAACTTTAAACTATAAGGCTATGGGGCATAAAGAAGAAAAAACTGTTCAAGTGGCGGGAGGTTTGGGTCTGGATGGACCGTAGCCTCCTGCCTGAAGGGAGAGGGGTGAATAGTCCGTGTCCAGGATGAGAAGGGTCAGCTGTGATCCGACCCACACGCCTCCGGGTCCTTTGTATCATTTGTTTGAGGTGAAAAAAACAAGAAACTTCCTATAACTACAAAAGGGCCTAAAATACACTTTTCAAGTTTTGCTTATTATTCTAATTGTTTCTTTCCAATTTTAACATGTGTTTCCCGCCCTAAAATTCCCAAAAATTCTAATTTGTTCCCCAAAATTTGTTCCAATTTTGTTTCAAATTTTGCTGGTCTTTTTCCACGTTTTTTCCCCAAAATGTTTTCCCATTTGACTCAGTTTAGTTTAGTTTATTAGTTTATTTGAGCAGTTAAAAATTCTGCTCAAAAGGAGTGGGCTGAAGCAAAAGCTTATAAGCCCCACCCCCGACATCATTGAAATAAAAACAATTGATCAATTGACTCAACTTGCATAACTTCAAATCCTAACAACGCTGCCCAAAAAGTGACTTCCTGTTTCAGCAGGTGCTTGCAACATAACAAGAATATAATTAAATACACACATTTTAAGTGTTTTGTTAATAGTTGGGCAGAAAGAAAGTTGAACTAATGAATAAGATGGTGCTTTTATTTTGACGTGCCGGAGCAAAACAGGAAGTCACTACTTGGGTGGCGTTGTTATGATTTGAAGTTTCTGGCTGTTTCCCAATTGCGAGGATCCTCGGCGTCTCGACCACTTCAGAAGTAACTCACGTCATCACAGCGCCGCCTAGTGGTTCCAATTCACTCAGACCACTCGCCTCCTCGCAGCTCGACTCCTCCGTTTGGCTCATTTGCGAAGGATACACCTGTGGATCCTCCGCTGCCTCGGAGAGCTGAAATTACCCATGATGCACTGCAACACTGTTTTTTTCCTTCCCCTTTCTCGCAAAACTTTATTAGTTTGAAGTTTTGTTCCACATTTGTGCAAAAAATAATTGTAATAAAAAAATCATTGGTAGACGTGTTGTAACGAAGTAAAGATGTAAAAAAGAGGTTTACGTTAATGAAAGGCCTAATAAATAGACCTATTTACTGATAAATCAGGCCTATGGTTGTTAACGTAAGTCTGAAGGCGATTAGTGATAAACTGGACCTGCTAAATATATTTGATAGTTTAATTGAATTTCTTACAAATCTTTGCAGAAATGTTATTATTTTATTCAGGCCAAAATGTTCAAACAGTCAGACATCCAACCAAAACCAGTTTATAAACAGCTTTTATTCATAAAACAGTAGTTTTTGTAAAGCATAGATTGACATTTATTATATGATTTGACACGTGACATGACGCAGCCGCTCCGGAGGCCGTTCCAGCTGAGCTCAAATGCGGCGGTGAGAGGACACGCCTCCGTTTGGGAGGAGCCACCACCGAGAACGTCAACGAAGTGGACAAACGGAGGACGGATCCTCGCAATTGGGAAACAGCCATTGACTCTGTGCACTAGAGCTAACGGTAACAATGCCGCCCAAGAAGTGACTTCCTGTTTCGTTCCAGCGCGCCAAAATAAAAGCACACAGCTCGTCTCATTGCTTAGTTCAGCCGGTAATTGCAACATAACAAGAATATAATTAAAAACTCACATTTCAAGTGTTTTGTCTGTTAATAGTTGGGCAGAAAGAAAGTTGAACTAATGAGATATTTTGGCGTGCTCGAGCGAAACAGGAAGTCACTTCTTGGGCAGCGTTGTTATGATTTGAGTTAATTTTTTTCTTTTAAAGTTTGATGACCAACAGCATAAACGTTTGAATATAAAGATTTGATATTGAAGCTTTTATTATTTGGATATCAGACTGGTTTAGTTTACTGGTACCCGGCCTTAGTCATAGTCGTAGTACTAGTAGGAGTCGTGCAAATTCCCAACAGTAAAGTCCAGACCCAAATCTCTCGTGATCCCGATGTTCGGTGTCACCTCCCGCCGGGCGCCTCTTATTCCCCCTTATGTCCGCCGCTCTGAAACCGCCCCGGCCTCATCACTATGCCAGTGTTGTTGGTAATGGGAGGCGACCGAGACACGGATCCTGACAGCGCGTCGCGTTCGCCACCGGAGGGACAACATTCAGCCCCCCCAAAATGTTATTTCTATGCAAATGAACGAAGAGCGCGGGAATTAGAGGGAGACGCGGCGGCGGAGAGGGCGAGATGGAGGAGAGGTTTCCATGGGGACGGATCTCATATCATCAGAGTCAAGTGGGGCATGAAGCAGATGAGTGCGGAGACAGGGGAGGGCGGGGGAGATAAGGGGAGGGCGGGGCGGAGGGAGACGAGCGCTGATCCAGGTGTAACAGGCTTGAAATAACGTTAACCCTGGGTTTTAGGCCACGCTGTGTAACATCTGACCAGACTCAGATCAGCGTTATCGTCAGTGTTGGGGGGTCAGCACACACTACACCGTTTTTCCAGTCTTAAATTATTTTATAAAGAAGGGGGGGTCCACACTATAAACACTATTTTATTTATTGGTTTATTTGGTAGGGACAGTGCAAGTTAATGAACAAGCCACACCGGATTGTAGCCTTGGGCTAATTTCCATCCGTCGTCCCCCATGCGCACTCTCAAACACACTCATTCATCCTGGCCTATTGTACATGTTTTTAGTGGTAGGGGAAACCGGAGTACCCGGAGGAAACCTACGCAGACACGGGGAGAACATGCAAACTCCACACAGAAAGGCCCCTGTCCAGGTGGGAATCGAACCTGGGACCGTCTAGCTGTGAAGCACGAGCGCTAACCGCTGTACTACACGATTCTGACAAACAGCTGACGTTTTATATATACAGCGCGTCTGTGTCTCTACGGCTTAAAAAACTGACCCCAGATCAGAAAACATCGGCCTCTGTTTGTGAACGTGGGAAACATGAGCGTCTCCGGATTAATAAATATCAGTTAAAAGCTAAGCTAAAAAGGTGGGTCTTGAGCCTGCTCTTAAAGACATGAACGTTCTCTGTGGTCCTGAGCTCCTCCTCAGGTCGTTCCAGAGGCGAGGGCCATAATATTGGAAAGACGCCTCGCCGTGAGTCTTTCTGTTGACTTTAGGAATAACTAGGAGACCCCTGCCAGAGGAGCGCAGGGCCGTGAAGGTTCATAAGGTAAAAGTAATTCTGAAAGATAAGAAGGACCAAGACCATTAAGACATTTAAAAACCATTAAAAGAACTTTAAAATCGATCCTGAAACACACGGGGAGCCAATGCAGTGACTCTAAAACCGGTGTAATGTGGTCCCGCCTCCTGGTCTTCGTCAGGACACGAGCTGCTGAATTTTGTAAAAGTTGTAAACCTGAGATACTCTTTTAGGGAAGACCAGAGAGCAGGGCATTACAGTAGTCGATACGACTGGTGATAAAAGCATCAGCGTCTCCGTGTTGGCCCGAGAGAGAATGGGGTGGACTCTGGCTAAGTTCTTTAGATGGTAAAATCTTTGTGATATTCTTAATGTGTGGAATTAAAGTCAGCTCAGAGTCAAAAATCACGCCCAGGTTCTTCACCTGTGAGGAAGGATTAAAAGACAATGACTGTAGTTTGGGTACACTACGCGACACGACTCTGTGCAACTGCCTTCAACTAAACAAGACTCGAGAAGACTCAGCGCAACTGAGAATTAGAGCAAAATTGGGCATAAAAGTCGTGCAGTGTGTGCTGACCTTTAAACATGGAGTTT
The DNA here is from genome assembly GCA_007210695.1 of Neogobius melanostomus. Lineage (NCBI taxonomy): Eukaryota > Metazoa > Chordata > Actinopteri > Gobiiformes > Gobiidae > Neogobius > Neogobius melanostomus. Next base: position 82,963 of record VHKM01000677.1, read on the forward strand.
TGCATTTGCAGGTAATCCAGCACTAGTTTCTTCTTTTCCAGTAACGTGGTTATTTTGGATCCTGATCTCTCCCTCGTCTTCGCTGCTGCTCACTGACTGTGCTCGTGTGCAGGCGCAGACTGTCTTCCTTAAAGTCTTCAGCGAGCGCGACTTGGAGGTAATCGCATTATTTTGAACTTACTGGTGAAAAGGACGATACAGACGAAGCTGGTGGTGAAGCTAAAGAGGAAAACCACAATGGAGCTCATCCTCGCAAACAACAACGCTTAGCTTTAGGAAGCATCAGTCCTTCTAATGTCATCAACAAAGTCGTAGCTTTATGTGGTTGAGGAAAACTATACAATTAATCTAAATCAATAGAGTATATTGTGTGTTTATTGTTACCAATTCAATGCACTTTGTAAAGCGTAAGAGCTCCTTTACAGACGTTCTTTTTGTTGAAAAACTGGACTAGTTTCTGACGGGGCCAAACTGTTTACATAAAGCGACCGAAGCTTTTATAAGTCGACTATAGGACTGTAGTTCAGGCTCATTATTGTTGCCTATTGTTGGGGCAACGGTGGCGACGGTGGCGCAGATGGTAGAGCGGGTCAGCATGATCGGAAGGTCAGGGGTTCGAATCCCGCCTCCTGAAGGTGCACATTGTCGTTGTGTCCTTGGGCAAGACACTTCACCCTCCTTGCCTCCAGTGTCTGCGTACACTGGTGTATGAATGAGTGTGAATGGGTGAGTGGATCCTTGCTGTAAAGCGCTTTGAGTGCCTAATGAAGGTGGAAAAGCGCTATATAAGTTGAGACCATTTACCATTTATATCTGTAATTTGTCACATGCAAAATAAAGCTCAGAAGCACATTTATTGTGCTATCACAGCGCTCTCCTGTGTTGCGTCACAAATCAAGTGGAATAAGATTCAAGATTTTTATTTGTCAAACCATATGAATGATTTGAAATTATATTTCTCTCATCCTTGATTGTGGGGAGGGGGAAGAAAGGTGTAATAGAGGGCAGGGAGACAAAGAGCGGTTCAGAAGCCCCTTATGAGAGACCAACAGGCCCGGTTAGAACCATGAGGCCGTCCTTCTGTGGACCCACCACCTGCAGGGGGCGCTATAGGGGCTGGTGCAGCTTCAACAGCTGCCCCCACGACCCGGCAATGGACAAGTGGAAGAACATGTATGGATTATCCTCGCAGTATCGCGCAGCCGCTTTGCGTAGTTGTGTTTATGCAGCTCCGCTACCGTGTCCTCAGAGCGGCTGAAATATAAACATGGCTCTGTAAACCGAGGAAAAACAGATAAACTACAAAGACTGGAGGCTTATCGTTGGACGGACTGACAGATTTGACCAAACCGAAGCACAAGGACACTCGGGCATCGTGTTTTCTGAGTTTTGCTCGGATTATCACATGGAGGAGCAGGACTCTTCAGATGAACAGCGTGTTTCTCTGTCTTCACTGTTACAAAGGGCCTGACCAGTAACTGTAAGGTAAGGAACAGCTTTATGGATGTGTTTGTAAAGCGGGTGATGAAGCGAGTTTGGGGGAAACTGCACTGTGTCAACGCGAGTGTTAAACCTCGCTGTCTGGATTCTGAGCCAAATAATATCAGAATCATTCATTTGACGGGTAAAAGTTTTGTGGGAAATGTGTAGATACAAGCGCAGAGATGTTTCTTTGCAATGGCAGGAGTTAAGAGGCTGAAGCTGAATGAATGAGGATGCAAATACACTGAATTCACTGAGGTTTTCATAAAGCGCCAAGTCTGGACAGGAGAACAGCGGCGCAGGTGCTTGGTTAGCCCTATGTCCCCTCAGCTGTGAGAAAGTGCACTTCTTACGCCAATACCACTGAGTATAATTGTCTCAAAACTAAGCAAAGCAGCCCCCACTACGGGAACCTGCACCACAGTTTTAGAACCACAGGTGTAATTAACAATCAGCCAACTGTAAATGAGTTAATTACCTTCATCAATAAGTCACGGCTGAACCAAAAGGCCGTTTGCTGAGACACAAAGGCCTCGCGCTGCAAAGTCAAAGCCAGGTTCAATCCAGGCGTTTCAAAACCATGACCGTAAACCGCTGTAAGTGTTTTTCAGAAAAGCGCACTCATCATTCCTGACACATTCCGCTTACATAATCCGAGCGTTCCTTACGTCAGAATCTCCCACCTCTCGCTCCGCGCAGCAGCCGCTAAAGTCCGCCGTTAAGTCCATCAAACATTCACAGGCTGCGGCTCATTCATCTTTCATCAGGCGCCGCGGCGAGAGTTCAGCGAGAGACTAGAAAAGGCACAACCTAAACTTTAAATAAGCCGGGGCTAAACATGAGTCAGCGCTCATCACATTTACACAAACAAGCGCTTTCATGTTGAGATGTGATGTTTATCACAAATACTACTGCCAATAATCTTCACCCACTCAGTGTTACCTATAATAGTCTGTGCAGGTTCATTCAGGACCCACCGCTCTGTTCACTGGAAAAAGAATAATCTTAAGAAATGACATAAATCAACTTGAATTAAGGGATTACATCTAAAGTTTGAATAGATTTGCTTCAGATAAGATGAACGTTAAAGAGACTATACGGAGTTTAAAATGTCCAGTGTTCCAGCCATGTCCTAATGTGTAGAATGAGCCCAGACCTGTTCACCACAATCCTGCACTGTTGCTCACAAAGGGGTTACTTCGGGTCCAAATCTCCGTCATGCATGAGTTTAATATATAGACTGCAGTTACGCGTGAGACCTGAGGGGGCAGTAGTGAGTATAAAAATGAACAAGTTGTATCTAGTTCTTTATGAAATGTCTTCTCGCCAACGGAACAAGGACTTAAAAAAAATTCAGATCATTTTGCATAATTTCAAGTGAAAAAGCGATATGTTTAAATGTAAATGTGTGAATGGCATCAGAGCCGGTGAGTGCAGGTGTGAGTCGCTGCAGAGCAGTGGAAGGTCAAATGAAGACTGTAAAACAGCCTCTGCTCAATCTGCAGTGAAAGGCGCCACTCTGTCCTGTGTTGAATTAAAAGCCTTGAGAAGATGTGGCATCTTAAACACATCATGTGTGCAGCAGTGGCAGCAGCAGCAGCATTGTACTCGTATTTAATGTTGTGTTTCTGTCTTTTAGATGTGAGGTCATCCCGCCTTCGCTCTGCCTGATCCCGTCAGATCTGAAACTAAGGGCAGGGCCTGGTCGGTACTGGGATGGGAGAAACAGCAAAAGCCTGGGTGAGTGAGAGTCTGAGTGGTTGGTGGTCGAAGGGGCTGATGGTGCAGGCTCGCTTCAGTCTACCCCAGGGCAGCTGTGGCTACATACGTAGCTTACCACCACCACATGGAGTGAATGAATAATGCACGAAATTGTAAAGTGACTGAGTATCTGGAAAAGCGCTGTATAAGACTAATGCATTATATAATAATTATTATTATGTACATAATGTGTCTGTGAAGGTCATTGTCCGAGCCTCAGTTTTTAATGTGTTTTGTTCTGTTTGCTATAAACACTATGATACATCAGACTTATGTCACAGTTTGTCTTTATGTGTCCCTATCAAATAAACCAACTAAGTAAATAAAATAAATAAAGGTGGATTTGTGCTTGTTCTGTTGGCATTAGCATTTGTATCTGATCTCAGATTAGTTTAAACAGACTCAAATTCAATGTAAAGAACCTTAATTGTAGTTATTTATCTGATTACAATGTTGTACCAGAGACTCTCCCGGCTCACTCCATCGTCCAGCCGACAGTTTAATTGGTTATTGTTTATATTTAAATGAATTAATCACAGCTATCCTGACTATTTGAGACAATATTTATTTAGGCTTATACTTTGGCTAATCAAAGTTTTCGACTTCATGAAGAAATAAAAATGTTCATTAAATTACAAAGCGGCTTTTGAACAATCTACATCCGCTCTATAACCTCCTCATATAAAAATGCTGCAATATTTACAAGTCACATGTTAGTGCTTTTAACCTTTTTTTCTTCCTCTTTGTTTGCAGAGAAGATGATGACGAGGATGAAGGACCACGAGGTATTCAGTGTCATGTGACTGTCATTCATAGAGTCTGAGCTGAAGAGGAACAGTATCAGTTTAACACGGGGACATTTGCTGTGTTCACATCTTACAGCAAATGGTGATCGAGATTACAGAAGAAATGGATAAATTGAAAGCTTGGTTCTGCGTAAACAAACTGTCTCTAAACATTACGAAAACCAAAACAATGTTCTTTGGAAATCGTGTAATGAATGTACAATTACCAGTTACGAAACTATTGAAAGAGTCTATGAACATACATTTCTTGGTGTAACACTCGATCATAAAATCAGCTGGACACATCATAAGATTTCAGCCATAATGAATAAATGTAAATATATCTATGACAACAAAGCTCTATATACTATATACTGCTCACTTATCCTTCCCCATTTAACATATTGTGTAGAGATCTGGGGAAATGCGTATAAAAGTAATCTTGACCCATTGTTTAAAGTTCAGAAAAAGGCAATAAGAATAATCTATTTAGCTAGATACAGTGAACACACTAATCCATTATTCTTCAAATCAAAAACAATGAAATGTGAGGACCTTACTGAATTTAAGATGCTCAAATCATGTTCAAAGCCTCACAAAAGTCGCTTCCTGAAAGTATACAAAATATGTTCTGCAAATATTTTACAGTGGAAATGGGTCGTGTTGAATATACTTATTATAACTAAATTAATAGTCAATTAATAGAATGGTGACTGGTGTTTATAAGTAATGATTGGAAATGGTTATTATGTGAACGGGAATGAGGAATAAGAAAAGAAATAAGTACAAATGTAAATATAAATAAGTAATTCAGGAATTTGTAAAGTGTTGTATTGTATGTAAACATGTGATGTTGTATCACTGTATCCGGAATGTAAATTAATCTTGAATATGGGGGTAGGCACTTATAAGCTTTCTTGCTTCGGCCTCAAACTCCTTTGAGTTTTTTTGTTGTTGCTTTGTTTGTTTTCTGCACTGTAATAATGTTGTTGTAAAAATAACTCAAATAAATCCAATCAATCAAACGAGAAGTCAAATATAACTTGAGAGATAAGATGAGCTTCGATAAACAGTACTCCAGAACAACCATGAAAAGCATCTGTCCCACCAGACGTGGTGTAGAAATATGGAATGATCTAGATCAAAACATCAAACTTTGCAATAACTTGGTACATTTTTAAAAAGTCTATAAAGAGTTTATATTTCTTAGATATGAACAAATATTGTCAGTTTTTTTATTATTGTTCTTTATTATTTGTTGTTACTTTGCCCTGTGTTCCTTTGTTTATGATTTTTTTATGATTTGCTACCCTGTAAATGTTAAATGTAAATGCTATTGCTATTGCCAGGTTAACTGCTCAAACTCTCAAAGCTCTCAAAGAAGCTTCCGCACATCCTAGTTGTTCCCTCAAGCTCATTTACAGATTTGTGCGTAACATCCAGACAGAAGAGCACTTCATCAGGCTCTTCCTCTTCAGCACCTACTCCTAACATCCTATACCTCCTCCTCTCTGCTCGTTCCTTACGTCACGTTAAGTTCTTCATAAATCATGCATCTCTGTTATGTTCCGCTGTCACTTGACCTTTTCCCATCCGCTCACAGTCAGAGCAGGATCTGTGTTAAATATATATGAGCCTCGCAGTGAAGAAGCCGAATGACCAGACCACTGTTTCACTGACGCAACACTGACGTAGTTATAGAAGTTCAGTGTGTTTATAACTCCTCCTGCAGGACGCCGGCTCCAGAGCAAAGTGAGGCGGCGTCGGGGTTTCAAAATACAGCCCTCCATTGTATCTGGCCCCCAAGATGTTTTTGCTAAATATTAACTTTCCTTAAAGAGGGGTATTATGCTTTTTTCAATCACATAGCACCAGTCTATAGCATACTACAATGATGACGTAACCTTCTGTTGGTCTGTATATGCAGTAAATTAAAATAACTGCCTTGAATAAAATTGCTCTCTCAAAATGGCTGTACTGAACGTCTTGAAATAGGCCTCTGTCTCTTTAAGAAGCTTTCCGACACGCCCCCTTCAGCACACTGCTGTGGCATCTAAACAACACTACTGTGCGGGGAGGGGGCTCTGCTGAGCTGAGGAGCAGTGGTTGGTGGCTTGGCTGGTGACGAAAGGTCCAGAGGCGTCTCCAGGAGGTGGGGGCGTTCCTAGGAGGACTGAGGCATAGCTACACCTAAAATGGCTGCCGTCTAAGTTTTTACTGATTACTCAAAAATATGTGAATGAGCCAAGGCAACGCTCCAGGCATGTGTTTAATGAGGGAATGACATAATAACATGATATAAAGCTTGAAAAAGTCGATTTTACATAATACCCCCTCTTTAAGCATTTTGTCTCTACGTGATTTTCATTTTGCTGTAATTCTCTTCCCGAGTCATGACGAGTTGAAGGCAGAGTCTCGTAGTGTCGGGGGGTCAGGGCTGGACTCTCATGGACCGTGTGGAGCAGAAAGACGTGACTAAACCCCAGTCGCAGGAAATCAAACATGTTTGATCTTTAAGCCCGATGTTGGACGCACAGGAGAAGACAGAGTGACATGGTCCGGATGCACGATGTCCCCACGTGACTCCTTCCTGGTCAGTAACATCAACATTAACACAGTTTTATATATAATCACTAAAGCCTGGTATGATAAAAAAAAATATGTATAGAAATATTTCCACATTGTATAATAATATTTCCACTATACCTATACTAAGACATTTATTTGAGCTGAAACAACCAAGTTACTTCCTTTAATGCTGTCTTTCTAATGGAACAGGCATTTAGTCGCTTAAAATAAATGAAATGAACTTGAACTCTTAGATCAGACAAAAACACATGAAACTAGACCCAAAAAAAGTTGAAAGAAAAATCACTTTTTTTCCCATTGGGAGGAAAATAGTCACATAAATAACATGAATTCCAATAACTGAAGCACTTTTAAGATTGCATTTTTCCATAGCATTATAAGGTCTACAATAATATCATTTAGTTTCCTGCCTCACATTTATATAACACTTTTCTCCCTGCACTCGGCATCAAGGATCCACTGACCCACTCACACTAAGCCGAAACAGAACGACACGTCCACTTTACGAGGGTGAACCTCTAAAAATGAGATAACTAGAACTATTTAGGACTTTAGCGGCGAGCAGTTTCCACGTTTCCAGGTGTGTGAGTCCAGATGGCTCGCTGTGTCGGATTGTTTTTGTTATTTTCCTCTTGGTTCACATCCAAATCCTGGTCCCGGACTGAAGTCGGGGTTTGTTTAGCCTCGAGGGACAGGCGTCAGAGCGGCTTCAGCTGTCAGCGTCCACCAGGGAACTGGGACCGGTCTAACAAGGGACGTAACAACCCACAGGGAGGGGCTGGAGGAGAACCAACAACCTGGCATTTAGATGTTAGGAGGAAAGTGAGGGCTGAGTTAAGCACTTTAAAGGTAAAGGCTGAAGAATGAGCTCTTACTGGGTTAAAAAGATACTGCAGCTGAACGAGATGCTGAATGTGAATAGATAATATCGAGATATCACTTTGAAACTTATCAGTGTTCACAACCTTCATTGTCTCGCACACAGTGTTGGGAAGATTACAGTAAAAAAGTAAGGCAAGGCAACTTTATTTATACCGTGCATTTCGTACAAAAGGCAACTCAATGTGTCTTACAAAAGAAGATATGCGAAATTACAATCAGGTTAAGTTAAGGCAAAGCACATAGAAAAATCAAGACATGGGAAATACACGATGATTGGCCATTGACCAGGGGGCCGGGCGTCCGCACAGTAAAGTGAAGATATCACTGCGCGGATGTCGAATTACTCCTGGTATTATTACAATATAGTTCCCCTTTTTATCCGTTTAGAAAATCCACATTGTTTAATTTTGTGTAATTATACTTTATAGTGTAACACTTCACGTAACCATATTTAAATAGTGAAAACGTGGAAGAGTTTGGTAGCTTCTATCTTCACCTCGTTTGGAGCTATAGAGGAGAAGAGAGAGGCTAAATGCTAACGCCGTCTGTGCTGTGTTTACGTTATGGAAGGATCACATGGAGACCAGACAGGTACAGATGAACTCGTCTAAGCTAAGCTAAGAACATATCTCAGTATGTAAAAGTGGTAGCCTGTTTAAGTTTGTGCAGCAGATAAACTCTCTGCTGTCCTTTTTGAGCGATAGCATCCGTGTTTACATCAGATTTCAGTTTGCGGTCCAACACAGTTCCCAGATACTTGTAACTCTCAACGATTTGCACCTCATCGCCGAGTATGTTGCAGGCTATGATAAATGATCAACTTACACAGCGCTTTTTCATCTACATTAGGCACTCAAAGCACCCATTACCACACCAGTGCACACAGACACTGGAGGCAAGGAGGGTGAAGTGTCTTGCCCAAGGACACAACACCAATGTGCACCTTCAGGAAGCGAGATTCGAACCCCAGACCTTTCGATCATGAGACGACCCGCTCTACAATCTGCACCTGTATTTTTATTTATCCATATTATTTAGTCTGTATCTGTGTCAATCATTTGCTACGTTTTGTTTTCTCTTTCTCATTTGTTGTTGTGTTAACCAGCTACGTTTTGTGTAGATCTTATAGAATGTGTATTGTTTTGTGTCATTGTCAACAATAAGGAAAATAAATAGGATTTTTTATATTTTTAAGGGCCATGAGCGAGTCCCAGTTCTGTCCTCCCTTTACCCAAGTCACTTATGGATATTTCAACATGTCTTCGTAAAATATAAACTTAATGTGAAACTATTCCATAACAAACTGCAGAGATGAGGATTTCAAGTTTTATTTACAATTTGAAAACTAAGATACATATTTAAGAGTTCATAAACAGTCAGCAGTTAAGTCCAATCAATTAAAGCATTTCTGATAAGTCGTTCAACATATATACAGTATTTCTTGAACCAACAAATCTTTTATAAGAAAAAAATAACACATTTAAAACTTGTTAAAAAGGTATTTCCAGAAACAGTCTTTAAAAGTCAAAAACAAAATATATCACTTGTAATTGTAAAATTGTTTTCACGAAACCAAAAAAAAAAGTACATTACGGAAATTACTTAGTCATTAAATGAAGAGCAATGTTAAATGTTTGTGTTAAACATGTAAATTGATGTTTGATTTAAATAGAACAAACAGACAACTTCAGAAATAAAGAAAAAAAAAGTTGTACGTGTTAAATGTTAAAATGTGCTTTAAACCTTGTGAGTTTCATGTGTGTTTTGAGATGTTGTCTCTGGGTGAATGTTTTCTGACAAACTGAGCAGCAGTAAGGCCTCTCTCCTGTGTGTGTTCTTCTATGATCATCTAAATTAGACTTTTGGGCAAATGTTTTATTACAGATTGAACATTTGTGTGGTTTCTCTCCTGTGTGTGTTCGTCTATGGTCCTTGAGGTTACAGAGCTGTGTGAACTTTTTCTCACAGACCTGACAGCTGTAAGGCCTCTCTCCTGTGTGTGTTCTTCTATGTTCAACTAGACTACATTCATGGGCAAATGTTTTCTCACAGTATGAACAACTAAAAGGTTTCTCTCCTGTGTGCACTCTAATGTGACTTGTTAAATTACATTTTTACTAAATTTCTTGTCACAAACATGACACTGGTGCTTCTTCTTCTCTTCTCCTCCGTCAGCTCCAGACGTCTCTCCTGTGTGCACTCTAATGTGACTTGTTAAATTACTTTTTTACTAAACTTCTTGTGACAAACATGACACTGGTGCTTCTTCTTCTCTTCTCCTCCGTCAGCTCCAGACGTCTCTCCGTTGTCAACCGTAGCGCTCGTCTCTGGTGCAGACTTGTTTTGGGCGGAGACTTTGGGGCTTCTGCTCTGGACCTGGTTGTGGTGATTTCCATCAGCCTCTGTCTCCATCTGTGTGTATGAGCGGCTGAAAGGAGGTTCCCAGTCTTCATCATCGTAGTTAGTGTCAGACGAGTCCTCAGTGTGTTCCTCCGTCTCTGAGCTGATGTTCCCGCGCTCAGTTTGTCTTTGTGGAAGCGGGGAGGGCTCTTCTCTCTTCACGCTCACAGCACTGGACTCTGGGAAACACCTGAAACATGATTTAAATAGGAATAAACTGAACAATAATGTGACTTGGACGTGTTTGAAAGTGTGTGAGCCTACACTGGCAGCTGCTCTTCCAAACTCTGACCAGTGTCCACTCTGACCAGTACGACTCTCGGGCTCAGGTCCAGGAGCCGCTGTTTCCTCCGGTTCTCGTCTTGGGAGCGACGCAGTTCCTCCTCACACTCCGCTGTCGACCTTTCAAACAGCGCACGTGTCTCTCCAGCCGCCGCAGCCAGACGCTCGTTCATTATGCGCCCTCTAAGATCCTTCCTGTGCAAAAGTACACGCAGAAATTGGCACAGTGATCAGAGTCGGCGAAAATTGCGTGTCAGTGGGCGACATGCGCACGCCCAAAACAAAATGGCTCCACAGCGCCCCCTCAAAGTTGACCCCCATTTTTTTTTAAACATGCGTTTTGGGCGTAGGCCCAAATCCTTGGGTACAGTGAAAGGGCACATCAGGACAAACCAAAAAGGCAATTGGAGCGCCACGCCCGGACGCACAGGGAGTCGGCTAATTTGACTTGCAATTGGAAAACCGGCTGGACTCAATTTATGTTTTAACGAACTAGTCCCTGGTGTTTCAGCTAAATCAAATCATACTTGGCACAGTGCATTTAGACATCTGACAGTCACATGCGCCTCAGTCAGAGCTTTCCGAAGATGTATAATATGTGGGGGTCAAGGCAACCACTACACTTATTAAGCCGTTGCAAACTGGCACAACAACACCACCTGCTTGTGGCTTGTAAGTGGCATGTGACCCGCCCATCCACCGTCAAAATAGCCAGAGTTCTTATTCTGGCAGCATGTTGGCCTCTGTCAGAGTTTCTCCTGAAAATCGCCATTCTTCCCAAATTTCCCCTTTATTCACTTTTAGACTCATACATACAGTACACTGTAAGAAATAACCGTAAAAATATGATAATTTTTTACAGTTTTCTTAACAGCCAACAGGAAATGACAAATATATGTTCAGGAAGTCAAAGTTTAAATTTTACGGTATAGTACAATATTTATCCAACTCAGACACATGCTCAGGCCTCCTGTCGTCTGAAGATCTCAATTAATTTCAGGACAATCATAAGGCATCTGGAGCTGCAGCTTACTTTACCTGACATTTTTAAAAATATTTTTTGAAGAAGACAGAGAAGGATTTTCACATAAATAAGGTAAATGTTTTCTCAATATGTAGTACAAACAAACACTACACAGAAAGGCTCCTCAGCCTACAGCGCCAATTCAGATACGAATTTTTGGATTTCTGTTTGACAGCAGTTGAACATCAGCTAAATACTGGATGGGTGGTGGTTGGCTTGAATTCCATTAATAGACAGGAGCATTGTCTATCGGTTGAATGAAATTTGTACTGATTCATTCTTTTATATTATCAATTTTATTTCAGTTTCTGGCGAATGGATGTTAAGTCTTGAGGGCCAAGTGATTTGCCAAGGCAAAGCTGGCCTCAAGTGTGGTCTTTATGCATATCATCTTTTCAACTTTGAAAACCAAAGTCTCTATGGCCTTAAAAAATCATTCAGAGGTATGCAAAATATATCAAAATCTGAATGCATAGTGCTACTGTGATAAAACGAAAATAAAATAAATATGTGCACATTAATTTGTGTTTATTTGTCTCCAGACGTTTCATTGGTATCAACACCGAAAAGGGCTCCAAGGCAGGTCAAGGGAATGTCATTTTGAAGACAACTGGGAAACTGGTAAAAAAAGAAAAGCAAAAAAAGAAAAGTAAAACAGTGACCGTCAATCCTAATGTGGCAACCCTGATTGAAAACCTTATTGTCCATAGAAGGGGATTTATCTAACTGGTGGAAAAGGAAAAGGAAAAACTTTTCCACTTTCTCTAAACATGTTTTACTCACTTTCTTTTAATTAAAGAGGGGGTATTATGCTTTTTTCAATCACATAGCACCAGTCTATAGCATACTACAATGATGACGTAACCTTCTGTTGGTCTGTATATGCAGTAAATTAAAATAACTGCCTTGAATAAAATTGCTCTCTCAAAATGGCTGTACTGAACGTCTTGAAATAGGCCTCTGTCTCTTTAAGAAGCTTTCCGACACGCCCCCTTCAGCACACTGCTGTGGCATCTAAACAACACTACTGTGCGGGGAGGGGCTCTGTTGAGCTGAGGAGCAGTGGTTGGTGGCTTGGCTGGTGACAAAAGGTCCTCCTAGCGTTCCTAGGAGGACTGAGGCATAGCTACACCTAAAATGGCTGCCATCAGAGTTTTTACTGATTACTCAAAAATATGTGAATGAGCCAAGGCAACACTCCAGGCATGTGTTTAATGAGGGAATGACATAATAACATGATATAAAGCTTGAAAAAGTCGATTTTACATAATACTATATACATATTTTTCAAAATGTTTAAAATTGCAGTTGCAGTATTTAAAATGTTTTGGATAACATGTTTTGATATACTACATTTGATTTTCAGAGATCTGTGTTCATTTGAAAATGTTCAATAAAGCACTGATCCTAGGAATTGCATTTGAAGTCTTATTTTGAAAAGCCCATTTACTTCTAACAGTATGATGCCGTAGGTAATTAATATTGTAGTTTACCGTTGAATATGATTACAGTAGTTCACCGTCAAATTATGCCAAAACATCTTACGGTAATCCCCCGTTAAAATTAAGCTTTTTTGGACTGTACAATCACAGGAAGTTCAGTTTGGCTGTTTCCTGTCCGTCTCCCTGTGCGTTCCTCCTACTAGATGGGCCTTATCAAAATATTGTTTCACCCATCGAGGTTGCTCCATGGCTGAAGCATCCTCTCAAATATTTGTCTCCCAGGCGAGTTTGCTCCAATTATGAAATGATTCAATTAATCTTGGCTGAACTGTAAAGCCGTCCCTCCATTTTCTGCAAATACATGAGCTCAGTGCTTTTCATAATATTAATCCAAGGTTCTCTTAGTTATAGCTGCCTTAGCTCCATAGGTAAAGTGCTGGACTTACAATCACAAGTTTGCTGGCTCAATTCCAACCTTAACCTTTTTTTTTCTTTTTTTTTTAACTGGCCACCTACTGGGAAGAACATGAATCGGCGCCAATGGTCCAACCCTCATTAAAAACAAAGAACAGTTTAGAAATATGCGCAACTACACAGAAAGACATGGGGGACATTAGGGAAACAATAGAGGCAACACTGGGGGGAAATGTCTAAAACAATCAAGACAATGGTGGGGACTCTCTCCTGCAAGGCCTTGCTGGGACCTATTTTCAAACCCGGGGATTTAGACAAAAGTAGCCCACATCAGGTCTATGTCAGTACGTAGGTTATAGCTCAATGATAGTTTACCGGTCTCTGGTGCATGAGGTTGCCAGTTCAAATATGACTGACGCTTTTCTAATGCTTTTTTTATTTTATTTGTTGATAGATTTACCTGACAGTTGCGCTTGTGTTACTTGGTTCATATCTGCGTAGTGATCCGAGTTTTACCTCATATTTACAGTAAAATATTAAAAGAACACAGGTAAGTAGGTTGAAAAACAAAGAGGAAGGCAACAGCTCCAAATTACTTATGATTTATTCATAAGAATACTTGGTTTAGTTTATATATTTTGTTTGCATTTCCTTTCTTTTCCCCAAAGTAAAGAGGGTTATTTCCAGGTTGGCTTTAACAAAGTGATTTTAACAGAACAAAATGGAAGTCCATTCAGCTGCACACAACACCTGAACATGAAAACCAAAAAGGTGGAGATAACGATGTGATGCAAGGCAGCCGTGGTGGGCCAACTGGGAACGGCCTCAAAGAATACAGAACCTAGTGGAAAGAGAGTTTAGATAAAGCCTGAATTCTAACCTAGTGCTACATCAGGTGACATGGGCAACGTACCGCTTCCTACATCCGTTTAAAGGGCAAATGCTCTGGGCAACACTGGACAGTTGGGATCACACACACCCAATACACAGCTGCGGTCAACATGCGCTTGACGTGCTCCCCCAGAACCGAAACAATACTAGAAGAGGATATAGCTTGGGTCAGAATTCACTTATTTTAGAATGAATTAAAGCTTGCCAATATTTTTACCTGTTCTCGTAAAGCACCGCTTCCAGTAGGACTAAAGCAGGAAGTGCACTGCGGAACTGGACCCTTTTATAGTAAAAAGTCCAGTGCCCCCAGTGGACAGTTGGAGAACTACTCTACCAAAACAGTCAAACTATCACATCTGGAACAGCAGCCACTGCTCCTGCTGCAGCCCAGTTAAAGCCTTTAGGCCAGGAATGGCATAACTGTGCATCTGACCAATGGGTCTGACCAAAATATTGTTTCACCCATCGAGGTGGCTGAATGGCTGAAGCATCCTCTCAAATAGTCTCCCAGGTGAATTTGTGCTGGGACTTTCAGCCTGGTAATTTCAGCCCATAGAAAAGTCGCCCACATCAGGTACTTTCAATAGGGACTTGTAGCTCAGTGATAGTTTGCTGGTCTTTGGTGCAGGAGGTTGCCAGTTCAAATATGGCAGAGAAGAGTTTCTAATTTTTAACGTGATAGGCTTATGTTCATACAACACCCCGGTTTATGTTCATACTACACCCTGGTTGTACAGGCTAAATCATTAGGTTAAATAAATACAGCTTTAAGTGCTCAATTTCACGCAAGCTTTTATTACAGTGGCAGTGGGAGTAATAAAAGAACCAAATTTCACAAAAACTGAAAATAATTTAAATAAAAAATACTAAAATGCAGAGCAAAAAAATACTTTGCATTACTCTGTTAAAAAAGCCACACCTATTTAAACCCACATTTGCTGAGCTTTGCGACAGTGGCGCAGATGGTAGAGCGGGTTGTCTCATGATCGGAAGGTCAGGGGTTCGAATCCCGGCTCCTGCAGATGCAGACTGTCGTTGTGTCCTTGGGCAAGACACTTTACCCAATGCCTATGTGTGAGTGGTTGGTGGTGGTCGGAGGGACCGTTGGCGCAGATGTGTGCAGCCTCGCTTCTGTCAGTCTACCCCAGGAGAAACTGTGGGTACAAAATGTAGCTTACCACCATCAGCATGGAGTGAATGAACCCCCCTCCCTTTCATGTGTGAAGCGCTTTGGGTGTGACTTGTGTCATATAAAAAGCGCTATACAAATAAGATTCCCTTCCCTTTAAAGATAACTTTCACTTTTGGTTAAGTATGAACTGGTAAACCTGAAAGTTACATTGAATATGCATGTAATGTAAACATGAATGCGGATGTACAACAAATATGAACAGCCAGTCACATCCCTAGACAATGGGACGTTTTTAGTCAGTCATCTTTTTGAAGAAAATTTCCCCTATAGATAGTCTCAGTAGTATCAGGTAAGATTTACTGCAGGCCATTTTACATTAAACTCCATCTTCTTCAATTTCAAGTCCAATATTACTAGCATTTTCAACTCTTTTCACAGTTGAGTAAGTCAAAACAATTACAGACCCAAAAAAGTCTTTAACCTTAACAGTGTAGAATCAGTCAACAGTCCCAAAGCTCTTGCTTTCTTTTCAGCAAGAGGCAACAAATTCAAACCAAATCCAGTTCTAGTCTCTTGATTGAGTCAATTCACTCATGAAGCTTGTTTTTGAGAACTTGTACCTTGTTTGAGAGCTTTATCCCATCCAATCCCATCACCACTTTTTGAAGAAACTCAAAAGTGTATCGAAGGTCCACCAAAAAACAATAATTTTTTGGTGAGGATTTAAGGATTTCTCTTTGTCTTTATATTGACGACTTTGAGGTGTGCATTCCATTGGGGACCTCACGCAAGAAACACAAACTTTGTGCAGTGTACTGGGTTTTGGGGAACTTGCCTCCTGGTTGCAGCTCATCCCTTTCCTCAATCTGCTTGGCACTGTTATGCAAAAGTGATCACGTTAAACCTTTGGATATGAAAAGTTATTCGAACCTCTGTTGCATGATTTAGTGACTCTGGAGAAGCAAGGCTTATACAGTATATTCAACATCTTGGAGTTTTTGTCAGGGGAACAGTGCAGTGTGTTGCTGCAGACAACCTGGGAGCTCATGGGCTTGCTGGATTTGTCGAGAGTTTTTCATCAAGATATTTCTGTCGATTTTGTACAGCTCAGCTCTCTGACATCCAGACACAAGAAGAGAAAACAGGGAAGTTCACCAGCTTCACGTCAAAACAGCTCAAGAAGAGGGAAAAAGCTGCATTTTAACTTGCAGACTCTCTCACTTTAATGTGACAACAGGTTATCCACCAGATATCGTCCACAACCTCTTTGAGGGCATAGTTCCTGTCGAGCTAGCACGGTGCATTGAGGTGCTCATATCGAAAAAGTTGTTCACTCTGGATCACCTCAATAGTTTAATCCATTCTTTTCCTTTCAAAGAGGGCGATAAAACTAACTGGCCTCATTTGATACCAAAAACCTTTCAAAAAAGTCACTCAGTAGGTGCCTTCTTCGGTTTCTCCCTTTTATTGTAGGAAAACTTGTTCCCGAGGAGGAACCTGCTTGGCAGGTGATTTTGGATTTAAAGGACATTGTAGAGTTGGTTGCAGCACCTGTTCATAGTGTAGAATCCATTGCATATTTGGAGTGCAAAATATCTGAACATCGAACACGTTATAAGGAACTGTTTCCCGATCAAAGATTGTTGGCCAAACATCATTTTCTGGAACACTATCCAGAAATGATAAAATGTTTTGGTCCTCTTGTGTCATCATGGACCATGCGATTCGAGGCCAAACACAGCTTTTTTAAGCAGGTGGCTAGGCATATCAATAACTTCAGAAATGTAACTCTGTCTTTGGCAACAAAGCATCAGTTAATGATTTCCCATCATATGCTTTGTCCTGACAATGAAAACCTCTCCTTGGATGTTGGTCAAATCTCAGAGGTTCCCATTGATGTCCTCAAGGATGATGTTGCAAATGCAATAACCCAAAAACACCCTGAATTAACTACTGTAAACCTGGCTCAAAGTGTCACTGTTAACGGCATAAAGTACAAAAAAGACATGATAGTTGTGCATGGATTATGTGGTGGTTTGCCAGAATTTTCAGAAATAATTCAGCTATGCATTGTAGGAAAAGATTTGAGTCTCATTAGAAAACTGGCATCATGGTACAGAGACAACTTTTGAATTGCATCCAACGACCCAATTTGCACTGGTTCAGTTACGCAACTGGTACCTCGTAGAAGGTACGAGGTAGAATCGGGGCACTGTTTGCACCTCCACATTCAGAGCCTGCAAAGAAGAGACAGAGTGATTAGTGATCTATTCAGCTATTAGAATTAATACTCCTTAGAAAACAGATAAGGAACATAAATACAAAATAGACATTGTTACATGTCGTGATTCAGGACAATTTTGAACTAAATGACCATGTAGGGTTCCTGCACAGCTTGCAATGAGAAGTTTAAGATGTTTTTAAGACCTTTTCAAGACCTAGAATTACAAAATTGAAGACCATGAGCTGCATTTTATGTAAATTTAAGTCAAATAATATTTGAAAAAAATAAATATATATTGCTGGGTTTTGTGCCATCACAGCGTTCTAAAAGGCCCATAATATTAAAATTATTTTGAGGAAATGTTTGGTCTTGTACAGAGAGATCATGGACCCAGTGACTGATATTAATGATCATTTTTGTAATTAATTCTTTTATTTTTTAGATACTACTTGTGAAAGTGTAATGCAGTTAATAGGGGAAAAAACCACTGAGTACTGTGACATCATCACATTCTAGAACCTGCAACCCAGCAAAAGTATATATTATAGGGAGGGAGCTTGGCATTTTATTTTATTGCCTTAATATTTAATTTTATACAGATCATTTATGCGTACACTAGATACCATTCTATATGAATTATTATTATCCCACTCCTTTTGAGCAGAGTGTTTGCTGCTCAAATAAACAAATAAACTAAACTAAACTATTTGAATGGACTACGAGTTCACACTGGTGACCACGAAATTATACTGAAAGAATCCAGTGCATCAGACTCTTATGAATTAGTCGACTAAGACAACTGTCTTTAAAACCAGTTTGTCTCAAGGCATTCACTGAGTTCACCCCATAACGATCAGTTCACTCAAGATAAAGCAACCTTTGTAAGAACGGAAACACAAAACAAGTCTGTGCCGAACGAGCACCCCCAAACAACACGCGCTTCACTGAGGTGCGCTCCCCTGTCCCACCCTGTCTCCTGCTCAAAGCCTCAGATAGCCCTGTGCAAAACGCCAACACGCAAACCATGCAGCTATTGATATATTATCGTAATAACTGTAAGCTAGCACCGCGTGATGCTAAGGACTTAGCCAACCCAATACGTGCTTCTGCCGTTTCGCACTGACCGCTTTCCAATGTGCTTCATTCTGATCTTCTAACAAAAACAGCTGCCTCCGAAAGTTAAAAAGGATCCGATTAAGTAAAAAGTTACGCGGCGATGCTCACGTAACAGTGTTAGCGGAACCAGGCACTGCCCCACGCCTGAACTGAAAACTCTTGCGTTATTAATTATTATACTATAATAGTTGCTCCTACTAGTATAACTAGTAGGAGCAAGTCTTAAAACACACGCTTCAAATGTAAGACCGAGACACACATTTTCAGCGAATTTAAGACTCCGAGGGGACCCTGCCACGGGAACAAAAACAAAAACACTTTAGCCTATTTGTCTGTGCTGGCAATGTCCGTGTTCCAAACTTTCAAAATGTATGACCACAGAAAATAAAACACATATTTTTCGTTGTCACAACGTACGGTTTCATGCTGTATTATCAAGGAGGCGTTAGTACTTAGCAATTTATTTCAAGGACGACAGCTTCCAAGCAGAGCAAAGAGATCTCACCCGTTTCCAGTTGAGAAAATGGCGCACGAGTCGAATTTTGCAAAACAGACTTACCGCCTAAACGGAGAAAGCCGAAGAGTGCCGGATGCAGCCACAGAAAACTAGAATTTATTTCAGAATAAGAGCCCAAATTGTTATTCACGTTATCTCAATGTAAATTTCGTAATTTTAGGAATTCTGAGTGTTGTAAACTCCTTTTTAGAGGACACTCTTTAAGTAAAGGTCGTTATTACCCACTTTAAAAAAAGACAGTGAGTAATTTAATAAAATTAAAATAAACACAGAAGAGGTCCCACTAAAACATTATATACCAACAATTACAGAGCAATTGATTCGATTCCAAATGAACATTCAGTGTTTAAAAGATTTGGACATTTTAATCATATAGTGTTTTCTCATAATCACACTTTTTGAACTCTACCAAAGATGTATCATGTAATTAATTAAGCCTACTTGATAATATATGGAGAAGTAAACAGATTTATGCATAACTGGCTGTGAAGGACCACGAGGCTACAATGATTCCCTTACCCAAGGTGATGCTATCATTTCAGCTGACTTTACAAAATACAATCCAGCACCAGCTGAAAACATCAGGATGAAATAACAGGATACATAAACTCACAACTTTGAGGCGGGGGTGTGGATAATTGTGACTAATGTCACTTTAATTCAGGGTGTCTTATCTAAAAATGGGTTTACAACACTCAGAATTCCTAAAATTATGACATATACATTGACATGACATGAATGGCAATTTGGGCTCTTATTCTGAAACAATTTCTACCCTTCTGCGGCTGCACCTGGTTTAAGTGAGATAGTTATGTTCGTTTAATTCGTATGTGTTTTGTTACTTTGACATCTTTAACTATTATGTTACTCCAATGAAACATTGTTATTTTTATGTACAAACGTAATAATTATAGTAATGTTACCGCAACAAAGTTACATAATATGTATATCAACACTAATTCATTTCTTAGAGTGATGAGTTACTTAGATCTGCTTTAAAATGATTATTCTTTTTCCAGTGTTGCAGCTCCTGCAGACTCCAAACTTTCTGGTCTTGTACTTAATATATTGAAGGTTTCACAGAGGGAGTTTTTAATATCTTTTTCCTGTCTGATTTATTGAGCTTTGAATTCATAAAACTTTTATTTTATTCACTTCAAAAACTAAGCAAGTTCCAAAAAATTATGTGCAACAAAATAAAACCATACATTTAAACCTGGCGCTATTCATTGTTTAGATTTCATAATTGAAAATATAGGCAATGTTGTCCATATTTATTGTATGTTATTAATGCACTGCAAAAGTTTTAAATCGATTTCTCAAAGTTTGATTTTTTGCCTTAAATATTTAATCTTCTAGTGGAATGGAATGATTTCACAAACCCATAGATTGTTTCAGTGTTTGTGGTGTTGAAAGCGGATTGTTCGGGCATTAAAAAGTGTGAATCTAATAAGAACAATAACAATCTTACATCTGAACCTGCCGCTGCCTGTGTCTTGTAGTGAGTAGTTTGCGAGTTTCTGCTGAGGACAGTCCGGCTCCTGTGCAGCTCATTAGGACTTTGGCACGAGCTCCTGCCGCCGGGAAACAGGGCCCCAAAGACTCGCGGGTAATTGGGCAGTGAGAGGCAGTGCAGGTAGAAACGTGTGTTCGGTGCGGGGGGGGTGCTGGGGGGGGGGTCTCGAGGGACGACGGCGAAGGAAAGTTAGAGAGAACTGGACCCGAGCTGCAGAGAAGCATCAGAAACAAGAATGTAGCAGGAACTTTGAGACAAAACCGGTTTCGGTTTTTGAGTTTAGTCCTGGGTCATTATCATCGCTGTAGAGATTAAAGTATCGTCGACTGGCCTGGGTTTATTGAGCTGAAGAGGCGTTAGAATGCAGAGGCAGCGCATATGACACATTAGACACAATTTTTGCTAAAACACAGTTAACACGATTATATTTAAGATGTTGCTAAAGATTATTCCCAGTTTTCTTTAGTTTGACCATTTTTGTGATGTTTATGTTTTCACTTCCTTATTGGACACCGACAGGAAGTGACATCGAAGAAGGTAAACAATTTTAAACTGTTGCCGTGCCAACCATGTTAAGTCAATGGGAAATGAATGAGTCAAACTGCTATGGAATGTTTCCTTCTTTTATGTCACTACGTTTGTTAAGTGGTGACGTCACAGCTCTACTTCGGAAGTAGCGACTTTAGTAAATATTACTTTTTAGCAGTAGGTGCGGAATTTTTGGCTAATGGGCCTGATAAATAAGTAGCTTCAGTAACTCTCCGTTGAGTTTCAGAAATATCGATGGTTGTTTTTAAGAGTTTTTTATGTTTTTTTCTCGCATATTTGCCCGTCTGCCAGGACCCGAAAGTGGAAGTCGTGACGTCACACTTAACAAACGTATTGTACATGTTTCCTTCTTTTATGTCACTTCCTGTCAGCAGCTTAAAAATTCAAATAAAAATAAATTTTCTGCCCAACGTTTCTTCATTAAAGGGACTATACATAAGTTTAACCACAAATAAATGTATACAAATTTAAAATTTCTTTCTCATACATGCTCCAGCAATGCCCTGGTGAGTAGAATGAGCCCTGGCCTTTTCACCGCGATTGCCTCTATATGCCTGTCAAGTCACTTAAATAGTTTATGCTCGGGTCGAACAAGCAAACAGCGTAATGTGTAATAACGTCAGCTGTATAGCTGTATCTCCTCTATACTCACGAGTGGTAACTTCGGAGGGATGGATTTAGCGGAGAATAAGAGGAGACCGGCTTCAAGCACCATCGAAACTCCAGCCCAGACCCCGAATAACAAAAAGAAACAAAGAGTTTATTCGAGTGTGACAAAAAAGGCGAAAGTCGAGTCTGATCGCCGTAGGCAAAGAACCAGAGTAAACATCGGAAAATGTTGAGAGAATCTCTCAAAAGACCCGCAGCTTATTTTTGCTTGAAAGGTAAGAAATTATGACTAAATACGTGGGGGAAAAGTGTTGCTGATGATTCAAAACAACGGTGTCTGACTGTCCGTGCATGTTGTACAAACTTCACTGAAACAAGCCATAAAATAATCATATTTGGAAGTTACCAAAATAGTTGATCTAATAGTTTTATACCTACAGAGACGTTGTGTAGTATTAGTAGCAGACGAGTAGTGTCAGTAATAACAGTAATTGTGCTGTACCTACAAAACATTTGAGTAGTAACAGTGGTAATGGTGCTGTATTTACAATGGCAAAAGTAATGTTGCTAATGTTAGCTTTTCTTGGCCGCAAAATAAGCCTGACTGTTCACGGATTTATAAGCAGTGAAACGACTACAAAAAGTGGACATGTGCCGTTTACAATATAGTTTACGAGTTAGCTACGCTAACTTTGGGCCCAGGGAATTGAAGAGACGATTTTGGCTTTTCCTAGTAGCATTTCTACCAGTGGAATTATTTTATTATTTCAATTAGGCCTGCGTTTATGCATACAAAGTATTTTTTCCTCCTTCAAACGTCAATTATTCGTTTATATGTATTACTTCTTCACTCGATTCACTTTGCTGCATTTGCTCAAGTATCGCATCTTGGAAAATATTCACTCAAACTGATTTGATCTAAATATCTTACAAAACAGTAACGTTTCTTACCTCAGTTGAAGTCACGCCTGCAAATCTGTAAATTGACCAGGACGGGACTGTTATTTCTGGTGCTCGTAAAGCCTGAGCGCCTCATGCACGAGCTTATCATCGAGGCTGCAGTTACGCGTTTGGCCTGAGGGGGCAATTGCGAGTACAAAACTGCTAAACTCCACACAGCCCCTTTAAAATTGCTGCTTCACTGAAAAAAATGATAATTATGCAACTGATGTAATCCATCTAAATAAGTCATATTTTCAAGAGCATTAAAATCTGTCATATGCACTTTAAGTAAAAGTCCACTATATACAGTGGGTTGCATAAGTATCCATACCCTTTAACTTTAACTAGACATTTTGCCACGCTATGGTCCACAAACATAAATATATATAATTGAAATGTTATGTGAAAGACACACACTAAGTGACAGACAATTGTGAATGTAATTTATACATGATTTTGAACTTTTTTTATAAATAAAATCTGAAAAGTGGGATGTGCAAAAGTCAATATACCCCTTTCCTTTTAGTGTAACAAATTGCCTTCAGAAGTTGCCTGATGATTTCTGAATGATCACATGTTGATCTAATGACTAAATCGAGTCTACCTGTGTGTAATCTAATGTCAGTTCAAATACAGCTGCTCTGTGATGGTCTCAGAGCTCTGTTAGAGACTATTGGGAGCAGACAGCATCATGAAGTCCAAGAACACACCAGACAGGTCCGGGATAAAGTTATTGACAAGTTTAAAGCTGGGTTAGGTTATACAAAGATTTCCAAAGCTTTGAACATCTCAAAAAAGGTGATCGGCCCATTAATCCGAAAATGTCCCATTGAGTGGGGTTGAAAAATAAAATGAGGTTCAGGCAAGAGTCCACAGACCTTAAGGTTAGGGCCAGTGGTTGTATATGACTCTAATCCACAACACGACTGGGTTAGAGACGTCGGACTAATGGCACCTCTGCTCAATGGGACATTTTCGCAATAATGAGACGTCGGACTAATGGCATGGCACCCTCTCAAAGTACAGTTAAATTAAATACAGCATTATCTCCAGTTTGGCTTTACCCAAATCTAAACACTTCTTGACTGGAGCTTACAGCCTATACGTGCGTTTCCAATGACATCACGCATTGTTCTGGCGGCTATTTTGAATACCGAAGTAGAATTATGCAGTACAACAACATGTAACAATATCTCAACTCAGGATGAAAATGAAAGACAACTGATTGACAGTGGTATTTGTATGTACTCGTAATCATTGTTCATGAAGATAACAGTAAAAACATGGCCCCAGAGACGCACGTTTATGTGAAGAAACCAGCAAATGTAGCACAGATGTAGCAGCTCTGTCTGTCGAGCTACAGCAGGATTTACTAAAGATCTGCTTCACTCTGAAGACTAAATTAACTCATCAAAGAGGAAACAGAAAACCTTTCTCTGGGATTTTTACAGTTTGTCATGTCGACAGAGTCTCAGTCTGAGTCAGTGTTTAAGCTGCTTAAGAGTTAGCATGCTACCGGTTAGCATTTAGCTCCAACACGATAAACATGTGTGTGTCTCACATGTATGAACACTGAGGAAATACTACAGTAACAGCTCAGCTCTGACCTCTGTCACATGTTGTATCCAAGGCTAGATGTTTGTGGTTCATGGCTTTCTCTTGGAGAGGTCAGAGCTGAGCTGTTAAAGCTAAATGCTAACTGGTAGCATGCTAACGTCTTGAGCAGCTTAAACACTGACTCAGACTGAGACTCTGTCGACATGACAAACTGTAAAAATCCCAGAGAAAGGTTTTCTGTTTTTCTGTCTGGTTTTCACTGGTTTCTTCACATAAACGTGCGTCTCTGGGGCCGTGTTTTTACTGTTATCTTCTTGAGCAATGATTACGAGCACATAAAAATACCACTGTCAATCAGTCATCTTTCATTTTCATCCTGAGTAGAGATATTGTTACACAATTCTACTTCGGTATTCAAAATGGCCGCCACAACAACAAAGGTCACATGACTGAAAGGCATGTATAGGCCAAGGTAATACATTTGAAAGGCCCACAAAACTCCTCTAAACTCCTCTTTCTCCTTGCGTTGTTGCCGTGGTGTCATCACTTGTTTTCAGTTTCTTTTTCATCTCATTTTTGCCACTTTTTGTTGAGTTTTTGTGGCTTTTTTGTGACTGTTTTGCAACAGGCTCGTTTTCTTCTCGTTTTTGTTGCTATTCTTGACAGTTCAGGTGGGGGTTAAGAGGTTAATCTCTGTTGAGAAATTCGTTCTCTGCATTTGACCCATTCTCAATGCCGCATATTAAATAAATCATTATTTACGTTGGGTTTGTTTTGGGCTCGGGCCAGATCAGGCTTGATTTTTTTGGGCCCGTTTCCAGCTCTACCGTGAAGTCTGGACCAGGAGAATCATGGTTTTGTTGCCTCAGGGCCTGGACAATGTGCTGTCATCAATAGACTTTTTTTTCAAAGATATTTTGCATAAAGACATTCACAACAGAGTGGGATAAGTAAGTAATCCCTTGTATTCAATATTACATTTTGCAGCATCTTCTTCAGCAATCTTGGAGCATTCCTCTTTACAGAACTGCTGCAGTTCAGTGACATTCAGGTGTCATTGGTCCGACGTCTCATTATTCCGATTTACGATTGAGTTCTGACTAAAGACATGTGGGACTAATGGCCGAATTAGGCAAGGCAAGGCAAGGCAAGGCAAGTTTATTTGTAGAGCACAATTCATACACGAGGCAATTCAAAGTGCTTCACAGTTGCAGAAAAAATTACAAGAAAACAGTTAAAATCAATCAATAAAACAACAACACAAAGTTAATCAATTACAGTAAAAGTCAAGAGTGCAGATAAAATACTTTCAGTTTTCATATGCACGGGTAAAAAGAGCTGTTTTCAGCCTGGATTTGAACATTGTCAGAGTTGAGGCCTGTCTCACATCCTCATGAAGACTGTTCCAGATTTTAGCTGCATGAAACTGAAACGCAGCCTCACCGTGTTTATTATTGACTCTGGGAACCACCAGGAGACCCCTTCCTGAAGTTCTCAGGGCCCGAGATGGTTCATACGGCTCTAACATGTCAGAGATGTACTTTGGTGCTAAACCATGAAAAGACTTGTACACAAGCAGAGCTGTTTTAAATTCTATTCTCTGAGTGACAGGAAGCCAGTGCAGAGATCGGAGCACTGGACTAATGTGGTCGTATTTCCTGGTTTTTGTCAGGACTCGAGCAGCAGCGTTCTGGATGTACTGCAGCTGTCTAACAGCTCGTTTAGACAGGCCAGTGAGCAGGCCGTTACAGTAGTCTAACCTGCTAGAGACAAATGCATGGATGAGTCTCTCTAAGTCTGGTTTTGACACTATTCCTCTGATCTTAGCAATGTTCTTCAGATGGTAAAAAGCTGATGATGTTATTGCTTTGATGTGGCTGTTTAAGTTCAGGTCTGAGTCCATGATTACTCCTAGATTTCTAACCTGATTTTTTGGTTTTAGAGCAAGAGACTCAAGGTGACTGATAACACTTTGTCTTTGTGTCTGTGGGCCAAAGACAATGATTTCAGTTTTGTCTGAATTTAGTTGGAGAAAGTTGTTTTGCATCCACAAACTGATCTGTTCAATGCAGTGACAGAGAGTATCTACAGGCCCATGTTCACCTGCCGTCAGTGACACGTAGATCTGAGTGTCATCTGCGTAGTTGTGGTACGACACATTGTTGCTGTTTATTAGCTGACCCAATGGAAGCATGTACAGGTTGAATAAGAGGGGTCCCAAGATTGACCCCTGGGGGACTCCACAGGTCATGGAAATTTTGTCTGAGACACAGTTGCCAATTTCGACAAAGTACGTCCTATCCTCGAGATAGGACTTGAACCAGTTTAGAGCAGTACCAGAGATTCCCACCCAGTTTTCTAACCTGTGAAGTAAGATCCCATGGTCCACTGTGTCAAAGGCAGCGCTCAGGTCCAGCAGAACTAAAACTGAGACCTTACCTGCATTGGTGTTCATACGGATATCATTTGTCACCTTGATCAGAGCTGTCTCAGTGCTGTGGTGGGGCCTAAATCCTGACTGGAAAGTATCAAACACATTGTTAGATAGGAGAAAGTAAGTGAGCTGTTGATATATTACTTTCTCTAGGACTTTTCCTAAAAACGGTAGGTTTGATATGGGCCGGTAGTTGTTCAGTACCTTGGGATCAAGGCTGCTCTTCTTTAGAAGAGGCTTAATGACCGCGGTTTTCAAGGCCTTTGGAAATGCTCCAGTCTCAAATGAGATGTTAACAAACTGAACAAGTTGTGGTAACAAGCTGGTCAGCACAGACTTCAGAAATCTAGTGGGTAATTCATCAAGGCAGCATGTACATGAACTCAAACCGGAGATGACCTCTTCGATTGTTTTGCCAGTAACAGGTGTGAAATGTGTCAGCTCAAGGTGTCTAGTTGGTGGCAGGGTTGGTATTTGTGTTGTGGAAATTATGGCATTTTTTATGCCTTGGACTTTATCATAAAAAAATATTGCAAACTCATTGCACTTAGATGTAGAGATTAGTTCTAAGGGCAGTGAAACTGGAGGGTTAGTTAATCTGTTTACTGTGGAAAACAGAACACGAGAATTGTTTCTACAGTTTGCGATGATTTTAGAGAAGTATTTCTCCCTTTCTCCACGCAAAATCTGGTTGAACTCACAAAGCACTTCTTTGTATATCTCACAATGAACCTGGAGCTTTGACTTGCGCCATTTCCTTTCGGCTTTTCGGCACTCCCTTTTCTGTGCCCTAACCGAATCTTCACTTCTCCAAGGTGCCTTTTGTCTATTGTTAACCATTTTTACCTTGACAGGAGCAATAGTATCCAAAACATTTAAGACGCTTGATGTATAAGAGTCCAACAGATTATCAACATTTGAACATGGAGGATTTTCAAATCTGATCATTTCCATAAACTGTGTCCTTGTTGTATCATTTATGTGTCTTCTTTGAATAACTCCAAGTCAAAAAAGACACAAAAATGATCAGATAAAGCAACATCAACAACATTCACATTTGATATATTAACACCTTTTGTAATAACTAGATCTAGAGTGTGACCTTTGTTGTGGGTTGCCTCACTCACGTGCTGAGTTAAACCAAACATTTCAAGAACAGCATTAAGTTCTTTTGCATGCCTGTCATTGGTCACATCCACATGCACATTAAAATCACCTGAAATGACCAAACAATCAAAATCAGTGCATATAAATGAAAGTAATTCAGTGAAGTCTTCGATAAAAGACTTCACTCAATGGGACATTTTCAGAACAATGCGACGTCGGACTAACGGGCCGACTCCGAGATTCAGGCGGAGTTCTCACTTATTCCACGCTCTCATGTGAATGTTTACATGTTTACAGAGGTCGGGTGTGATGCTCGTAACATGTAAAAAATAGAATCTTCTGCACACTGTGAATCTTGTAAAAAGTGAGATTTTTATTAACAACGTTTCGGCTCTAGGCCGTCTTCAGGCACATGGCTGTAGAGTAGTGAGGAGCCACGTTAAATTGGGGAGTGGCCAATGACGCAAAAAATGACCGTGTCCAAAATAAAAGGTACACAGGCCATATACAGTGGGATGAAAATGTGTGTGAACGCTTTGGAATTTCTGTCTAAATTTGACACTAAATGTGGTCTGATCTTCATCAAAATCACAGGAATGATTAAACAGTGTCTGCTTAAACTAAAACCACCCAAACATTTACATTTAATCATATTTTTATTGGCCGTAACATGTAAACATTCACAGGACAGGGTGGAAAAAGTAAGTGAACCCAGGAATGTAGCAGTTATTGCTACAAAAGAAGAGTCAGCCAGATATTTAATACAAGGGTTCACTTACTTAT
Organism: Neogobius melanostomus; assembly: GCA_007210695.1. Taxonomy (NCBI): domain Eukaryota; kingdom Metazoa; phylum Chordata; class Actinopteri; order Gobiiformes; family Gobiidae; genus Neogobius; species Neogobius melanostomus. Next base: position 111,401 of record VHKM01000677.1, read on the forward strand.
TCCACGCTGTTGTGAATGTCTCAGGTTTTTCTGCCAAATATCGTGATAAACCTGTGAATTCATTTTTCTATTGATTCCATCACGTTGACCAGGCGCTGAGGAAACAAAACAACCCCACACCCTGATGCTCCTGCTCCAGACTTCACAGTGAGGAGAAGGTTTAGATGTTGATGCTGTTCTATTTGATCCTCCACACATGACGTTGTGTGTTCCTCCCAAACTATTTAACTTTGGTTTGCGAAAGAGCTCTCGGATGCTCCACAGCACTACCTGTGAACATGATCAAATGTAAATGTTTGGGTGGTGTTAGTTTAAACAGACACTGTTTATTAATTCTTATGATTTTGATGAAGATCAGACCACATTTTATGACCAATTTAGGCAGAAATGTGAGAAATTCCAAAGCGTTCACACACATTTTCATCCCACTGTAACATAGACAACCAATATCAGTGCCCACACAATATATACACATTACATATATCAATATATATACTTTATCTATGTAGGATGTAGTATACATATGGGAGTCAGTCTAAAGAGGGAAAACTGACTGTGTATATTCATATCACTATGTCCACCTCAGACAGAACAACAATGTGAGTGGCTTAAACAACATCAGTACCAGTCTGAAGGGCAAACAGTTTATCGTGATCGCCCAATAAAAATATGATAAAGTGTAAATGTTATGTGGGCTACACCAACGTGCGATACATTTGTTTGGTCTTATTTCTGCCAGTGATGTTCAGCAAAAGTTTCAAATTGATATCTCCCTTATTCAGCTGCAGCGTCTCTACTTCAGTCCTTTCAGTTTGTTTTACTTAAACCATAATAGTCGACCCAGTCTTCATACAAACTCTCACACAGTCGTGCTATCGACACAGAGACGAACTCGCTGTGTGTGTTTTAACGGTTCATGGTCTTGTGCCAGCTCATTATTTCTCGGCTCAGTCCCGGTTTATCCCGGTTTTAATGAGTCTCTAACTCCAGCCCCAGCTGTTTCTCTGAGTTTGTGAAAACACCAAACAGGTGACGAGGAGCCGCAGATGGTGAGCCGGGTGCAACGCGCTCCCCGGCGAGCCTTTGTGTGCTGTAAACTTCCCAGCATGCATCTGGTCGGACAACACTTCCCAGCGTGGGGCTGCGTGTGCTCGAGGCTGCGTCCGAATGTCCGAATCCAAGAACTATTTTGTTTGGAAAAATGTCATGCGTTTAGCGGCAGCATTCGTCGTCGCTGCATTGTTTTTACTTTGTATGGCTGGGTTTAGTTAATCAATTTGAATCGATTTTCCTTTGAATAGCCCGATATCGATTCAAAAAACTTTTAAATCGATCCAAAGGTTGTGTTTGACTGCATTAAAGGGGCTCTGTGGAGTTTATCAGTTTTGTGTTCGCAATTGCCCCCTCAGGCCAAACGCGTAACTGCAGCCTCGATGATAAGCTCGTGCATGAGGCGCTCAGGCTTTACGAGCACCAGTCCTGGTCAATTTACAGATTTGCAGGTTTGACTTCAACTGAGGTAAGAAACGTTACTGTTTTGTAAGATATTTAGACCAAATCAATTTGATTGAATATTTTCCCAGATGTGATACTTGAGCAAATGCAGCAAAGTGAATCGAGGGAAGAAGCCAAATAATACAGATAAACGAATGAATGACGTTTGAATGAGAACAAAAAAATACTCGTATACTTTGTATGCATAAACGCAGGCCTAATTGAAATAATAAAATATTTCCACTGGTAGAAATGCTACTAGGAAAAGCCAAAATCGAACATAGACTATTTAAGTGACTTGACAGGCATATAGAGGCGGTGAAAAGGCCAGGGCTCATTCTACTCACCAGGGCATTGCTGGAGCATGTATGAGGAAGACATTTTAAATTTGTATACATTTATTTGTGGTTAAACTTATCTATAGTCCCTTTAACTATGTTTATTTCAATCGGCAATAAACTTCCGAACTAAATGAATCATATAAATCATATAACATTTCTTGGAGTGATTATTGATTGTAAAATGACGTGGAAACCACAATGTGCGTGACATTCACCAAAAGACCAACAAAGCAGAACAATCTCTCAGTCTCTATAGATGGTGAGGTGCTTGAACTGGTCTCTCAGTTTAAGTACCTTGGAGTCATACTGGACACAAATTTCACCTTCAAGAAACATATTAAAAAGGTTATAAACACTGTAAAATTCAATCTCCATAACTTTAAACAAATCAGGCCTTTCATCTCCACCACTGCTGCTGTATGTTCATTTGTATGATTTTCTCGCACATAGATTTATGTGCGTACATAGTTTTACTGTATGGTCATTTTCTGGCATCACTGCACTAAAACCTGTTGAGCTGGACAAAAAAAGCCATCAAGGTTTTTGCCAAAAAAAAACCTACTCATCTCATCATTGTCCAATTCTAGAGAAATATCATATTTGAGTTTTGAAAATTTCAGAACTTTTAAACACGCTTGTCTTGTTTACAAATCCCTCCATGGTCTCGCCCCTCCCCCTTTGGAGGAATTCATTAAAAGAAAAGACTGTAATCTTAGAACCAGATCAGCCACTAGAGGGCACTGTGAGGTTCCATTCAGACGAACTGCCACTGGACAAAACACCACATCTGTGAAAGGCACGAGCTGGAATAGTCTTCCAATGACTATTCGAGAGTCGTCCACCTTTACAGTGTTTAAAAAAAGAGCTTAAACTGTGGTTAAAAGCTAATCAATCTTGTGATCACTTCTAAGATTTACTGTTATAGATTGGGAAACTTTTTATAATGTGCTGTAAATAGTGTAAATACTATATGTCCATGTTTGTTTGCTTGTTTTAAACATTTGTTGTCTTAAAGCAGCACTAAGTAACTCTTGCCCCTAGAGGCCATAAGCACAACTGCAGGTGTCGTAGCAAGTTACGATTTTTTAACTTATTAAATGTCTTGGAGAGTAAATACTACGCTGACAGAAAAGGTGAAGGGAGAGAGGGATGTTGTACATCCAGTTATACAATGGGAATATTTTTTTCACTCAAACTTGGCTGTAAATACTGTTTAAGTGGCGCTAGCCCGCAGTTAGCTTTGCCCGTTACCCTGTTAGCTTCTTCTTCGTGATTCTATTAGTGTGTATTGGTTGCGCCGCCCCGGTGGCAGTCAAGTTGCAAGCATGGTTTTCTGTCCAGAGACACCAGGGGGAGATGAAAGACCCTCCAATCATCCCATTAACACTTGTATTACCCCCAGAAAGACTACGGAAAGGATTTATTAAGGTAAACACGTTACTTAGTACTGCTTTAAATGTACGAGGACTACGGATGGAAAGTCGCCCATGGCTAAATCTGGCACATTTACACAAAGTAACTGTACTGAGTGTTCATTAATGTGCACTGTCCTCTTCAAATAAACAAATAAAGTAAGTAAAGCATATTTTAAACGTGCAAAAGAACGTTTTAAAAAACGATTGCAATTTTGTATAAGTTGCAATATATTTTGAACAAAAAGGCATTACATTTACTTTATGGTTCTCTTGTCACACCATACCTAATGTATGGTATCGAAATATGGGGAAATACATATAAAACTAGAACCAATCCATTTTTCCTATTACAAAAGAAGGTTATCAGATTAATTAATTATGCACCAACAGTTCACCAAGTAATTCACTGTTTCTTCAATCAAAAATCTTGACGTTTTATGAAATCCATAAATGTTTGCAAATATTGTTTACCCAGCGAGAAAGTAATTATAATCTCAGAGGACTATGTATATTTAATCAACCACAAGTACATTCTACATTAAGAGAGCACTGTTTATCAAATAAAGGAGTTAAATTATGGAATAGCTGCTGCAATGAGTTAAAACAAGCCACGTCTCTTTTGCAGTTCAAAAATATTTACAAGAGAATAACAATGGAAAATTAATTAAACAGGCTCGCTTCTGATGTTGCCATTAATGTGCTGCATTTATGATTTAAACGTTAAGGGCAGGCACAATAAGCTTTAGCTTCTGCCTGCGCCTGGTCATTTATTGTGTTTCATGTTTTTAATGATTTGTTTGAATGATCTGCAAATGACCAAACCCGAATAAATGAAAATGAAATGAGATAAAAGTGAACGTCTAAAATAGTAAAAGCAAATAGCTCCCCCTGAGTTTAAAGCGGCTCGTGCACATGTTTCCTTGTCCTAAATATTTTCCAAACAAAGATTTTGTGGTTTGTGTTGACTCTGCACATGGCAACAAAGCTACTTTTAACAACAAAAAAGGTATAACACTTGATGGTACATTAGAAAGTGATCTATTAGAAGCAATAAAACAAAAAATAAAACAAGGCGAAATTAATGCTAAGAAATGCCCTCAGGCCCACAAAAATAATGCCATGTGACTTCTCGCACTTTTGTTTTGGTCATGAAATGTACATGATTAATGTAACTGCATTCGGTTCAATTCTTTATGTAAATATTAATATTTTTACTAATGCTGAGAGTTTAGGCCCTGTCCACACAAAGTCAAGCTGAGGACCAAACGCAAGGATATTTTATCAATCCAGTGTATCGTCCATACGAGCCGGCGTTTTGGGGTTTGTAAACATTTTCCAAACTAGTCCCCAGAGTGGAAAGATCTCAAAACGCTGTTGATGTGGCTCTGCTGTTAGGTCTCCACAGCTTTTACTAAAATGGCCGAGTCAGTCTGTGGTTTTGGACTGACAGTAAGAGTCCCGTTATGTCTGAAGAATAAACTCGCCTCCTCGTCTCTTCTGTAGATTGTAAATCCTTGAATCCGTTTCATTTTCACTGTTCACTGTTATCAGTCACCTTGAGTCTCTCGCTCTAAAACCAAAAAAATCAGGTTAGAAATCTAGGAGTAATCATGGACTCAGACCTGAACTTAAACAGCCACATCAAAGCAATAACATCATCAGCTTTTACCATCTGAAAAACATTGCTAAGATCAGAGGAATAGTGTCAAAACCAGACTTAGAGAGACTCATCCATGCATTTGTCTCCAGCAGGTTAGACTACTGTAACGGCCTGCTCACTGGCCTTTCTAAACCAGCTGTTAGAGCTGCAGAACATCCAGAACGCTGCTGCTCGAGTCCTGACAAGAACCAGGAAATACGACCACATTAGTCCAGTGCTCCGGTCTCTGCACTGGCTTCCTGTCACTCAGAGAATAGAATTTAAAACAGCTCTGCTTGTTACAAGTCTTTTCATGGTTTAGCACCAAAGTCCATCTCTGACATGTTAGAGCCGTATGAACCATCTCGGGCCCTGAGAACTTCAGGGAGGGGTCTCCTGGTGGTTCCCAGAGTCAATAATAAACACGGTGAGGCTGCGTTTCAGTTTCATGCAGCTAAAATCTGGAACAGTCTTCATGAGGATGTGAGACAGGCCTCAACTCTGACAATGTTCAAATCCAGGCTGAAAACAGCTCTTTTACCCGTGCATATGAAAACTGAAAGTATTTTATCTGCACTCTTGCCTTTTATTGTAATTGATTCACTTTATGTTGATGTTTTATTGATTGATTTGATCTGTTTTCTTGTAATTTTATGCAACTGTGAAGCACTTTGAATTGCCTTGTGTATGAATTGTGCTCTACAAATAAACTTGCCATGCATTACATTGTATCTAAAATAAGTTATTCAAAGGTCTGTACATTTATTAATGATTTCTAACGAGGCTTTGGCCTCCCCTAAATGTGGTCGATGGGTCGACAACAGCTGAAAACATCTGAATTGTTCATAATTTGAGATGTTTGGTGGCTAATGCTAACGGCTATAGGGAAAATACATTGATGAGGCTAATGGAATGTGAAAAGTATACTGGAGTAGCTTCTTTGCTAACTGTCCGCATGTGTAGGGAATGAATAACGCTTCTCCTTTTCATTTCTAAGCTAAGAACTACCCACCTCTGCACTATTGTTATTGTTCAAAACCTTCATCGTCTAGAACTCTACATCACAGCAGACTCAAAGGGTTTGTTTTTTCCTCCTTTTCTCCTGTAAAATGATAAAATGATACTTAATACTTCTCAAAAGACTCGGGCGATTAGTTTCTGAGCCCAACGATGTTAGAAAAGAGAGAATATAAAACTATCTGCAGCTCAGTTTGATTTGTTTGAGTCGGTTACCGCGGCAACTCAACTGCCCTCTGCCTTTTCTCGTCTGCTGCTGTTGAAGCTACGACTGTGATTTTATTCATTTTAGACACAGAACAGGTCAGTAAATGTGATTTATAAGGTTCTTTAACACGTTTTTAAGGGTTTGTTTTCATTATTGTTGGCTTTAATCACCATGAAGTTGAAGTTATAATCTCTCAGGAGCTAAAGGCTAATCAGCAGTTAGCTCGACAGGAGAGAAACTGTTTCTGTAGCAGCGAAAATATGAGAAACATTTATGTGGAATCTTTATGATCAGTCTACACAAACATGTTATGAAATAGAAACAAATAATTATAATTTAGCTTTATTTATTAACATTCTGTCATTTATTGTGGTGACAGTTTAAAAGTCTGGGCCCAGCTTTAGCTCTATTTGACAGGAGAGTAAGATGTAAATGATCAGCTGAAACCTCATTGTTTTCTCTGTCGTCTCTGTTTAGGGCCGTTTGTAAAAATGTGTGAAGGCCAAACGTTCAGAGCTTTTGTGAACGAGCGTCTGGCTGCACCGGCTGGAGAGACACGTGCGCTGTTTGAAAGGACGACAGCGGAGTGTGAGGAGGAACTGCGTCGCTCCCAAGACGAGAACCGGAGGAAACATCGGCTCCTGGACCAGATCCTGAGCCCGAGAGTCGTACTGGTCAGAGTGGACACTGGTCAGAGTTTGAAACGGGAAATCACCGAGACCTCACAGATCAAACAGGAGCCAGAAGAGCAGAGCGTCATAAAGGAGGAAGAGCAGCTGCCAGTGTAGGCTCACACACTTTCAAACACGTCTAAGTCACATTATTGTTCAGTTTATTCATATTTAAATCATGTTTCAGGTGTTTCCCAGAGTCCAGTGCTGTGAGCGTGAAGAGAGAAGAGCCCTCCCCGCTTCCACAAAGACAAACTGAGCGCGGGAACATCAGCTCAGAGCCACATTTCTGCTCAGAGACGGAGGGACACACTGAGCACTCGTCTGACACTGACGACGATGATGAAGACTGGGAACCTCCATTCAGCCGCTCAGACGCACAGATGGAGACAGAGGCTGATGGAGAAAATCACCACAACCAGGTCCAGAGCAGAAGCACCAAAGTCTCCGCCCAAAACAAGTCTGCACCAGAGACGAGCGCTACGGTCGACAACGGAGAGACGTCTGGAGCTGACGGAGGAGAAGAGATGAAGAAGCACCAGTGTCATGTTTGTGACAAGAAATTTAGAACAAAACAGCATTTAACAAGTCACATTAGAGTGCACACGGGAGAGAAACCTTTTAGTTGTTCAAATTGTGAGAAAACATTTGCCCATGAATGTAGTCTAGAGAAACATAGACGAACACACACAGGAGAGAGGCCTTACTGCTGCTCAGTTTGTCAGAAAACATTCACCCAGAGACATCATCTAAAAAGACACATGAAAACTCACAGTGTTTAAAGCACATTTCAACATCCAACACTTTTTCTGTTTTTCTGAATAAATTCATTCACATGTTGCTGAACACAAAGTTTTAAGGTTGTTCTTCATTAACTGTTTGTAATTTACAAAAGACGCTTCTTTTTCGCTTTGTGAAAACATATATTTTACAAGTGATTGATTTTGTTTGAATCAACTTTTTAAAGACGGTTTCTGGAAATACCTTTTAATCAAACTTGAAATATGTTCTTTTTTTTTCTTCTTAAAACATTTGTTTATTAAATACTGTATACATGTTAAATGAGTTATAATCAGAAATGTTTGCAGTAATCTAAAAACACACATGAAAACTCAGTGTTAAAAGCACATTTCAACATCCAACACTTAATACATTTTTCTTTATTCATGAAATTGTCTGTTTATTCTGTTTGAATCAAAAATCAATTTACATGTCGTTTAACACAAACCTTTTAAGATTGTTCTTCTTTTTGGCCTCGTGAAAACAATGAATTGTACAATTACAATTTATTTATTTTATTTGAATTGACTTTTTTAAGACTGCTTCTGGAAATACCTTTTTAATCACCTTGAATTTAATTTTTTCTCCTGAATAAAACATCTGTTTGTTTATGAAATACTGCACATTTGTTAAATGAGTTATAATCAGAAATGTTGCATTGATTTGAGCTAACTGTTAAGTCTTTATAAGTTCTGTTTCTGACAATAGTTTGAGCCGGTTTTCCATTTTGATTGTTTTTAAACTGTAAATCAATTGTTTAAATCCTCATCTCTGCCTCTGTTATGTTATGGACATTTACTTTTCTCACTGAACAATAAGAGACACTTTCTGTGGTTCCTCACACTTGGTCCTGGTGACCAGTGTTGGGAAGATTACTGTAAAATAGTAATCTGTTATAGTTACTTGTTACTTCTTCACTAAAGTAAGTGTGTTGGTAACTGAGTTACAGTAAGATAAAAGTAACTTGTTACTGGACAAAGTGTCATAACTGTACCTTTAAGGGTTCAATGGCTCATCACTGGGGTGGTACCCTCAAGGGTACACCCATTGTACCCTTTGAAGTGGGTACAATTTAGTACCCATATAGTCTGTACCCTATGAGAACAGATTTGTACCCCTTGGGACAATAATGGACCTTAATGTACGGGACAAAAACGTACCTTTAGAAGAGGGTACAAATTCGTTCTTTGGGAACCACCCCAGTGACAAACCCATTGTACCTTTATGGGGACATATTTGTACTAACCACCAACAACAAAATATTTTCAGCCATTTATTCACCAATTCATAAAAAAGACATTTTCAAAAAACTAAATTAATCCAAATAGGAAATTCGACTGCCTTTTAAACATACAGTGCCTTGCGAAAGTACTAATACAGTTTTGCACATTTTGTCATGTTTACAACCCTAAACATAAAGATTTGATTTGAATTTTTTTTACTGAAAGTTCACACACAAGTAACAGACAACTGTGAAGTGAAAGAAAAATGATACATGATTCTGTTATTTTTCCAAAAAGTGAAAAGTGAAAAGTGTGGCGTGCATAAGTATTCATACAGCACGACTTAATACTTTGTATTACTTTGTATTTTGCTGCAATAACAGCAGCAAGTCTTCTGGGGTTTGACTCTACAAGGTTTGCACATGTAGAGACTGACATTTTAGCCCATTCCTCTTTACAAAACAACTCAAGCTCTGTCACATTAGAAGGAGAGCGTTTGTGAACAGCAGTTTTCAGGTCTTTCCACAGATTTACAATAGGATTTAGGTCAGGACTTTGACTGGGCCATTCTAACACATTAATATGTTTGTTTTTAAACCATTCCATTGTAGATTTAGCTTTGTGTTTAGGGTCATTGTCCTGATGGAAGGTGAATCTCCGCCCCAGCCTCAATTCTCTTGCTGACTCCAGCAGGTTTTCCTCCAAAATGTCTCTGTATTTGGCTCCATCCATCTTCCCAACTATTCTTACAATCTTCCTAGTCTGAGGAAAAGCAGCCCCATAGCATGATGCTCCCCCCACCATATTTGACACTGGGGATGGTGCACTCAGGACGATGAGCAGTGTTAGGTTTGTGCTTTATCCCTGACCTCTCTGGTGTGCTCCTCGGCCTTCATGATGTTGCTCAGTGACCAATACACTCTGACCATAGCTCTGAGGCCCTCACAGAACAGCTGGAATTATACTGAGAGTAGATTACACACAGGTGGCCTCTATTTAATGGTTAGGGCAAGGTGTGAACATTCTGCAGTCATTAGGAATGTTATAAAGGCAATTTAATGCACCCAGAAATATGCTGTATGAATACTTATGCACGCCCCACTTGTCACTTTTCTATTTTTTGAGAAATAACAGAATCATGTATCATTTTGCTTTCACTTGACAGTTGTCTGTTACTTGTGTGTGAACTTTCAGTAAAAAATTCAAAATAATATCTTTATGTTTAGGGTTGTAAACATGACAAAATGTGCAAAAGTTCAAGGTGTATTAGTACTTTCACAAAGCACTGTATATAACGTTACATGTCTCATATAGTAGTGACGTGATAAAAAAAACTGCATTAGTTGTGCAGTTATAATACAGTTACTGGCCTGATACCATTAGTAGTAGTAGTACAGAACATGAGGACAGCAGGCTACACGGAAGCTCCTTGTTCTGCGGAAATCCTGCTGTATTATTATTATTATAACTGTTAGTAGTATTGTATTACTGATTGTCTGTGTGTGGCAATGTGAGGGTTAACTTAGCTGTTTTAAACATAAAATTGCCAGACAACGCCAGCTGGAGATGGCCAGCACCAGAAACTAAGTAAAGCACGTAGGTTCGTTGTTGAGTAGATGGATCACAGAGGCCAGGCACTGCATAGAAAAGTTTTACATTTATTTTCACATTTGCAATTAAGACCAGGGTTGTCCGTTCGTTTCACAGTTCGTTTAGTTACTTGTTTTCAGTCCATCTTTCAGTTACCACAGTCTACCCATGACGACGTTGCGCACCTACGGCGCGCCACGAATCCAGTGACAGGGAATAATAACAGAACAGGCGAACCAAAAGGCAGTAAAAAGGCAGAGAAAAAGGTGATAAAAGGCAAAAAGGCAGGCGGCAGTGATGACCCTCCTTGGTCCTAGACGTCTGAGCGGGGCATTTGCATGGCTCGGGGCTTTGACAGCGGAGTCCGAGTCAACGCAGCCAATCCACTCAACTACTAGCATGACCAGTTACAGGGAGACCGCGGGCCCACAAACTGGACTGGAGAGTGACGAGGAGCAACAACCACAACACCGGAGACTGGGCGTACAGGAAGTCAGAGGTCAAATAATAAACGGAAGTGCTATTTATCAGGTGACGGCTGGCGCGCACAGCCAATCACCATCAAAACTACAAGTGACAGTGCCCGCCTGCAGGCATACTGCCACATGTGAAAGCTGTATTGTCAAGTGAACGCATAACTATAGATGAAAAGTCTGCTGTCTACTGCTTTTCCCATTGCCTTTTGTCTCATTTATTAGTCTGTGCTTTTTGTTTTTGTAGAATGTTTTATATTTTAATTTAATATCTATTTTTTTGGCCTGTTTGTTTATCAATATTCTGTTATTGGTTTGGCTTAATAATTTTTGATTTGGTTTTGGGTTTGTTTTTTCTCTGTAGCTTGTGAGCCATATTGATGATAAGACGCTATCTGGAGGGTGGCGGTAGTGCGCTAAGATAGTCCGCATCCGCCGTTAAGCAGCCGAAGAAGAAGACGGAGAAGAAGAGGAAGAAGAAGAAAGAGTTTACGGACTTGCAGAGTTATGGAGCGGAGAAACAACAAAAGTAAGACACAATGTTCACGTGTTATTTAGTTTGCTGGTGTTTTTTGTGCAGTTTGATGCGGGCTCTGCTGGAAACGTTTAGTGCTGTGCAAATAAGCTTTACACCGATCGAGTCAGTGAGTTGTTAGCTTTCTTTGGCTGTAGCTTTGTGTTCTGCAGGTCGTGTTTTGGGAAGTAGTTGGTCAAAAGTTAAATTCTAGCCATGTGGCCACCCACATGGCTAGAATTTATTGCTCGTGGGTTGAGCTGCTCGTGGGTTGAGCTGTGTTAGATGGAGTTTGGAGTGGATACTTTTGTTGAGGAGTCTCTGTGACATTTTGATGTATGATAAGTGTGTTTTGGTCGAAGCGGTAGTCACACACTGGCGTTGCATTTATTCAGTCACGGCGGGGCAGATGGGCTTATGACGTTAAAAAGCCCTTTGCTTTTGCCCTCACTGTTGGCTTCATTGTCCCATCTTCTAAAACTGATTCTAAAGTCACAAGTCGGTCCACATACAATGCACCCTGTGGATTAGCATAGGACCCCAACACTTTACAAAGAGCCTCATCCTTAGCCCACCACCTGGTTTCTCCTATGGGAATCAGTCTCCTATGGCGTTGGTCCTGACTGACCTCCTCCCATTGTTGCATTCTTTTACCTACCCTACCACTAAAAACATGTACAATAGGCCAGGATGAATGAGAGTGTGTTTGAGAGTGCGCATGGGGGACAACGGATGCAAATTAGCCCAAGGCTACAATCCGGTGTGGCTTGTTTACATGCATGAGACCCATGTATGTTCATTAACATGCACTGTCCCGACCAAATAAACCAATAAATAAATAAATAATAAATGAAGCAGAAGAATATGAGTGATTAGCTCAAGCTTGTATAACATGGAGATGTGTATGTGTACATATCATTCATTATTCTGTCTGTAAGTCACCAAATAGTTGATTATTTTTATTTGATAATGTAAATCATTAATGTGATCGGCTGTTTTAGCATCAGTTATGTGGTTTGAACAAGGATAGGCATAAATAAGCATTGCTTTAGCCTATTCCTTTTTTGGTTGAATATTTTTGTTTTGTTATTGTTACTGTTTGGAAATTTAAATGCATCAATCAACCAAAATAAACCATTCATTCATTCATTCATATTTGCGGCTCCATCTGTGGAGTTACCAACACATTTGCTTATATCAAGATTAAGCTTGAGCCGTGTGTTTTTCAGCAGGTCCAGAAAATACTTCCCTGTGGACTTTTCACAGTTAACCACATCAACTAACCGTTCATGAACAACATCTGTCACATATCTTAAAATAATTGAACACTGATCTGTTGAGGTAATATCTTGAGTGGTGTCAGTTTGGATGGAAAACATGGCTGCCTCTCTAACTTCATTGGCAATCGTTTGTTTTATCAACTGACTAAGACAATCCACCACTTTTCCAACAGTGTTATTTGACATTAGAGTCAAAGGGAGCCTCTCCCCTTTGCCCCACTCTCACTGTGTTTTTACTTTGTTCAATCTGTTAACAGGTTGTTGAAGACACAGATCATATCGGCTCACAAGTAATACCAACTGTAAGAAGTTTCCATGAAAAACAGCGGAGTTCTCGAGCTGGTAGGCAGCTTCTGCTCTATGCCCTCTGTAACTTGGTCCACATTTTCCCAAGACTTTAACCACATGAATAACACGCTCCATTACCTGCCGCTTCTGTTTTACCTGTTCATGACCAACACAAGCTTGCTTGCCCTTCAAAAGGCTTTTAATATCAGCCTTTTTAGAAAACAAGAATATGCATCAGCACTGTCTCTATGGAGCTTACTCTTTTCCTGCTCCTCAATTCTTTGATGAACATGTTTTCATGTTTTCATGCCCTTCAAAAGGGACTTTCAGTAGAAGTGGGTGCATAGGCCAAACATACAGAGCAATACAAGGATTTGTCTTTTTCTGAATAGGTTAAAACCACTTTCTGTTTGTGCCGTGCTTTGTATGGAAAACTTTTGCAAGTAATGGTTCTTTTGTGGGTTGCTGAGGGCGGTACTTGAAAAACATGACTAAGTCCAGTGGTTGTGGATGAGAAAAATAATCAAACTGGCCAGTTTCATCTACTCTAATCCAGGGTTTCCGTTAGCCGGCTGTAGGTTAGCCGGTTTGAAAAGCAAATGGACGGTAAACATAATTTCCATCGGCCAAATTGGCCGACAGTAAAAAAAAAAAATATGGAGAGAATATACAAACGTATATTAAATACAACATTTGACCTAAGTCAGTGACTAACATGACAAAGTGTTTTCGAGACCGGCCTAAATATTAAAAAAGGTTCAATATTTCTGTCAAAAAAAGTTTCGACTTACGCCCTTAGCTCATTTTACAAAGCGCAGTTGAAGCGCCTTCATCGCTCTCTGGATATGTTACGCTTTTTCTTCGTGGTTCTTCACATTTTCCAAGAAAATGGCGAACTACAGGTACATTTACTTTTATAAAAGTGTGTTAAGAACTCAGCAGCTAATGAATTTGATTAGGATATTCTGTAAACTCCGTGTGTTCAGTCAGACTGACGACCTGTCTCACAGCGGCTCTTCCTGGGAGAGTGGCCGGTTTTAGAGACGCTTCCCTCGGCCAGTCTGCGCAGAGCTCAGATGTTTAGTCCGGCCGACTTAATAGTCAGTTTCAGTGAAGTCAGAGTGATCTTTGGTGGTGGTGCGGTACCGTCCTACCGCACAGTTGCAACAGTCCATGGTGGGAGAACGACCGGTTCCATTCGGTTCAAGTGGACAGGCTCGCCATCTCCCTCGTCAGGAAGAATTCCAGTTCCCAAGGTCCAGCATAAACAACAAAACTCCTCCTGTACAAAGAACAGGACTAATTACCCTTTAAAAAAATCACACAACTCCCTAAGGCCCGAAACGTGGCCTCTACTTTCAACAGCCATAAAATCACTATACTTTCATATAGGGCTGAACGATTTTGGAAACTAATCTAATTGCGATTTTTTCTTCAATATTGCGATTGCGATTAAATATGCGATTATTGTTGCAAAGTCCTCTTCTCATGTATTTTTCACGTAACACAAGCAATAAATCAGTCTGTTTCCTAACAAACAATATTAGATTAATTTCAAGTGAAAATTGCAAGATAAAGATAAATTATATACTGTATATATAGATATTTAAAAAAAAAAAAGATAAACTCACTGATCCAGTCAGTAACATCACCCATACTAAAGTGCAGGAAAAGTAAGAACAAACGTCTGCTTTAACTAGTGTGTAAATGTTTTAGGAAATCAAACTCCCAATTAATACAAAATAAACTATTTATTATTTCGGCCAATCAAATCCCGGTCTGAGCTGTGACTCGTAGTTGCTTCAGATGCGCGTTATTGATGGACACGGTGAGGCCAGATGGAGCACACGCCAAAACACAGTGGAATTAGGAGCAGCGTTTTGGTTTTGGGATGTAACTTTGGACAATATGAAGAAGAAGAACAGTGACACAAGGAGACGGAGACATGAGGAGCCAAACACAGACACGTTTTACTTTCTCTTTGACTCGCAGCCATTTAGTGACATTTCAGCTTAAACAGCACATTTCCTCAGCAAAATAAGACATGACACGGACTCCTGCCTCGGATCGTAGTTTCCAACTTTTCATACAGCAGTTTAGTGTTTATATCTAGCGTCTGTACTACCTACGGGAGTTCATATGCGGTAGATGCAAAGGTAAATAAAGGCACATGGCACATCGCCTCCGCGGATACTTTATGGTCATGAACCGTCATTATGCTTTTGAGATAAGTTATTTATCCATAACATTCCCAAACATAAGCCTCCTAAACTGAGCCACAAACGACTCTTTACTCTTTACAAGCAGCACAGGCTCAGCTATATCTCTGTGGAGGCAGAGACGTGTGAATCCGGAGGTGAGGGAGTTTCTGTGATCATCAGAGCGTGTAGTAGCAGGGAGAGAATGGCGTGATTAGCGCTGCGGCTAACGCAATGCTAACGGAGAAGAAAGCAATAGTCCTTCGCGGTGGCTGCATGATAAACGCTGATATTTTCACTGTACATCCACAATCTACCGCGCACCTTAACTAGACTGAGACGTAAACAAAAGCACGCGGCGGAGCCGACTTTGCTGCCATATCTCGCTGCTCCATTCACTTCCAAAATCGCCCTGCGATTACGAAATCACGTTGTGTAATATCGTGATAAAATGCAAATGCAATTAATCGTTCAGCCCTACTAAATACCATTCAGTTCGATATATGGCCATACAATTAATGTAAGTGTATCATGAAAGTTACACTATAACATTAATAAAACAACATTTTTAGTGTAGCTTATAATCATGGAATATATGTAAATCCCATAAAAGCACATTTGTAGTTCAAATGTTAACATAGTAAACAATAAACAGCAACAAGAATCATGAATTACCGATAAACTATGGTAAATCACTTTTTACAAAGTGCAGCTTTAAGTTGCATTAAGTACTATTGCATTATAATGTAATGCATTGAGGTTAAAATGTCCATCCATCCATTTTCTTCCACTTGTCCGTTGCCGGGTCGTGGGGGCAGCCGCCGGAGCTGCCCATATCACATTGCACCAGCCCCCCATGGCTCCTTCTGCAGGTGGTGGGTCCACGGAAGGACGGCCTCACGGTTCAAACCGGGCCTGTTGGTCTCTCCTAGGGGGCTACCAGTGTAGGCAGACACTGGAGGCAATGTGGGTGAAGTGCCTTGCCCAAGGACACAACGACAATGTGCACAGTCAGGAGGCGGGATTCGAACCCACGACCTTCCGATCATGAGACGACCCGCTCTACCATCTGCGCCACTGTCGCCCCCAAAATAAATGTTCAAAAACAAATGAACAAAAATAAATATTCACATTTGCAAATGAATTCTTAGGGCAATAGAATAATTTGGCAAAATAAGGCTTGAAAATATCACCACAATTGAATTAAGGCTCAACAGTGACATCTTGTGTCTAAATTTAGAAACAACACAAATAACTTGAGTGCACAAAATATATATCACATTAAATGTTGGTTTTAGCACCACAGGTATTAATTTGCTGATTGATGGCTTTAAAACTGGTGCAATACTTTCAGAACAAGCCACACGTGAGTCTGGAGTGTTGTCATGGAAACAGAACGAGACAAATTGTACATTAACGGCTAGCGCGAGGCTAAGCGCGAGGCTAAGTGAGCTAACGGCTAACAGTTTTATTTTACTTTTTAATAAATGACAGATTTAGCGTTTTTTCTGGAGTCATATCATTAGGGCTGCAACTAACGATTATTTTATAATCGATTAATCTATCGATTATTTTTACGATTAATCGCTTGGTTGTGAATGGTGCAGGAAAATTTTGTTTTTTTCATTTGTTTTAATCACATAATGCTAAAGTGCGCCACTTGAGGACATGTTGAAGGAGTAAACTTAAAGTAAATGTTTGTTGGAGGCGCTCATTCTGCTTTCTGATTGGATGAGAAACAGACAGATATTCACGGAATTTACAATGTACAAAACACTACAGACCCAAACTATAAAAACAAATTCATTGCCATTTTTGCTCTACTTGAGTCTGTGTGAACCAGAAAACGATTAATCGATTACTAAAATAGTTGTCGACTATTTCAGTAATCGATTAGTCGTCGATTAATCGATTAGTCCTTTCAGCCCTACATATCATATGAATACAGGGATTTAGGCGGCGGCCTACACAATACTAGATATTTGTCTATTAGTAACTCAATGACAAGTGAGCGGCCCAGAGCTAGGGTGGCTTGTGCGGAGCGGTGTACAAATGGTATCTCCCGACTGCCTAGTGACGCGGTGCAAAGTTATCGTTTTCTCCCACTTCTTCTTCAAATGTAATTTGGTGTATAAAGAGTTTGTTGCTTAGATGAAAAGCATTTGAGTTAGATAGTTTAACTTAATATAAGACCAGCAGACCAGGCTACTTGCTGCCGTCCAATAGGCCACCAAACCAGCCAACTGTATATAGGCTATATTTTTCCCCCTCGTGGGGGCGGCCCGGACCGGCCCTAAACAGTGCCGCGGCCCACCGGGAAACCTCCCGACTCTCCCTATGGCCAGAACGCCTCTGCTCACAAGCCCCAAATCAGGGTAAGCAACATAGCGACGCTCAGTGTTAGCAGTAAAAACACCCAACTTCAATATTTGTACATTTCTTGTGTTCTTAACTCTTTAGTTGTCCTCTACTGCCCCTGCTGTCTGTCACTCAGCTCCTGCACTGGCGTTGAGCCTCTACGGTTATAAATGGACTGTTAGCTTTGCGATGCTAATGTTGCTAACGTCCACCCTGGGCTCATGACATCACGCGTTTACTGCGCTCTCTAAATGATTTGTTACTTTATTTAGTAGATTATAAATCTAACCACACAGTTGTTGTTTTATTGATTCTTTAAATAAGGTCATATTGTGTCTTATTTTTATCAGCTTTGTTGCTTAAATTCTTTGTATTTGTTTCACTGTCATTAAAATTTCCAACTTGACGACTGGAGCACTGAAACTCTGAACAAACATCTTTCCCGAAGTCTGACCTCCGAGGACAAATGGAACACAGCTTAACATATTACATTAGCCTTTAGCCGCTAACTGCTAACAACAAGTGCTAATCAGCATCTCTCTAAAGGAAAACTCAATCTCAAATCCACTTTTTTTGCTGATAAACTGTATAAATGAGTGTCCAATAGTGTTGTCTACATATCCTGGTCATAATTGTGGCACTTTAGTGCAAATTAGTTGAACGATCAACTTTATGCCTAAAAGCGTCAGTGAGGCGCCATCTGCAGGCGATCTGTCTTTACTGCATTTGATTTTGAATTTGGCGTCACTATTTGCGCAGGCGTGAAGCCTGACGTCAGATGCCGCTCTGGGCTATAAAAGCGGCCCAGTCTCGCTCACGCCTCCATAGCGAGTTGGAGAAGGAGCGAGAGAGTATTTTCATCGATTGTCAGGTTTGCGATTAGTTATAGCATTTAGGTAGATTTTTTTTAGCATAGCTTTTTGTATTATAGATAATGGTGTAGTGTTATAGCGTTGTTGTTGAATATTGTAGTTTTAGTCATTAGTTGCTTTTATTGCTAGATTAGTTAGCTGAATTTAGTTTAGGACATTTGTAAGTATTGATTATAGAGTTAAATATTGTGTGTAATTTTAGTGTATATTGTTTGTTGTACTGTATTGTACTACTGTGTAGTTGCTGGAACTCCATGCTCGGACTTTGTTTACGAGTTGAAGTAAATAAAAGTCAGATGACTCAGGCCTGTCAATATCCGACCCAGACTTTAGCTTCATTTGTTCATGGATTTTCCTCTGTCAAACACTTCAAATCATTCACTTCTATTTATATCAAATATAACATTTGTTTCCTACTTTAAAACAGTATTTCTTTACTTTTTAACACAATATTTGTTGAACATGGGACAGTGATACAGTGAATGCTAACACTGAACTCTTTTTAGCTTTCACTGACACAGAGTAAATGTACCTGAGAACTACCCACCTCTGCACTATTGTTGTTAAAAACCTTCATTCTAGAAAACTCTACATTATAGCAGACTCACACTGTTTATTCTTTTCTCCCCTATAAACAAATGAAATAAAACTTAAACTTCTCAAAAGACTCGGGTTTTGGGTTAGTTTCTGATTTGAGTCCGTTACCGCGGCAACTCAACTGCCCTCTGCCTTTTCATGTCTGCTGCTGTTGAAGCTACGACTGTGATTTTATTCATTTTAGACACAGAACAGTTCAGTAAATGTGATTTATAAGGTTCTTTAACACGTTTTTAAGGATTTGTTTTCATTATTGTTGGCTTTAATCACGATGAAGTTGAAGTTATAATCTCTCAGGAGCTAAAGGCTAATCAGCAGTTAGCTCGACACGAGAGAAACTGTTTCTGTAGCAGCAAAGATATAGATAAACATGATATATATATATATATATATATATAATAGATTTAATTTGTAATGCACTTTTCATTCAAAAGAATCTCAAAGTGCTACATTTAAAAACACAATAATACTTCACCACATTAACACTTAAAGCAGTACTAACTAACTCTTGCCCCTAGAGGCCATAAGCGCAACTGCAGGTGTCGTAGCAAGTTACGATTTTTTAACTTATTAAATGTCTTAGAGTAAATACTACACTGACAGAAAAGGCGAAGGGACAGAGGGATATTGTTAATGCAATTACATAATGGAGATCAGTTTTTTAAACTCAAACTTGGCTGTAAATACTGTTTAAAGTGGCGCTAGCTAGGGCTGAAACATATATCGTTATCGTATCGATATCGAGATATGAACATTCAAGATATTAATATCGAACAAGCAACGATATATCGTTATCGTATTGTTATCGAGACATGAACCTTCAACATTAAAATTGAAAAAAGCAAGATATAAACGATATAGATTTTCATCAATAAAACTGCACTCTCTGTTATTATGTTTTTATTTTTCTGAAAAATGCTTGGTTTTCACCTAACCCATAGTTATATCGTATCGATATCGAGATATCTGGCATGAATATCGAGATAGTAAATTTTGTCCATATCGTTCAGCCCTAGCGCTAGCCCGCAGTTAGCTTTTCCCGTTAGCCTGTTAGCTTCTTCTTCGTGATTGTATTAGTGTGTATTGGTTGCGCCGCCCCGGTGGCAGTCAAGTTGCAAGCATGGTTTTCTGGCCATAGACACCAGGGGGAGATGAAAGACCCTCCAATCATCCCAGTAACACTTGTATTACCCCCAGAGGGACTACGGAAAGGATTTATTAAGGTAAACACGTTACTTAATACTGCTTTAAAAGCTTTTCTAAATAAAAATGTCTTTAGTTCAGCTTTAAATGAGTCCAGACTCTGCACTCCTCTGAGCTCCACAGGGAGGCTATTCCAGAGCCGGGGTGCAACTGAACAAAAGGCTCTATCCCCCATGGTTCGGAGCTTCGTGACAGGGACCTGGAGGAGCCGGCCGCTGGATGATCTCAGGGTGCGGGTGGAGCTTTGGAGAGGGATGAGTTCTTGTAGGTATGATGGACCATGGCCGCTGATGCATTTATGGGTGAGAAGGAGAGTTTTGTATTGAATACGGAAGGGAACTGGGAGCCTGTGGAGGGAGTATAGAATTGGAGTGATGTGCTCATACTTGCGTACTTGCATAAGGATTCTTGTGGCACTGTTCTGAATGTATTGCAATCTTTGAATGTTTTTGGAGGTAATCCCAATAAAAAAGTCCATTACAGTAATCCAGCCTTGAGGAGACAAAGGCATGGACAAGTTTTTCAGCGTCGGCGAGGGTGAGGAGTGAACGGATCTTGGAGATATTTTGGAGGTGATAGAATGAGGTCTTGGAGAGGTTTTATTTGTGGTCGTCGAAGGTGAGTTGTTGATCAAACCTGACGCCAAGGTTGGTTATGGAGGGGGAGAAAGCAATGGCCTGACCATCGAAGCAGAGCTGGGATATGGAGGAGTTGGTGATCTGGTGAGGGGTGCCAACAAGTAGTGCCTCGGTTTTACTACTGTCGAGCTGGAGAAAGTTGTTGCTCATCCATGCCTTTATCTCCTTAAGACAAGCAGCAACACATGAAAGGGCCATGGGAGAGTTGGGGGCAGTTCTGATATACAGCTGTGTGTCATCAGCATAGCAATGAAAAGACAAGTTGTGTCTGCTGATAATACGACCGAGTGGCAGCATGTATGTTATGAAAAGGATACGGCCCAGGACTGATCCCTGAGGAACACCGCACGTAACACATTCGGTCCTGTCAGAGAGGTAAGATTTAAACCACTCCAGGGCGCTGCCTGAGAGACCGACAGTATTGTGGAGGCGGTCGAGGAGGATAGAATGGTCTACGGTGTCGAAAGCCACAGACAGGTCGAGGAGAATTTGAAGTGATGTGGATCCTAAATCAGCTGCCATCAGCAAGTCGGTTGTTACCCTAAGCAAAGCTGTTTCCGTACTATGACCTGGGCGAAAGCCTGACTGGAATTTTTCAAATAAGTTATGGCTCTTTAGATGATTCTGGTGAAAGTTTAAAAGTCCAGGCTCAGCTTTAGCTCTATTTGACAGGAGAGTAAGATGTAAATGATCAGCTGAAACCTCATTGTTTTCTCTGTCGTCTCTGTTTAGGGCCGTTTGTAAAAATGTGTGAAGGCCAAACGTTCAGAGCTTTGGTGAACGAGCGTCTGGCTGCACCGGCTGGAGAGACACGTGCGCTGTTTGAAATGACGACAGCGGAGTGTGAGGAGGAACTGCGTCGCTCCCTAGATGAGAACCGTAAGATACAGCGGCTCCTGGAGCAGATCCTGAGCCCGAGAGTCGTACTGGTCAGAGAGGACACTGGTCAGAGTTTGAAACGGGAAATCACCGAGACCTCACGGATCAAAGAGGAGCCAGAAGAGCAGAGCGTCATAAAGGAGGAAGAGCAGCTGCCAGTGTAGGCTCACACACTTTCAAACACGTCTACGTCACATTATTGTTCAGTTTATTCATATTTAAATCATGTTTCAGGTGTTTCCCAGAGTCCAGTGCTGTGTGCGTGAAGAGTGAAGATGAAGACTGGGAACCTCCATTCAGCCGCTCAGACGCACAGATGGAGACAGAGGCTGATGGAGAAAATCACCACAACCAGGTCCAGAGCAGAAGCACCAAAGTCTCCGCCCAAAACAAGTCTGCACCAGAGACGAGCGCTACGGTCAACAACGGAGAGACGTCTGGAGCTGACGGAGGAGAAGAGAAGAAGAAGCACCAGTGTCATGTTTGTCACAAGAAATTTAGAAGAAAACATCAATTAACAAGACACATTAGAGTGCACACAGGAGAGAAACCTTTTAGTTGTTCATACTGTGAGAAAACATTTGCCCTTAAAAGTAATCTAGTGAATCATAGAAGAACACACACAGGAGAGAAACCTTTTAGTTGTTCATTCTGTGAGAAAACATTTGCCCAAAAGTCTCACTTAGATAATCATAGAAGAACACACACAGGAGAGAAACCACACGGCTGTTCGATCTGTAATAAAGCATTTGCCCATAAAGGTAATTTAGATGATCATAGACGAACACACACAGGAGAGAGGCCTTACTGCTGCTCAGTTTGTCAGAAAACATTCACCCAAAGATGTAATCTAAAACGACACATGAAAACTCAGTGTTTAAAGCACATTTCAACAAGTTTTTTTGAAGAAATTCATTTAAATGTCGCTTCACACAAAGTTTTAAGATTGTTCTTCATTATCTGTATGTAGGTAATTGACAAAAGACACTTCTTTTATGTCTTGTGAAAACAATTTATTTTAGAATTACAAGTGATAAACATCGACTTTTCAAAGACTTATTCTGGAAATACCTTTTAAACAACATTTAAATGTGTTTGTTTTGTTTGTTAAAAAACAGTTGGTTTATGAAATACATATGTTGAACGAGTTATAATCTGAAATGTTTGCATTGATTAGAGATAATTGTTCAGTGTTTGTAAACTCTTAACAAATCTACATGTTACATAGTTTTAGCCTGTTTTCTGTTTTGATTCTTGATTTTTAAATTGTAAATAAACTGTTCTAAATCCTCATCTCTGCAGTCTGTTATGTTATGGAAATATTCCTTTGATAAGTAGTTTTTATAGTTTTACATCTTTAAGTTTATATTTTACAAAGAAAGGACCTGATTTTGACTGAGATACCAAGACTTAGAAGTAATAAACCAATAACAAACAACATAGCAGCCAAAGGTCAATGGAAATAGTGCACACAGCCTTCACCTCCTGCCCAGTGTAAAATAAAGTGTTTTTGGCAAATGTTATGATTTGTAACAATTTATTGTTTGAATTTCTATATGATTCAGATTTAAAGTAATTCAGTGAAAGTAATAAAGCATTTTGATGATATAGGAAACAATACTAAGTTCTAGAAAGCTTGAGAATGTAATATACTATTATGAGATTAGCCTAATGTAGGCTACCAGTATTTAATTTTCCCATGGGTGTTTGGATTTTCCTCATATTTATGTTTAATATTTATCAGTGAGTTCCACAGTTTATGATCTAATTGGACACATGTAATAGGTCTGTGTTCTGCTTAAGACAAGAGGAGCCAAAATCAGCATTTAAGGCTAAGTTCAGGAGTTTATACAAAATCCAACAGAGCTAACTTCATTGACTTCATGTGAAACTGATGCTAACAGCTTCACCTAAACCGTTTAGGCTAAACTCAATTGTTGCATTTAGCTTGGGTTGGATTTTCTTATTTACAAAGTATCAAAGGGATTTAATGTTAATTTTATTGTCATCTAATTTTTATTTATTTATTTGAGCATACATTTTGCTCAAAAGGAGTGGGCCGAAGCAAGAAGCTTATAAGCACCCAATGATAAAACATTTCATTTCACAATAGTACAATCAATGTAAAAGGGAACAAAACATCAACAAGGAACAATAGCAAAAAAGGATGAGGTGCACAGTCTGGTCATGGTTAGCAAGATGGCATTTACGTTAAGGAAGATTACATGTCTAAAATTACATGTCTATCATGTACTATAGGCTAAAGTCTCCGCCCAAAACAAGTCTGCACCAGAGACGAGCGCTATGGTACAACGGAGAGACGTCTGGAGCTGACGGTGGAGAAGAGAAGAAGAAGCACCAGTGTCACGTTTGTCACAAGAAATTTAGTCAAAACATCAATTAACAAGACACATTAGAGTGCACACAGGAGAGAAACCTTTTAGTTGTTCATACTGTGAGAAAACATTTGCCCGAAAGTCTCACTTAGATTCACATAGAAGAACTCACACAGGAGAGAGGCCTTACAGCTGCTCAGTTTGTCAGAAAACATTCAACTTATATTCAAGCACAATTTCACACCACACAATACACCCGTGTGGAATAATAGGTATATTTTGGTGAATAGAAAATCTCTCTTCATCTCAGAATGGTTCTCTAAAGGTGTCTGGGCTATTGCCCACTTCATGGATGAGGAAGGAAATATTTTACGACATGTTGATTTCCGTGACAAATTTCAAATTAGATGTACCAGAAGAAGTTTAAACAGATTGTGAAAGCTCTCCCAATATCACTTGTAGCTTTGATTAAGCAGGATATAATATATTTAAAAGTCACTCCTACTTTAAGAAATCTTTACATTAATGGTATTGATTTTCATAATTACAAATGTAACAACAAACATATAAGAAACTGTTTACTTAACTGTCAAACAAGTTCTCTCAAAAGAGATTATATTCTCAAAGAATTTGGAAAGGAGATTATAAAAAAGATTAGATGTAAATATTTAAAATTCCCAGTCCCGCCAAAGATGAAAGAAAAACAGTTTTAAATTATTAATTGGATTTATCAAACTAGTGATTTCTTAAAACAGAGATTTAAAATGGAGGTAGGAAACTGTAGCTTCTGTGAAAAAGAACCCGAAGATTTAGATCACCTTTTTTGTTTGTGTGAAGTTATTCAAAGGTTTTGGATGGACCTTCAACAATTATGTGTCTCCAAAGGAATTCAGATGATCAATCTAACAATTAATGATATAAAATATGGTATTTTTCACAGTAATCATAATAATTTTTGCATTAATAATGTAATTGTGTTAAGCAAACATTATATACATCAATGACGTTTTTTCAAGACAAAACCCAACATTACTCATTGGAGGAATGAGCTAAAACTATTTTATAAATCTTTATTTTTGATCAACACCCAAAATGCAGAGAATCTGGCTTCCTTTATAGACAATCTTATAGGATAACTGTCCTTTAAATTGTTGTTGTTATTATTATTATTATTATATATTTTTTTAATATGTAAATGCCATTTATATTATAACATGCCCCTTGTTCTTTTGTTCTTTTTATTTACTCTTTTTCCAAGTTGTGCTCTGAAGTTTCTAATTGTACCTATTTTGTTTGTATTTGCTTTTATAATAATAATTAAAAATAGAAAAAAACAGCGCACCGGCCCACACGCGCACGTCACTTCCGGGGAGGTGATGCTGTTCAAAACACGCGCACCCCTGTGAGGCTGGCCTGACCGTGGTGTAAGAGGAAGAGTTTACGGACTTGCAGAGTTATGGAGCGGAGAATCAACAAAAGTAAGACACAATGTCACGTGTTATTTAGTTTCGCTGGTGTTTTTTGTGCAGTTTGATGCGGGCTCTGCTGGAAACGTTTAGTGCTGTGCAAATAAGCTTTACACCGATCGAGTCAGTGAGTTGTTAGCTTTCTTTGGCTGTAGCTTTGTGTTCTGCAGGTCGTGTTTTGGGAAGTAGTTGGTCAAAAGTTAAATTCTAGCCATGTGTGTGTTTTATTGCTCGTGGGTTGAGCTGTGTTAGATTGAGTTTGGAGTGGATACTTTTGTTGAGGAGTCTCTGTGACATTTTGATGTATGATAAGTGTGTTTTGGTCGAAGCGGTAGTCACACACTGGCGTTGCATTTATTCAGTCACGGCGGGGCAGATGGGCTTATGACGTTAAAAAGCCCTTTGCTTTTGCCCTCACTGTTGGCTTCATTGTCCCATCTTCTAAAACTGATTCTAAAGTCACAAGTCGGTCCACATACAATGCACCCTGTGGATTAGCATAGGACCCCAACACTTTACAAAGAGCCTCATCCTTAGCCCACCACCTGGTTTCTCCTATGGGAATCAGTCTCCTATGGCGTTGGTCCTGACTGACCTCCTCCCATTGTTGCATTCTTTTACCTACCCTACCACTAAAAACATGTACAATAGGCCAGGATGAATGAGAGTGTGTTTGAGAGTGCGCATGGGGGACAACGGATGCAAATTAGCCCAAGGCTACAATCCGGTGTGGCTTGTTTACATGCACGAGACCCATGTATGTTCATTAACATGCACTGTCCCGACCAAATAAACCAATAAATAATAAATGAAGCAGAAGAATATGAGTGATTAGCTCAAGCTTGTATAACATGGAGATGTGTATGTGTACATGTCATTCATTATTCTGTCTGTAAGTCACCAAATAGTTGATTATTTTTATTTGATAATGTAAATCATTAATGTGATCAGCTGTTTTAGCATCAGTTATGTGGTTTGAACAAGGATAGGCATAAATAAGCATTGCTTTAGCCTATTCCTTTTTTGGTTGAATAGTTTTGTTATTGTTACTGTTTGGAAATTTAAATGCATCAATCAACCAAAATAAACCATTCATTCATTCATATTTGCGGCTCCATCTGTGGAGTTACCAACACATTTGCTTATATCAGTGGTTCTCAATTATTTTTTGCAACTAGGCCTGCCATGATAAATTTTTTTGTGGACGATATATCGTCTCAGAAAATATCGCGATAAACGATAACATTGAGTATAATGCAAATACTGTAGGCAATAAAAGGAAAACTGTAAGCAACTATTTTAATTGAAATGTATTGAACTTCTGCCATATAATATTAACACCTTATACCAAACAAAGTGCAAACTAGAAGGGTCGACATATTCTAGGACACTGTATCCATCTGTGCTTCTCAACCTTTTAACATAGCTTACTCTCTCACCAGGTTCTGTGTCACAACATTTTTTCTAAATAGTCAATATACAGTGTCCTCTTTAAAATATCCCAATAACAATAGATATTTCATCTACATTAGTCTGGTTAAATATTCCCCGACAAAAACTCACTTCTATGTTGAATTAAACCTGGTTAGAATAAAATGTATATTAAATGTATGGATTCAGATAATACTGTATCACTGCAAAAATAGAGTAGCCATATGTTTGTTTTTTCCTTTTCTTTTCAAATCTCACCTCCTGTACACACGGCTGTCGGAGTAAAGCAGCTTTTTTGGAGGGTGGGGGAACTTAGTGACTGTTTGTCAAACTGCTGCAGCATTTCTCTGGCTTTTGAACAGTAACATAGTCCTAAGCACTGAGTAATGTTCTCAGGACTATCGCGCTTGTATTTGGATAGTGGCTAAAGCGCTCGGGTTCCTCTCGCTAACAGTAGCTCTGATTAGCTTTGATACACTGACTGTTTCGTTTCGTTCTCAGTTGGACAAACCTGCAGTCGCATTAATGTTGTTATTCTCTCCATGATGCTTCTTTTGGCTGGAACTCCAAGTGTTTTCAGACGAATCCCTCTTGCTCCGCGATAAAGTTAACAGGACGTGTTGGAATCAGCAAAACTCCGTAGTATCACGGCACTTTGTTTACACCCCGCTAGGGCTGGGCAAAAAATCGATTTAACGATTTTGTAGCTAAAAACAATTTTTATTTTGCAAACTCGAGTTTTTTTTCATCCACAGTTTTTTTTTACTTTTTCGTGTTTCGTCCTTGTGCGTTACCGTAGCGCAGTGTGAGCCATGCCTCCTCCGCCTAACACCATCAAAACAACAACATGCGCGAATGATCTGAATGAAGTATGTCCCTTGAGTTGCTCATATTTGCGAAGAAATGGCTCAGGATTTGCGTCTAGGATGAACTCTGACAAGTTGAACCACTGCCTTGCTAGCTAGCTAACTTTCCTAACTTTTAGCCTGACGCTAACAACAACACGGTGAAGAAAACCACAATGTAAACGCGGTTTAAGGCTAATAATATCCTTCTGATCTGGAGCGCTCACGTGAAGTCTCAGGACAAACGTGTGTGTGTGTTTGCGCCCCTGCCGGGAGAGAGACGCGAGAACTAGGGGAAACAGTGGATCCTTTGAAAACTACAATAAATTTGACTCATGTTGCAGAAGCACATGCCCCAAACACGTTAATTAACTTAATACCCACAACTCTATCCCCAGCCTGACAATAAAACACAAGTAAACTGCACAGAGGCAGGTGAACTTACAGGAGCATTTTACTGTGATGGAGATGAAGTAATATTGCTACAATTATCTGCACCTTCATCTGATCTTCTGTGTTCTTCCAGGTGAGATTTAAGTGAATTTAGATGAATAAAGAGAATAAAATAGCTATAATGAATTTACCCCATTGTATAAAAGGCTTTGATTTTGAAGTATTTTGTCAGGTGTCATATCACCCTGCCCTAATGCCAGAGGCTCATTTACTTTTTATTTTGGGATTTTTTTTTTACGCATTTTAACTCTTGAGGACAATCACAGCAATACAGTGGCACTTTTGACAATATATATATGATCTGCAGTCATTTTTAAGTGCATTGAAGAAAAAAAATCGAGAATCGAAACTCGAATTTTTCTTTAAAAAATTGTAGATTTTCTTTTCAGGCAAAATCGCCCAGCCCTACACCCCGCCTCTCGATCTATAAATGATCTGGATACATGTGAGGATACGGCTGATGTGCTTCAATGCTGTCTTTAAGCACATGGAGACGGGTTGGCTGGACGCTCCGCTCAGTCAGCGCTGTGATAGCGTTTCATGTTTCTGTATTTATTTTAAGCTCACGCAGCACGTGCATTTATCGAGACTAAAAATGTTATCGTCCTTCATTTTACTTATCGAGCGATAACTCGATAAGGATCGCAGCAGGCCTATTTGGAGCGCCCCCCCCCCATCCCCCCTAGGAAGAAGAAAACATTTCGGCCCCCCACACACACACATACACACCCAAACCAACCCCCCACACCGGCTGCCGCCCATCCCCTCCACCTTCTTTAATGCAGACTTGGGCAGTGAGAGGGAAGTTTTTCTGACGTTTGTGGGCAGCCTGTAGTGTTCTCTGGACGCGTCTCTGTTGACACATCTGCGTCTTTGGGTTAAAAATAAGTTTCCCACTATTGATCAATGATCACCAGCTTGATTCTGATCTGTACAGGGCACAAAGAGTGCTGTGGGATAAGGCGCAGGTCGGGGACACCGTTTAGAGCAGAGCGCATGCACAACACTGCACAGCCAGGTGTGCGCGCTCGGTCCTGGAGCTGCCCCTGGGACAGGCAGTGAACACTGAATGATGCTGGCCGTAGGGCGGGACACGGATAACAGGCCTACCCGTGACGCCGCATAAGTTCTTGAGTGTATTTATTGGTCTTACCGCGCTCGTTGTGTGTCTGTTCGGGCACCTCTTTCGCACTGCTCTGCTCGAGCCTTTCTTCAGTGGTGTTCCCGATGTGAACTGTCATTAAACAGCTACAGAAAGTTTAGCTTTGAGTCTCCCACTGTCCAGGAGAACGAGTCGAACGGGCAGGAGCTGAAGTATTGATCCTGCCTGCGCTGTGCCATTTAATGACCATACGCGAGTATTTGACCAATCTTCACCAAATAAACACCGATTTAGAGCACACGAGTAGCAGCGCAGCACTGTGGGATCTCTTAACAGTTAAATGTGGACAGTTAATGTGCATTATTTCTAGGGCTGAAACAACTAATCGATTAATCGACGACTAATCGATTATTGAAATAGTCGACAACTATTTTAGTAATCGATTAATCGTTTTCTGGTTCACAGACTCAAATAGAGCAAAAATGACATGAAAATGAAGTATTTTTTGATGAAAACCTCCTTTGTTTTTATAGTTAGGGTCTGTAGTGTTTTGTACATTGTAAATTTCATGAATATCTGTCTCTGTCTCATCCAATCAGAAGCAGAATTAGCACCAAGAGCCTCCAACAAACATTTACTTTAAGTTTACGTCATCAATACGTCCTCAAGTGGTGCCACTTTAGCTTTTTATGATTAAAAAAATGAAAAAAATAAAAAAATTCTACACAATTCACAGCCAAGCGATTACTCGATTAATCGCAAAAATA
This sequence comes from Neogobius melanostomus, assembly GCA_007210695.1. NCBI lineage: Eukaryota > Metazoa > Chordata > Actinopteri > Gobiiformes > Gobiidae > Neogobius > Neogobius melanostomus. The sequence continues at coordinate 141,479 of VHKM01000677.1, forward strand.
ATCGATAGATTAATCGATTACAAATTAATCGTTAATCGTTGCAGCCCTAATTATTTCCCCTGAATTACCAGGAATCCCCTCGACTTTCACAAAGCGGGAGGATTGTTGGCGATATTCAGCACGTTTTCACTGAAGAAACTCAAGCGGCTTATCAGCGTGACTGGGGAGTAAAGTCTTCAAGTGACGCCTTTATTTATTTGGCTTCAGGCCGTCTACACTGCTCACCTTCGTAGACACGGTAACACACGGTCACACGCGCCACCCCGGCATCGCTCCGCGCCCCCCAGGTGAGCGCGCCCCACTATTTGAGAACCACTGGCTTATATCAAGATTAAGCTTGAGCAGTGTGTTTTTCAGCAGGTCCAGAAAATACTTCCCTGTGGACTTTTCACAGTTAACCACACCAACTAACCGTTCATGAACAACATCTGTCACATATCTTAAAATAACTGAACACTGATCTGTTGAGGTAATATCTTTACCTGCCGCTTCTGTTTTACCTGTTCATGACCAACACAAGCTTGCTTGCCCTTCAAAAGGCTTTTAATATCAGCCTTTTTAGAAAACAAGAAATATGCATCAGCACTGTCTCTATGGAGCTTACTCTTTTCCTGCTCCTCAATTCTTTGATGAACATGTTTCCATGTTTTCATGCCCTTCAAAAGGGACTTTCAGTAGAAGTGGGTGCATAGGCCAAACATACAGAGCAATACAATGATTTGTTTTTTCTGAATAGGTTAAAACCACTTTCTGTTTGTGCCGTGCTTTGTATGGAAAACTTTTGCAAGTAAGGGTTCTTTTGTGGGTTGCTGAGGGTGGTACTTGAAAAACATGACTAAGTCCAGTGGCTGTGGATGAGAAAAATAATCAAACTGGCCAGTTTCATCTACTCTAGTCCAGGGTGTCCGTTAGCCGGCTGTAGGTTAGCCGGTTTGAAAAACAAATGGCCGGTAAAAATCATTTCCATCGGCCAAATGGCCATCGACAGTAAAAAAAAAAAAAATATGGAGACTTGAAAAAAGCATTTGATACACTAAATCATTCTATATTATTAAAAAAATTAGACAGATATGGCATAAGGGGAGTGGCTTTGAGCTGGATTCAAAGCTATTTAACTGGGAGACAACAGTATGTGAAGATGGGGAGTTTACATCAGGTTATTTGGACATTGGCTGTGGGGTCCCACAGGGATCTGTCTTAGGCCCAAAGTTGTTTAATTTATATATTAATGACATTTTTAATGTGTCTAAATTATTAAAATTAGTGATTTTCGCAGATGACACAAACGTCTTCTATTCCAATGACAATTATAGTAATTTAGTAACTAACATAAACTGTGAACTAAGTAAATTAAAAACATGGATGGACATTAATAAATTGTCCCTCAACCTAAATAAAACAAAAGTAATGTTTTTCGGTAATTATAATGGAAAACCAGACTCAGTAAACATAGAAGGTGTAGTCTTAGATACAGTATCAGAAATTAAATTCTTAGGAGTCATCATTGACAGTAAATTAAGCTGGAAACCACACATAAGACACATACAAGGTAAAGTCTCCAAAAGTATCTCAATCATTAACAAAGCAAAGTTTTTCTTAAATTACAATGCATTATTTTTGTTATATAGTTCATTAGTTTTGCCATATCTAAACTACTGTGTAGAAGTCTGGGGCAATAACTATAAAAGCTCATTACACCCCCTTGTTATACTCCAAAAACGGGCTGTAAGAATTATACATAAAGTAGGATATTATGATCACACTAATATATTATTTCTGCAGTCTAAACTGTTAAAAATGCATGATTTAGTTGATTTCTCTACTGCCCAACTTCTGTTTAAAGCCAACAAAAATGTGCTACCTGCAAGGATACAAATGCTTTTTGCACGCACAGAAGGGGGATATAACCTGAGGGGGTGTGATAACTTTAAGACTCAAGCAGTGTCTTCCACTAGGAAAAGTATGTTTGTGTCTGTATGTGGAGTTAAACTCTGGAACAAATTGGGGGCAGAATATAAACAATGTCCAAATATTCATCATTTCAAATCAAGATATAAAAAAATGGTATGGTCAAAGTACCAGAAGGAGGAAATGGGTACTTGATTGCTAATGGGTGTCACAAAGTGCTGTATACTTTAAAGGTCAGATCTAACTAATAATGAAGTATATTGTGGTTGTTACTATTACACTATTGCAGTTGTTATTGCCATTGTTATTGCTATTGCTGTTGTGTTGTTATCATCACTATTTAAACTTTAAATGTAACAGTCTAGGATTAATACCTAACAATCTGTGGATTATTCTTAGAATCCAACTCAATCGATTCAGACAGCGGTACTGCTATTGATGCTGATGGTAATATAAAGGAAATAAACTCTTAGAAGTAAAACATGCACATATCTAGGTACTCCGCATTCAACATAACCCATAGTATAGGGCAGACATGTGGGGGCCGGCAGCTCGAGGAAACTCTCTTCTGGCAGCAGACTCCTAAAAATTGTCTCTTTTAATGCATAGTATAGGACACTTAACAAATGATGGTCCGGTTGCTCGGGGCTGCTCCCCTCTGGCAGCTGGTCCAGTCACAGAAAAGAAGAAAAAGAAAGAAAAGCCCCGAATCCCTTTTAACACATATCAGTAAGACCATTCTTGTTATCATGAACATCAATCAGTCTGCGATTACTGTACCTTTCATGAATAAATGTGGAGTATTTTATGTACCATTCAAACACTTTGATACAGAGTAATGCTATATGGGTTGTAATGGTGATGGTGAACAACGATAATGCCAACATGGTAATGAATTCTGTATGGGAGACAGAAATAATACACTGGTTGTAGCGTGTGAGATACTGTGAATGTTGAGCGTGTGAGATACTGTGAATGTTGACCTGGTATAATGCAGTGTCGCATTTGTTAATATGTAACCAACTCGGTTGATAGTTGTTTGTAAAATGGTAAGAAATATGCACTGTTGTCAGTCATTGTTATAGTTATGTTATTGAAGTTTATGAACAGGGGTGGGAGTCAATAAGCTTGTCTTCTTCCCACTCCTTTTCGAGCTGTAATGTAAATTATTTTTTCTTTTTTTCTTTTATTATGTATATATATATTTCTGTTTTTTCTTTTCTTCTTTAGCTCGAAATAAAATATTCAAATCAAATCAATATACAAACTTATATTAAAATAAAAATAATAATATTATTAATAATAATAATAGCAATTGTGGCCTGACCTATTCAAAATTTGTGAAAATGTGGACTGCACTTCTTAAAAACTGTCTGAACGTAACAGTACAGTCTATAAATAAAAGATAAATTATATATTTATAGATATTTACAAAAAAAAAAGATAAACTCACTGATCTAGTCAGTAACATCACCCATACTAAAGTGCAGGAAAAGTAAGAACAAACGTCTGCTTTAAAGGTGCACAACGCAAGTTTATGAGTTCTTGCAGAACTATGACCCCTTTGGCGACAAGCGGAATTGCATCCAGAGTTGTGCACGCTCATGGAACACACGCACGCTTGCACGAGCAGTTCAGAACACAACAGCGACAGCGATTGCACAAATCTTTTGTTTAGACTCGTAATGTCTACAGTAGTGCTGGGCGATATGGAAAAAACTTATATCACGATATGGATTATTTTATATCACGATAACGATACATATCACGATATACCACAATAATGTCAGTTTTCAGTTATTCTTTGAAAAGTTTGACAAAAATATCATTGCTTACTTTTTTTCAACTTTATTTTTAAGCAGTGGTTTTGCTATGGATAATTTATATAGCCTATATTGTCAATTGTCAATGTCAGTAAAAATGTGAGACTGCAGGATAAATGGGCTAAACATGATCTGACCAGAGTCAACACGAATTTAACAACAGAAATGTGTAAACTCGTGCGTAGAGAACGACTTACTCAGAGCATCATCTGCTCCTCAATATCAAGGCTCATATTACACTAAAACAAATGTAAATTGGAGCTTATTATCGCCATTTTCTCAACTTTAATGTAATGTTTAAGAAACAGTGGGCGAGCAGTTTGCATCGTACGTCTTTAGCTGCTCTACGCGCTGCCTGATCCGTCTCTTACCTCCTGCACCACGCCTCTCCTCTCTTCTCTCTCGTGTGTTTAATCCAGATCCACGCGCTAAAAAGATCCATCACTAAAAAGCTGTTTAGTTGCCGTGCGTAAAGCAGAGTGAAACCACGCGGTGTTTAACAGGGAGAGAGAGCCCCGCGTGTACGTCCATTAGATGTCGCCGTTGCTACAGCAGGTGTGGCGGCGGACAGAGATATCGTAAAGCAGGGAGGGTGGTGTCGCAAAACCACAAGGCAGAGTTTCTTTGCGAAAAAGTTATTTTTATTCTTGTTTATAATCACTTAATATAAACTTAGAGGATGCATAGTGACAAGACAACACTAATACATTCTTGTGGCCTATTTAATGAAATATTTGCTTTAAAAATTGATTAAATTAGGTTAGAAACGATAGAAACGATAGAAGAGAAATGGCACGATAGGCACTTTTCTATCGTCCCCACGATATGTATCGTCATATCGCCCAGCACTAGTCTACAGAGGTAAGAAAGTTATAAATCTGTAAGTTATTTTGAATATGTGAATGGACTTTGCATTTGAGTAAACTACATATTAATGTTTGAGAGGAAAAACGGGGGTAGTAGGAGAAAACGTTTTTCACCATTTCTACCTGTTTTGTGTTATGATTGCTAGGGGTGTGATCGCCTAGTCTCAGGCGATACGATACGTATCCCGATACAAGGGTCACGATACGATACGATATATCCCGATATTGAAGAATTAGACGATTATTGCGATTATTTTTTTACTACTTTGGAAACAACTATTCAGTAAACTAGTCCACCTTCATTAGATTTGTATCAAATACATTTGATCTATCCATCTTATGATATAAATGCTTTTCACTAATGTGCTTGTGACTGTGGTGTTTATGGTGATTATGTAACTTTGAACGGAAAACAGATTTCTTGGAAACCTAGTAATGAAACCAATTACTGGGGATGCACGTTTTCTAGTATTTCTATAGTTGGGAGTCCTTGGCGATCAGTAACTATTATGGGTTTCATCCATTAAAATATACAATAACTCAGACGGGGCATTTAAAATCGTGTCTACTCCACAACAGGTGTCACTCGTAGATCAGGGACATAATGACACGGGCATCACGCGCAGCAGTAGCACACAACTTTAGCAGAGGGGAAACTAAATACAGCAGGCTCTTTTTAAACTTGTGTCGTAGTACTGCAGTGACACAGGTTTAACATGAGCCTGCTGTATTTAGTTTCCCCTCGGCTTCGTTTAATTCCGTAATAAAATGCTACGAAGATAAATCCTCTCCAAACGCAGCGGCGACGCACTCAGCAATATGCACAAAGCTGTGGCTCTCGTAATAATCCAGGTCTCTGTCTTTGCTGTAAAAGCCAAATGTAGAGTTTTAAAAGAGCCCCGTAGCGTCTCATAGCTCATTCTTTTCCATGCTAAACTCTCCCTGTGTTTCTCTAACTCTCACTAAATTCTAGTGTTACTCAAGCGGGCTGCGCGGTGCGCTGCCATCTAGCGGGCGGGAGTAAAAGTGCAGGACCAAAGAGAGATGCTGCAATGAATATTTCCCCAAAAATAGATGTTTAAATATCGATACGGGCGCTTTTTGTATCGACACGAGAATCGTGCGACGTAATATGGCGATATATCGGCGAATCGATATTTTTCAACACCCCTAATGATTGGATTATAATGGAAATGCGTTCATGAATAAGTTATTACTTTGTATAAGCTAAAAAAAAATAAGAATCACACCAAACACCCTATTTTTTGTTTGTTTATTAAGATCCCCATTAGCCATCGCCTTGACAATGGCTAGTCTTCCTGGGGTCCAGATTATAAAATCACAATATAAAACAACATAAATACACAATTACAACATATTTCATCTGTTGAAGTGTGATAACAGTCTTTTTTTAAATATTTTTATCTGCAATGTTAGAAATGTCTTTAGGCAAAGAGTTCCAGGATTTCATTCCTCTGAACATAACAGCCTTCTGTCCAGTCTGAGTGTTACATGATGGAAGAGTAAAATGACCATTTACTGCATGTCTTGTGTTAAACGTATGTATGGAACAACTGAATACAAGTACATCATATAAAACCTTAGGGAGTTTTAACACAATAATCTTTTGAAAGAAGCAGAGAAGGGCAAAATGTAGTTCTTCACCAATGTCCAGCCTCCACTTTTTTTTGCTGATAAACTGTATAAATGAGAGTCCAATAGTGTCGTCTACATATCCTGGTCATAATTTTGGCACTTTAGTGCAAAATTGTTGAAAGATCAACTTTATGCCTAAAACCGTCAGTGAGGCGCCATCTACAGGCGATCTGTCTTTACTGCATTTGATTTTTGAATTTGGCGTCACTATTTGCGCAGGCGTGAAGCCTGACGTCAGATGCCGCTCTGGGCTATAAAAGCGGCCCAGTCTCGCTCACGCCTCCGTAGCGAGTTGGAGAAGGAGTGAGAGTATTTTCATCGATTGTCAGGTTTGCGATTAGTTATAGCATTTAGGTAGATTTTTTAGCATAGCTTTTTATATAAATAATGGTGTAGTGTTATAGCGTTGTTGTTGAATATTGTAGTTTTAGTCATTAGTTGCTTTTATTGCTAGATTAGTTAGTTTAGTTTAGGACATTTGTTTTGGTTTTAGAGTTCAATATCGTGTGTAATTTTTAGTGTATATTGTTTGTTGTACTGTATTGTACTACTGTGTAGTCGCTGGAACTCCATGCTCGGACGGACTTGAAGTAAATAAAGGCGTCGTTCCACATAGCGCGAACCGGCCGCCCATGCCACGATCTACGTGCATGTATCGACACTGGCCCGCAGACCTACTGTTTCCACCACACACACACATGTATTTGTTGTGGGCGGAGCCGCACGCTGTACAGATCGTCATTAAAAGTTTTTAGAGCCGCAATGAGAACAAATGTGGACAAATGCTGCCCTCTGGAGGGAGTTATGGAATCATTTAGAGGAGCCAAGCTGTATTAAAACAGAAAATAAACTGCTAAACTACGAACTATGAAGGTAAGCTACCTGCAAATGTTATGCTATCACAGGCTAAAGCTGCGCTAACAGCGGCTAAATGCTATTATCGGGAAAATCCCCTTTTAGGACAGCGGTGTGATGTAAAATATTAAATCCGTACGACATGCGTACGGAGGGCTGTCCACAATAGTGAGGGCTGTGCACTCTCTCGTTGCCAATCAGAGGCCAGAGTCTGTTCACGTCACATCAGACACGGGTCAGCGCTTTGGCCACAGCCAGAGGTCGGTCCCAAAACCTGTACCTGGTCAGACCAGTTTGGCCCTGGCCTTTGTTATGGAAAAGCTCCACAAAGCGGGTGAAAGAGCCATTCGGCTGACACGCGCCTGCATGTGGAAAAGAGCCTTAAAAGTCACATGACTCAGGCCTGTCAATCAATTTAATGCAAATATCTTTAATACAACTCTAGATAGGACATGGCCACAGAAATACGTTGGAACAAATGGCAGTTCTGGCGGCCATCTTGTGACTGGCCCTTCTAACCCAGTGCAATGTAATCAAATGGAGACACCACTTATTTCCTTGACACTGGTTTGATCTATTTTGAGTTATTTCATGACTCTTTGATCATTGTGACTGACCTTATGGCAGAACTAGGAAAGAAAATAAGGTTTCTACAGTTTTTCAAATGTTTTTCCAGTTTTATTGGAGGCTCAGACTTTAGCTTCATTTGTTCATGGATTTTCCTCTGTCAAACACTTCAAATCATTCACTTCTATTTATATCAAATATAACATATATTTGTTTCCTACTTTAAAACATTATTTCTTTACTTTTTAACACAATATTTATTGAACATGGGACAGTGATACAGTGAATGCAAACACTGAACACTTTTTAGCTTTCACTGACACAGAGTAAATGTACCTGAGAACTACCCACCTCTGCACTATTGTTGTTAAAAACCTTCATTCTAGAAAACTCTACATTACAGCAGACTCGCACGGTTTATTCTTTCATCTTTTTCTCCCCTATAAACAAATGAAATAAAACTTAAACTTCTCAAAAGACTCGGGTTTGTGTTAGTTTCTGATTTTAGTCCGTTACCGCGGCAACTCAACTGCCCTCTGCCTTTTCTCGTCTGCTGCTGTTGAAGCTACGACTGTGATTTTATTCATTTTAGACACAGAACAGGTCAGTAAATGTGATTTATAAGGTTCTTTAACATGTTTTTAAGGGTTTGTTTTCATTATTGTTGGCTTTAATCACCATGAAGTCGGAGTTATAATCTCTCAGGAGCTAAAGGCTAATCAGCAGTTAGCTCGACAGGAGAGAAACTGTTTCTGTAGCAGCGAAAATATGAGAAACATAAGATATAATAGATTTAATTTGTAATGCACTTTTCATTCAAAAGAATCTCAAAGTGCTATATTTAAAAACACAATAATACTTCACCACATTAACAATGAAAAGCTGTACTAAGTAACTCTTGCCCCTAGAGGCCATAAGCGCAACTGCAGGTGTCGTAGCAAGTTACGATTTTTTAAATACTACACTGACAGAAAAGGCGAAGGGACAGAGGGATATTGTTAATCCAATTACACAATGGAGATCAGTTTTTTCACTCAAACTTGGCTGTAAATACTGTTTAAAGTGGCGCTAGCTAGGGCTGAAACATACATCGTTATCGCATCGATATCGAGATATGAACCTTCAACATTAAAATTGAAAAATCAAGATATAAACGATATAGATTTTCATCAATAAAACTGCACTCTTTGTTATTATGTTTTCATTTTTCTGAAAAATGCTTGGTTTTCACCTAACCCATAGTTATATCGTATTGATATCGAGATATCTGGCATGAATATCGAGATATTAAATTTTGTCCATATTGTTCAGCCCTAGCGCTAGCCCGCAGTTAGCTTTTCCCGTTAGCCTGTTAGCTTCTTCTTTGTGATTGTATTAGTGTGTATTGGTTGCGCCGCCCCGGTGGCAGTCAAGTTGCAAGCATGGTTTTCTGGCCATAGACACCAGGGGGAGATGAAAGACCCCCCAATCATCCCAGTAACACTTGTATTACCCCCAGAGGGACTACGGAAAGGATTTATTAAGGTAAACACGTTACTTAGTACTGCTTTAAAAGCTTTCCTAAATAAAAATGTCTTTAGTTCAGTTTTAAATGAGTCCAGACTCTGCACTCCTCTGAGCTCCACAGGGAGGCTATTCCAGAGCCGGGGGGGGAACTGAATAAAAGGCTCTATCCCCCATGGTTCGGAGCTTCGTGACAGGGACCTGGAGGAGCCGGCCGCTGGATGATCTCAGGGTGCGGGTGGAGCTTTGGAGAGGGATGAGTTCTTGTAGGTATGATGGACCATGGCCGCTGATGCATTTATGGGTGAGAAGGAGAGTTTTGTATTGAATACGGAAGGGAACTGGGAGCCAGTGGAGGGAGTATAGAACTGGAGTGATGTGCTCATATTTGCGTACTTGCATAAGGATTCTTGCGGCACTGTTCAGAATGTATTGCAATCTTTGAATGTTTTTGGAGGTAATCCCATTAAAAAAGTCCATTACAGTAATCCAGCCTTGAGGAGACAAAGGCATGGACAAGTTTTTCAGCGTCGGAGAGGGTGAGGAGTGAACGGATCTTGGAGATATTTTGGAGGTGATAGAATGAGGTCTTGGAGAGGTTTTTTATGTGGTCATCAAAGGTGAGTTGTTGATCAAACCTGACGCCAAGGTTGGTTATGGAGGGGGAGAGAGCAATGGCCTGACCATCGAAGCAGAGCTGGGATATGGAGGAGTTGGTGATCTGGTGAGGGGTGCCAACAAGTAGTGCCTCGGTTTTACTACTGTTGAGCAGGAGAAAGTTGTTGCTCATCCATGCCTTTATCTCCTCAAGACAAGCAGCAACACATGAAAGGGCCATGGGAGAGTTGGGGGCAGTTCTGATATACAGCTGTGTGTCATCAGCATAGCAATGAAAATACAAGTTGTGTTTGCTGATGACACGACCGAGTGGCAGCATGTATGTTATGAAAAGGATACGGCCCAGGACTGATCCCTGAGGAACACTGCACTTTCGGTCCTGTCAGAGAGATAAGATTTAAACACCTCCAGGGCGCTGCCTGAGAGACCGACAGTATTCTGGAGGTCGAGGAGGATAGAATGGTCTACGGTGTCGAAAGCCACAGACAGGTCGAGGAGAATTTGAAGTGATGGGGATCCTAAATCAGCTGCCATCAGCAAGTCGTTTGTTACCCTAAGCAAAGCTGTTTCCGTACTATGGCCTGGGCGAAAGCCTGACTGGAATTTTTCAAATAAGTTATGGCTCTTTAGATGATTCTAGTGACAGTTTAAAAGTCCAGGCCCAGCTTTAGGTCTATTTGACAGGAGAGTAAGATGTAAATGATCAGCTGAAACCTCATTGTTTTCTCTGTCGTCTCTGTTTAGGGCCGTTTGTAAAAATGTGTGAAGGCCAAACGTTCAGAGCTTTGGTGAACGAGCGTCTGGCTGCACCGGCTGGAGAGACACGTGCGCTGTTTAAAAGGACGACAGCGGAGTGTGAGGAGGAACTGCGTCGCTCCCTAGACGAGAACCGGAGGATACAGCGGCTCCTGGAGCAGATCCTGAGCCCGAGAGTCGTACTGGTCAGAGAGGACACTGGTCAGAGTTTGAAACGGGAAATCACCGAGACCTCACGGATCAAAGAGGAGCCAGAAGAGCAGAGCGTCACACGGGAGGAAGAGCAGCTGCCAGTGTAGGCTCACACACTTTCAAACACGTCTAAGTCACATTATTGTTCAGTTTATTCATATTTAAATCATGTTTCAGGTGTTTCCCAGAGTCCAGTGCTGTGAGCGTGAAGAGAGAAGAGCCCTCCCCGCTTCCACAAAGACAAACTGAGCGCGGGAACATCAGCTCAGAGCCACATTTCCGCTCAGAGACGGAGGGACACACTGAGGACTCGTCTGACACTGACGACGATGATGAAGACTGGGAACCTCCATTCAGCCGCTCAGACGCACACATGGAGACAGAGGCTGATGGAGAAAATCACCACAACCAGGTCCAGAGCAGAAGCACCAAAGTCTCCGCCCAAAACAAGTCTGCACCAGAGACGAGCGTTACGGTCAACAACGGAGAGACGTCTGGAGCTGACGGAGGAGAAGAGAAGAAGAAGCACCAGTGTCATGTTTGTGGCAAGAAATTTAGTCGAAAAAATCATTTAACAACACACATTAGAGTGCACACAGGAGAGAAACCTTTTAGTTGTTCATACTGTGAGAAAACATTTGCCCAAAATGGGGTGCTAGTGAAACATAGAAGAACACACACAGGAGAGAGGCCTTACAGCTGTCAGGTCTGTGAGAAAAGGTTCACACAGCTCTCTAACCTCAAGTTACATAGACGAATACACACAGGAGAAAAACCACACGAATGTTCAATCTGTAATAAAACATTTGCCCGACAGTCTCACTTAGATTCACATAGAAGAACACACACAGGAGAGAGGCTTACAGCTGCTCAGTTTGTCAGAAAACATTCACCATGAGATGTCATCTAAAAAGACACATGAAAACTCACAGTGTTTAAAGCACATTTCAACATCCAACACTTTTTCTGTTTTTCTGAATAAATTAATTCACATGTTGCTGAACACAAATTTTTAAGATTGTTCTTCATTTACTGTTAGTAATTTACAAACCACTTCTTTTTGGCTTTGTGAAAACTTTAAATTTATTTTACAAGTGATGTATTTTGTTTGAATCGACTTTTTGAAAAACTGCTTCTGGAAAACCTTTTAAACAAGTTTTAAATGTGTTGATTTTGTTCTTAAACATTTGTTGGTTTATGAAATACTGTATATATGTTAAATGAGTTACAATCAGAAATGTTTGCATTGATTTGGAGATCAGTGTTTATAATCTTTACAAATCTACATGTTTTTGACAATAGTTTTAGCCTGTTTTCTGTTTTGTTAGTTTTTAAATTGTAAATAAAACTGTTTAAAATCCTCATCTCTGCAGTCTGTTATGTTGTGGAAATATTCCTGTAGTCGTAGTTTTCATAGTTTAACATCATTAAGGCGAGACACGGCAGATGAAGGTATTGATTTTTCACACAGTGGTCGAAGTTGAGATTTTTATCTAGTTTCTTCCCTTTACATCTTAGTTTTCATGTCAGGGAATAAAAATGACAAAACCTTCCCCGTTTGAGGCTTATTTTATGCAACTCGTGAGCTCTTATAGTTGCTCCTACGGACTCCAAACTTTACGGCCTTGGGCATATTCAGTTTTTCAGAGGGATTTTTTTAAATATCTAATTCCCAGGCTTATTTATTCACTTATGAGTTTATCAGTTCCATTACATTACATTGGCTGGTTTAATAACATATGCCGGACCAATATGGCGGCGTGGCGTCTGATTTGCGACAATGGAACGAAGCCACTAAGGACATTTCTCCTTTTTATTTCTATGGGAATAAGTCTCTTCTTATGTCACATCCTACATCAACATGACTTACATTACGTTTTGTTTTTTGATCGTGTGATTGAAAATGTATCATCTGCATAATCTTATTGAATAATTATCATTGTGTTTTGAATATAATCATCTTGGTGAACTTAAGCACACTAAACTACTGAACTGTGTTCCACCTGGACCCCCCGATTTCTCCAGTTTGAACCCTTTGGATAAACACTGGTGAAGAGATCATGACTTGTCTGGTCTGGTTTACCTCTTCAGAAATAGAACACAACCATATATCTGTCCTTCTTGTTGTTTTATTGTTTCCTTAGGATTGTTGCTAATCTTACTGGTGTGTCTATCTGCTGGTTTGACTATATACTGGGTTGAAGACTTGACTTAGGATTTTGTTGTGATCACACATTGTCTTGTCAGTCTCACCTGTATTTTTATTGTTTTATTCATTTGCTATTCACAAATTATCATTTTCTACTGCTTATAATAAACCACCAAAAGACAACAGTTTGATTTCCGTTATGAGTAATTTCTGCAACTACAATCGATGGATCATATTATATTATATTTATATTTTAACTTAACCAATGTTTTATGGTAATAATTATTCCCATTTCCTAATGGGCTAATGTTGGTTATCAGTAAACATACCAGCGACACAAACTGCCATTAACGTTTTGTCAGACTGATTGTAACAACCAAACAAAGTGACTAAATTATAATTCATACCTGAGACAGGTAATTCCTGCTGTTTCGTAGTGACTGTCCTTTGATTAAAACAGTCCCAAACTGCACAGGAACATTTGCTCCGTGAGTCATAAACCTCCTGCTTCAAACCCCATAATAACGATGCTAACGATGCTAACTACATATGAAATTTGAAGGCAGCTACAGTACGGCGAAGTGTGACATATTTCACAGTATTTATATAATTTTCTGTGGTTTCTTTATCATGTACATGTCATAAGATGATGTTTAATGTCCATTAGATGTGTATTTGTGAATCAAACCCATGAAAAGCAGAAACTTGAACGTGATAGAGCATTTAGCATGTAGCTCGGAGGACACTTTTAAACACTAATTTGTATCTAAAATAAATTATTCAAAGGTCTGTACATTTATTAATGATTTCTAACGAGGCTTTGGCCCCTCCCCTAAATGTGGTCGATGGGTCGACAACAGCTGAAAACATCTGAATCATTCACAATTTGAGATGTTCGGTGGCTAATGCTAACGGCTATAGGGAAAATACATTGAGGAGGCTAATGGAATGTGAAAAGTATACTGGAGTAGCTTCTTTGCTAACTGTCCGCATGCGTAGGGATTGAATGACGCTTCTCCTTTTCATTTCTAAGCTAAGAACTACCCACCTCTGCACTATTGTTATTGTTCGAAACCTTCATCGTCTAGAACTCTACATCACAGCAGACTCAAAGGGTTTGTTTTTTCCTCCTTTTTCTCCTGAAAAATGATAAAATAATACTTAATACTTCTCAAAAGACTTGGGCGATTAGTTTCTGAGCCCAATGATGTTAGAAAAGAGAGAATATAAAACTATCTGCAGCTCAGTTTGATTTGTTTGAGTCCGTTACCGCGGCAACTCAACTGCCCTCTGCCTTTTCTCGTCTGCTGCTGTTGAAGCTACGACTGTGATTTTATTCATTTTAGACACAGAACAGGTCAGTAAATGTGATTTATAAGGTTCTTTAACACGTTTTTAAGGGTTTGTTTTCATTATTGTTGGCTTTAATCGCCATGAAGTCGAAGTTATAATCTCTCAGGAGCTAAAGGCTAATCAGCAGTTAGCTCGACAGGAGAGAAACTGTTTCTGTAGCAGCGAAAATATGAGAAACATAAGATATACAGTAATAGATTTAATTTGTAATGCACTTTTCATTCAAAAGAATCTCAAAGTGCTACATTTAAAAACACAATAATACTTCACCACATTAACACTGAAAAGCTTTCCTAAATAAAAATGTCTTTAGCTCAGCTTTAAATGAGTCCAGACTCTGCACTCCTCTGAGCTCCACAGGGAGGCTATTCCAGAGCCGGGGTGCAACTGAACAAAAGGCTCTATCCCCCATGGTTCGGAGCTTCGTGACAGGGACCTGGAGGAGCCGGCCGCTGGATGATCTCAGGGTGCGGGTGGAGCTTTGGAGAGGGATGAGTTCTTGTAGGTATGATGGACCATGGCCGCTGATGCATTTATGGGTGAGAAGGAGAGTTTTGTATTGAATACGGAAGGGAACTGGGAGCCAGTGGAGGGAGTATAGAATTGGAGTGATGTGCTCATACTTGCGTACTTGCATAAGGATTCTTGCGGCACTGTTCTGAATGTATTTCAATCTTTGAATGTTTTTGGAGGTAATCCCAGTAAAAAAGTCCATTACAGTAATCCAGCCTTGAGGAGACAAAGGCATGGACAAGTTTTTCAGTGTCGGAGAGGGTGAGGAGTGAACGGATCATGGAGATATTTTGGAGGTGATAGAATGAGGTTTTTTATGTGGTTGTCGAAGGTGAGTTGTTGATCAAACCTGACGCCAAGGTTGGTTATGGAGGGGGACAGAGCAATGGCCTGACCATCGAAGGAGAGCTGGGATATGGAGGAGTTGGTGATCTGGTGAGGGGTGCCAACAAGTAGTGCCTCGGTTTTACTACTGTTGAGCTGGAGAAAGTTGTTGCTCATCCATGCCTTTATCTCCTCAAGATAAGCAGCAACACATGAAAGGGCCATGGGAGAGTTGGGGGCAGTTCTGATATACAGCTGTGTGTCATCAGCATAGCAATGAAAAGACAAGTTGTGTCTGCTGATGACACGACCGAGTGGCAGCATGTATGTTATGAAAAGGATCGGGCCCAGGACTGATCCCTGAGGAACACCACACGTAACACATTCGGTCCTGTTCGAGAGGTAAGATTCAAACCACTCCAGGGCGCTGCCTGAGAGACCGACAGTATTGTGGAGGTCGAGGAGGATAGAATGGTCTACGGTGTCGAAAGCCACAGACAGGTCGAGGAGAATTTGAAGTGATGTGGATCCTAAATCAGCTGCCATCAGCAAGTCGTTTGTTACCCTAAGCAAAGCTGTTTCCGTATTATGGCCTGGGCGAAAGCCTGACTGGAATTTTTCAAATAAGTTATGGCTCTTCATAGTGCTGGGCGATATGACGATACATATCGTGGGGACGATAGAAAAGTGCCTATCGTGCCATTTCTCTTCTATCGTTTCTATCGTTTCTAACCTAATTTAATCAATTATTAAAGCAAATATGTCATTAAATAGGCCACAAGAATGTATTAGTGTTGTCTTGTCACTATGCATCCTCTAGGTTTATATTAAGTGATTATAAACAAGAATAAAAAAGAACTTTTTCGCAAAGAAACTCTGCCTTGTGGTTTTGCGACACCCCCCTGCTTTACGATATCTCTGTCCGCCACCACACCTGCTGTAGCAACGGCGACATCTAATGGACGTACACGCGGGGCTCTCTCTCCCTGTTAAACACCGCGTGGTTTCACTGCTTTACGCACGGCAACTAAACTGCTTTTTAGTGATGGATCTTTTTAGCGCGTGGATCTGGATTAAACACACGAGAGAGAAGAGAGAAGAGGCGTGGTGCAGGAGGTAAGAGACTGATCGGGCAGCGCGTAGAGCAGCTAAAGACGTACAATACAAACTGCTCGCCCACTGTTTCTTAAACATTACATTAAAGTTGAGAAAATGGCGGTAATAAGCTCCAATTTACATTTGTTTTAGTGTAATATGAGCGTTGATATTGAGGAGCAGATGATGCTCTGAGTAAGTCGTTCTCTACGCACGAGTTTACACATTTCTGTTGTTAAATTCGTGTTGACTCTGGTCAGATCATGTTTGGCCCATTTATCCTGCAGTCTCACATTTGACAATTGACACATTGACAATATATGCTATATAAATTATCCATAGCAAAACCACTGCTTCAAAATAAAGTTGAAAAAAAGTAAGCAATGATATTTTTGTCAAACTTTTCAAAGAATAACTGAAAACTGACTTTATTGTGGTATATCGTGATATATATCGCTATCGTGATATAAAATAATCCATATCGTGATATAAGTTTTTTCCATATCGCCCAGCACTAGCTCTTCAGATGATTCTGGTGACAGTTTAAAAGTCCAGGCCCAGCTTTAGCTCTATTTGACAGGAGAGTAAGATGTAAATGATCAGCTGAAACCTCATTGTTTTCTCTGTCGTCTCTGTTTAGGGCCGTTTGTAAAAATGTGTGAAGGCCAAACGTTCAGACCTTTGGTGAACGAGCCTCTGGCTGCACCGGCTGGAGAGACACGTGCGCTGTTTAAAAGGACGACAGCGGAGTGTGAGGAGGAACTGCGTCGCTCCCAAAACGAGTACCGGAAGATACAGCGGCTCCTGGACCAGATCCTGATGGAGACAGAGGCTGATGGAGAAAATCACCACAACCAGGTCCAGAGCAGAAGCATCGAAATCACCGAGACCTCATGGATCAAAGAGGAGCCAGAAGAGCAGAGCGTCATGAAGGAGGAAGAGCAGCTGCCAGTGTAGGCAACACGTAACACGTTGTTCAAACATTATTTTTGTCAACACAATGTTGGAATATACAGTTGTAAAACAACATCGAAAACACACATAATGATCAGAAACAGAATAGGTTTTATGAGATAAGATGGTCATTGTTAGTGAGCAGGTTCACAAACTAGGAATTATCTTTGATGCAAAACGTGCGACATGAAACATTTATCATGAAACTCGTTAGAAGCTGATAAATAAACTTTAAAGGTTTAAATCTATAAAACTATAAAGGCATGCATACAAATGAATGATGTAAACAACAACAGTATAACAATGGATTTACAGATGCATTAACTATTAGCAGCAGATATGAGTGTGGACAAACTGCAAACCACTGCAGCTGAAACGTCCATGACTCGTCCAGTCGATACAGGGCCTTTCTGTGGAGTTTGCACGTTCTCCCTGTTTTTCTCTGATTCCCCTGACCGCTAAAAACCTGTTCAATAGTTCCCCTGTGGGACCAGTACTCCATTGGAAACGAGATTCTTAATCTCAGTGGGACTTTCCTGGTTAAATAAAAGAGGTCAAAAAACAGAACTTATACAATTTGACTGAACAACTTTTGCGTTTATTGGAGTAACATTTGACCAGTAGTGTCTGTACTTTTATTCGAGTAACCACCTCTGCTATTAAACCTATTGAGCTTTTGTGGAGTCAAGTACGTTCCAGAATATTAGAAGAAGAAATGTTTTTGACGTTTCACTTTTAAGTTTTAGTTGAACATGTTTCCTCCCACTCAAGTAAAATGTCCTCATTTACATTTATGGCAGAGTGGCAAGAACAAGCGATTTTGAAAGAAAACCATAAGAAGTCCCGTTTTCTGTTTGTTAGAAGCCTCCATGTGGCTTCTAACAAACAGAAAACGGCATTTCTTATGGTTTTCTTTCAAAAATGCCACTCTGCCATAAGGCCAGATTTGTGCAGTGTACAACTAGGCAAGGCAAGGCAAGTTTATTTGTAGAGCACAATTCATACACAAGGCAATTCAAAGTGCTTCACAGTTGCAGAAAGAGAAATTACAAGAAAACAGATAAAATCAATCAATAAAACATCAACATAAAGTTAATCAATTACAGTAAAAGGCAAGAGTGCAGATAAAATACTTTCAGTTTTCATATGCACGGGTAAAAAGAGCTGTTTTCAGCCTGGATTTGAACATTGTCAGAGTTGAGGCCTGTCTCACATCCTCATGAAGACTGTTCCAGATTTTAGCTGCATGAAACTGAAACGCAGCCTCACCGTGTTTATTATTGACTCTGGGAACCACCAGGAGACCCCTCCCTGAAGTTCTCAGGGCCCGAGATGGTTCATACGGCTCTAACATGTCAGAGATGGACTTTGGTGCTAAACCATGAAAAGACTTGTAACAAGCAGAGCTGTTTTAAATTCTATTCTCTGAGTGACAGGAAGCCAGTGCAGAGACCGGAGCACTGGACTAATGTGGTCGTATTTCCTGGTTCTTGTCAGGACTGGAGCAGCAGCGTTCTGGATGTACCGCAGCTCTAACAGCTCGTTTAGAAAGGCCAGTGAGCAGGCCGTTACAGTAGTCTAACCTGCTGGAGACAAATGCATGGATGAGTCTCTCTAAGTCTGGTTTTGACACTATTCCTCTGATCTTAGCAATGTTTTTCAGATGGTAAAAAGCTGATGACGTTATTGCTTTGATGTGGCTGTTTAAGTTCAGGTCTGAGTCCATGATTACTCCGAGATTTCTAACCTGATGTTTTGGTTTCAGAGCGAGAGACTCAAGGTGACTGATAACACTTTGTCTTTGTAACTAATAGTTGTCCTGTGTACAGTTTCCCCCACCTGAGCTGTAGCTCTCTGCAGTTCATCCAGGGTCATCATAGGCTTCTTGGTAACAGCTCTGGTCAGTGCGGTCCTTGTTCGGTCAGTAAGTTTAGGAGAACAGCCGGGTCTTGGTAGGTTTGCAGTGATGCCACACTCTTTCTATTCCTGGATGATGTATTTAACTGTACTTTGAGAGATTTTCAAAGCTTTGGAAATGTTTTTATAACCTAACCCAGCTTTATACTTCTCAATAACTTTATCTCGGACCCGTCTGGTGTGTTATTGGCCTTCATGATGTTGTTTAGTGACCAATACACTCTGACCATAGCTCTGAGGCCCTCACAGAACAGCTTAATTATACTGAGAGTAGATTATGCACAGGTGGCCTCTATTTAATGGTTAGGGCAAGGTGTGAACATTCTGCAGTCATTAGGAATGTTATAAAGGCAATTTAATGCACCCAGAAAATGTGTTATGAATACTTATGCACGCCCCACTTTTATATTTTTGAAAAATAACAGAATCTTGTATCATTTTGCTTTCACTTCACAGTTGTCTGTTACTTGTGTGTGAACTTTCAGTAAAAAATTCAAAATAAAGTCTTTACGTTTATGGTTGTAAACATAACAAAATGTGAAAAAAGTGAAGCGCTGTGAATACTTTCTGGATGCACTGTAGGTCCTTGCCCGAGGCCTCCAGCTGCTTTGATGTAATTATATCCCACTTATTAGATTTGGGTTTAAACAATTTTTTTTTTTTTCCAGGTGTTTCCCAGAGTCCAGTGCTGTGAGCGTGAAGAGAGAAGAGCCCTCCCCGCTTCCACAAAGACAAACTGAGCGCGGGAACATCAGCTCAGAGCTACATTTCCGCTCAGAGACGGAGGGACACACTGAGCACTCGTCTGACACTGACGACGACGATGAAGACTGGGAACCTCCATTCAGCCGCTCAGACGCACAGATGGAGACAGAGGCTGATGGAGAAAATCACCACCACCAGGTCCAGAGCAGAAGCACCAAAATTACCGAGACCTCACGGATCAAAGAGGAGCCAGCAGAGCAGAGCGTCATAAAGGAGGAAGAGCAGCTGCCAGTGTAGGCAACACGTAACACGTTGTTCAAACATCATTTTTGTCAACACAATGTTGGAATATACAGTTGTAAAACAACATCCAAAACACACATAATGATCAGAAACAGAATAGGTTTTATGAGATAAGATGCTCATTGTTAGTGAGCAGCTTCACAAACTAGGAATTATCTTTGATGCAAAACGTGCGACATGAAACATTTATCATAAAACTCGTTAGAAGCTGATAAATAAACTTTAAAGGTTTAAATCTATAAAACTATAAAGGCATGCATACAAATGAATGATGTAAACAACAACGATATAACAATGGATTTACAGATGCATTAACTATTAGCAGCAGATATGAGTGTGGACAAACTGCAAACCACTGCAACAAAGGGACAATAGACTAAAATAAGCCACAGACTGAAACTAAAACTTGGGAATAATCATTTATACAGAATAAATTCTACAAACATGAAAACATTGGAGACGGCCAAACCCGAGTCTCTTCCACAGTATTTGCAGCCAGTGCGGTTACTTGTTGTTGCCACTCATGAGCAGATGTTTATTCTTTGATCATTCTTAAAACTTAAAGCCACACTGCGTAAAATGTTGCCCAAATAAATAATGTTGAAATACAAGCATCAGCTCTCCTAAGACATGACTGTAAGTTTACCCGGAGTGGGTACGTCTCCAGCTCGTCTCCATGGAGATGTGACTAAAGTCAGTAGATTTTAAACAGGTTAGACCCTCCTCCAAATCCATTGTTTGATTACCCACTGCAGGATTAACATTGTCTTATTAGATTTTGGTTTAAACAAGTATTTTCTCTTCAGGTGTTTCCCAGAGTCCAGTGCTGTGAGGGTGAAGAGAGAAGAGCCCTTCCCGCTTCCACAAAGACAAACTGAGCGCGGGAACATCAGCTCAGAGCCACATTTCCGCTCAGAGACGGAGGGACACACTGAGCACTCGTCTGACACTGACGACGATGATGAAGACTGGGAACCTCCATTCAGCCGCTCAGACGCACAGATGGAGACAGAGGCTGATGGAGAAAATCACCACAACCAGGTCCAGAGCAGAAGCACCAAAGTCTCCGCCCAAAACAAGTCTGCACCAGAGACGAGCGCTACAGTCGACAACGGAGAGACGTCTGGAGCTGACGGAGGAGAAGAGAAGAAGAAGCACCAGTGTCATGTTTGTGACAAGATGTTTAGCACAAAACAGAGTTTAAAAAGACACATTAAAATGTACACAGGAGAGAAACCTTTTAGTTGTTCATACTGTGAGAAAACATTTGCCCTAAAGTCTCATCTCGATTCACATAAAAGAACTCACACAGGAGAGAGGCCTTACAGCTGTCAGGTCTGTGAGAAAAAGTTCACACATTCCCATCATCTCAAGGATCATAGACGAACACACACAGGAGAGAAACCACACGGCTGTTCAATCTGTAGTAAAACATTTGCCCAAAAGTCTACTTTAGATGATCATAGAAGAACACACACAGGAGAGAGGCCTTACAGCTGCTCAGTTTGTCAGAAAACATTCACCGTGAGATGTTCTCTAAAAACACACATGAAAACTCACAGTGTTTAAAGCACATTTCAACATCCAACACTTTTTCTGTTTTTCTGAATAAATTCATTCACATGTTGCTGAACACGAAGTTTTAAGATTGTTCTTCATTTACTGTTTGTAATTTACAAAAGACGCTTCTTTTTCGCTTTGTGAAAACAATATATTTTACAAGTGATTGATTTTGTTTGAATCAACTTTTTAAAGACGGTTTCTGGAAATACCTTTTTAACAAACTTGAAATATGTTCTTTTTTTTCTTCTTAAAACATTTGTTTATTAAATACTGTATACATGTTAAATGAGTTATAATCAGAAATGTTTGCAGTAATCTAAAAACACACATGAAAACTCAGTGTTTAAAGCACATTTCAACATCCAACGCTTAAAACATTTTTCTTTATTTCTGAAATTGTCTGTTTATTCTGTTTGAATCAAAAATCAATTTACATGTCGTTTAACACAAACCTTTTAAGATTGTTGTTCTTTTTGGCCTCGTGAAAACAATGAATTGTACAATTACAAGTGATTTATTTTATTTGAATTGACTTTTTTAAGACTGCTTCTGGAAATACCTTTTTAACCCTCAGGGCTCCCTTTAAAAAAATCACACAACTCCCTAAGGCCCGAAACGTGGCCTCTACTTTCAACAGCCATAAAATCACTATACTTTCATATTTTTTCATACTTTAAAAACTCAGAATCATAGAACTACTTCTGCTTGACACATACATACCAAATATTTGTATTTTTTAAATGATTTTTAACCCTTTATTGGCCAAAATGCACACAAAAGTCCACTGTTGTGCTGTTTGTAATGCAAAAATAATTGCATAAGTTCTATAAAAATATTCCAAATTGAATGAGGTGTTTATTTTTATTAGGCCTTGGGATGGGTCAAAGTTTTGTGGCCAAATTATATTTTTTACTGGATTTTGTTTTTCTGTAGTGACAGATTTTCCAAAAAAAATCACACTTAGAACCCTAAGGACCAAAACGGGGACTCTACCTTTAACAGCCATAAAATTACTATACTTTCATATTTTTTAATACTTTAAAAACTGAGACTCATAGATCTATGTCTGCTTGACATATACATACCAAATATCTGTCATTAAAAAAATATATTTTAACTCTTTATGAGCCAAAATGCATTCTTAACTCCTCATTTTTGCTCTTGCAGAGTCAGTAATACTTGTATAACCTTTATAAATGTGATTCAAATTGAATGAGCTTCATTTGTTCATTTGTCCTAAGGGTTGGTTGGTCATACAATGGTAGTAACCTTGTTTTTAACAGTTGTTAAATGTTTCTGTAGAGCCACACTAAAATGAACAAAATGCTGTCATCCCATTGAAAATCAACACAAATGTTCCACAGAAACTCTGTCTTCTGTGGTTTTATCTCAGGAGCAGTTTGCACATGTGGGAACATTTTTATATGAGTTGGATGACTGTGCATAAGATAAACATTTGGAGGGTGTGGTGTGTGGTGTAGTGAGGGGGGATTTGGGGGTGTGTGGCATCAAAAGCCTTTCCTCTTTGAAGAAACAACTAAACACAACAGCAATAACAACAGTAAGAAAATGTAAACAAAAGCGTGTAGTGTTATGGTTTTCACACAGTGTTTCACAGGTGCACTGGGCATGATCCAAAAAAACTTAATTTGGTCTTTGTGTGTTAACTTGCAAAAGTTTTCTTTTAGATCAGACCAGTGTGTTTTTTTATTCCTAGTTTCTACTGCTCACTTTCTGCAGAGTTGGTCACGTTACTGTGACTTGCCTTGTCAGCTCAAAACTTCATGTGACCAACTCTGAGGAAGATTGCAGAAAGTGAGCTGTGGAAACTGTCAGGGATAAAGAAACCACACTGGTCTGATCTAAAAGAAAACCTTAGGAAGCTCTGGGCACTATATAAGAGCAGTGGGACAATGAGGAGACATTTGAAGATACACCATGAGGCTTTGGATGTGATCATGAACTACACGCTTTTGTTTACATTTTATTACTTTTGTTATTGCTGTTGTTAAGAATGCATTTTGGCTCATAAAGAGTTAAAACATATAAATGTATGACAGATATTTGGTATGTATGTGTCAAGCAGACATAGATCTATGAGTCTGAGTTTTTAAAGTATTAAAAAATATGAAAATATACTGATTTTATGGCTGTTAAAGGCCCCGTTTCGGTCCTTAGGGTTCTAAGTGTGCTTTTTTTTTGGGAAAATCTGTCACTACAGAAAAACAAATATCCAGTAAAAAATAATTTGACCACAAAACTTTGACCCATCCCAAGGCCTAATAAAACTAAACACCTCATTCAATTTGGAATATTTTTATAGAACTTATGCAATTATTTCTGCATTACAAACAGCACAACAGTGGACTTTTGTGTGCATTTTGGCCAATAAAGGGTTAAAAATCATTTAAAAAATACAAATATTTGGTATGTATGTGTCAAGCAGAAGTAGTTCTATGATTCTGAGTTTTTAAAGTATTAAAAAATATTAAAGTATAGTGATTTTATGGCTGTTAAAAGTAGAGGCCACGTTTGTGGCCTTAGGGTGTTATGTGTGATTTTTTTATGAAAATCTGTCACTACAGAAAAACAAAAAACCTGTAAAAAATAATTTTACCACTAAACTTTGACCCATCCCAAGGCCTAATAAAACTAAACACCTCATTCAATTTGGAATGCATTTAAAAAAGTTTTCCTGTTTAGGTATCACAAATACTTGCATGACAGTGAACGTTTGTGTGCATTTTGGCCAATAAAGGGTTAAAAATCATTAAAAAGTTACAAATATTTGGTATATATGTGTCAAGCCGAAGTAGTTCTATGATTCTGAGTTTTTAAAGTAGAAAAAAATATGAAAATACAAAAATTTTATGGATGTTGAAAGTAGAGGCCACTTTTGTGGCCTTAGGGTGTTATGTGTGATTTTTTTCAGCACCAGCTCTGGGAAGCTAATGTAAAAAAACTGAAATAGCCAAAATGAACTTCTCCAGAAATGATTATCCTGAGGTAAATTTGAGGAACATCCACTGAACACAGAAAAAATGCCATAAAAATGAAAACGTCAAAGGCCACAAAAAGTCCTTAGGGAGCTCTGAGGGTTAATCACCTTGAATTTTATTTTTTCTCCTGAATAAAACATCTGTTTGTTTATGAAATACTGCACATTTGTTAAATGAGTTATAATCAGAAATGTTTGCATTGATTTGAGCTAACTGTTCAGTCTTTATAAGTTCTGTTTCTGACAATAGTTTGAGCCTGTTTTCCATTTTGATTCTTAGTTCTTAAATTGTTAATAAATTGTTTAAATCCTCATCTCTGCCTCTGTTATGTTATGGACATTTACTTTTCTCACTGACCAATAAGAGACACTTTCTGTGGTTCCTCACACTTGGTCCTGGTGACCAGTGTTGGGAAGATTACTGTAAAAAAGTAATCAGTTATAGTTACTTGTTACTTCTCCACTAAAGTAAGTGCGTTGGTAACTGAGTTACAGTAAGATAAAAGTAACTTGTTACTGGACAAAGTGTCATAACTGTACCTTTAAGGGTTCAATGGCTCGTCACTGGGGTGGTACCCTCAAGGGTACACCCATTGTACCCTTTGAAGTGGGTACAATTTAGTACCCATATAGTTTGTACCCTATGAGAACAGATTTATACCCCTTGGGACAATAATGGCCCTTAATGTACGGGACAAAAACGTACCTTTAGAAGAGGGTACAAATTCGTTT
Source organism: Neogobius melanostomus (assembly GCA_007210695.1). Classification (NCBI taxonomy): domain Eukaryota; kingdom Metazoa; phylum Chordata; class Actinopteri; order Gobiiformes; family Gobiidae; genus Neogobius; species Neogobius melanostomus. The sequence continues at coordinate 166,829 of VHKM01000677.1, forward strand.
TTTGGGTACCACCCCAGTGACAAACCCATTGTACCTTTATGGGGACATATTTGTACTAACCACAAACAAAATATTTTCAGCCATTTATTCACCAATTCATAAAAAATACATTTTCAAAAAACAAAATTAATCCAAATAGGAAATTCGACTGCCTTTTAAACATACGGTGCCTTGCGAAAGTACTAATACACTTTTGCACATTTTGTCCTGTTTACAACCCTTAACGTAAAGACTTGATTTTGAATTTTTTACTGAAAGTTCACACACAAGTAACAGACAACTGTGAAGTGAAAGCAAAATGATACATGATTCCGTTATTTTTCCAAAAATAGAAAAGTGAAAAGTGAGGCGTGCATAAGTATTCATACAGCATGACTTAATACTTTGTGGAACCCCCTTTTGCTGCAATAACAGCAGCAAGTCTTCTGGGGTATGACTACAAGGTTTGCACATGTAGAGACTGACATTTTAGCCCATTCCTCTTTACAAAACAACTCAAGCTCTGTCAAATTAGAAGGAGAGCGTTTGTGAACAGCAGTTTTTAGGTCTTTCCACAGATTTACAATAGGATTTAGGTCAGGACTTTGACTGGGCCATTCTAACACATTAATATGTTTGTTTTTAAACCATTACATTGTAGATTTAGCTTTGTGTTTAAGGTCATTGTCCTGCTGGAAGGTGAATCTCCGCCCCAGCCTCAATTCTCTTGCTGACTCCAGCAGGTTTTCCTCCAAAATGTCCCTGTATTTGGCTCCATCCATCTTCCCAACTATTCTTACAATCTTCCCAGTCCCCGCTGAGGAAAAGCAGCCCCATAGCATGATGCTCCCCCCACCATATTTGACACTGGGGCAGGACGATGAGCAGTGTTAGGTTTGTGCCATACATAACGTTTTGCATTTGGGCCAGAAAGTTCAATTTTTGTCTCATCTGACCAAAGCACCTTCTTCCACATGGTAGCTGTGTCCTCCATATGACTTCTAGCAAACTTCAAACGGGATTTCTTATGGCCTCCTTTCAATAATGGCTTTCTTCTTGCCACTCGTCCATGAAGGCCAGATTTGTGTAGAGTACGACTTATAGTTGTCCCATGTACAGATTCCCCCAGCTCAGCGGCAGTACGTCGCAGCTCCTCCAGAGTTATCTTGGGGCACTTGGTTACATTTCTGACCAGTGCTCTCCTTGTTCGGTCTGTTAGTTTAGGTGGACGGCCGTGTCTTGGTAAGTTCGCAGTGGTGCTATACTCTTTCCATTTCCGAATGATGGATTGAACAGTGCTCCGTGAGATGTTCAAATCTTGGGAAATCTTTGTATAACTTAACACTGCTTTAAACTTCTCCACAGCTTTATCCCTGACCTCTCTGGTGAGCTCCTTGGCCTTCATGATGTTGTTTAGTGACCAATACACTCTGACGATAGCTCTGAGGCCCTCACAGAACAGCTGGAATTATACTGAGAGTAGATTACACACAGGTGGCCTCTATTTAATGGTCTACAGTTAGGGCAAGGTGTGAACATTCTGCAGTCATTAGGAATGTTATAAAGGCAATTTAATGCACTCCAGAAATATGCTGTATGAATACTTATGCACGCCCCACTTTTCACTTTTCTATTTTTTGTAAAATAACAGAATCATGTATCATTTTGCTTTCACTTCACAGTTGTCTGTTACTTGTGTGTGAACTTTCAGTAAAAAATTCAAAATAAAATCTTTATGTTTAGGGTTGTAAACATGACAAAATGTGCAAAAGTTCAAGGTGTATTAGTACTTTCACAAAGCGCTGTATATAACGTTACATGTCTCATATAGTAGTGACGTGATAAAAAAAACTGCATTAGTCGTGCAGTTATAATACAGTTACTGGCCTGATAGCATTAGTAGTAGTAGTAGTAGTACAGGACATGAGGACAGCAGGCTACACGGAAGCTCCTTGTTGCGCGGAAATCCTGCTGTATTATTATTATTATAACTGTTAGTATTATTGTATTACTGATTGTCAGAAAGCTGTATTGTCAAGTGAACGCATAACCATAGATGAAAAGTCTACTGTCTACTGCTTTTCCCATTGCCTTTTGTCTCATTTATTAGTCTGTGCTTTTTGTTTTTGTAGAATATTTTAATATTTTAATTTAATATATTTTTTTTTGGCCCGTTTGTTTATCAATATTCTGTTATTGGTTTGGCTTAATAATTTTTTGATTTGGTTTTGGGTTTGTTTTTTCTCTGTAGCTTGCAGGCTACAGTGTTTTTAAGGATGTGAGCCATATTGATGATAAGACGCTATCTGGAGGGTGGCGGTAGTGCGCTAAGATAGTCCGCATCCGTCGTTAAGCAGCCGAAGAAGAAGAAGAAGAGGAAGAAGAACAAGAACAAGAACAAGAAAGCCTTTACGGACTTGCAGAGTCATGGAACGGAGAAACAACAAAAGTAAGACACAATGTTCACGTGTTATTTAGTTTTGCTGGTGTTTTTTGTGCAGTTTGATGCGGGCTCTGCTGGAAACGTTTAGTGCTGTGCAAATAAGCTTTACACCGATCGAGTCAGTGAGTTGTTAGCTTTCTTTGGCTGTAGCTTTGTGTTCTGCAGGTCGTGTTTTGGGAAGTAGTTGGTCAAAAGTTAAATTCTAGCCATGTGGGTGTTTTATTGCTCGTGGGTTGAGCTGTGTTAGATTGAGTTTGGAGTGGATACGTTTGTTGAGGAGTCTCTGTGACATTTTGATGTATGATAAGTGCGTTTTGGTCGAAGCGGTAGTCACACACTGGCGTTGCATTTATTCAGTCACGGCGGGGCAGATGGGCTTATGACGTTAAAAAGCCCTTTGCTTTTGCCCTCACTGTTGGCTTCATTGTCCCATCTTCTAAAACTGATTCTAAAGTCACAAGTCGGTCCACATACAATGCACCCTGTGGATTAGCATAGGACCCCCAAACTTTACAAAGAGCCTCATCCTTAGCCCACCACCTGGTTTCTCCTATGGGAATCAGTCTCCTATGGCGTTGGTCCTGACTGACCTCCTCCCATTGTTGCATTCTTTTACCTACCCTACCACTAAAAACATGTACAATAGGCCAGGATGAATGAGAGTGTGTTTGAGAGTGCGCATGGGGGACAACGGATGCAAATTAGCCCAAGGCTACAATCCGGTGTGGCTTGTTTACATGCACGAGACCCATGTATGTTCATTAACATGCACTGTCCCGACCAAATAAACCAATAAATAAATAAATAATAAATGAACCAGAAGAATATGAGTGATTAGCTCAAGCTTGTATAACATGGAGATGTGTATGTGTACATGTCATTCATTATTCTGTCTGTAAGTCACCAAATAGTTGATTATTTTTATTTGATAATGTATATCATTAATGTGATCAGCTGTTTTAGCATCAGTTATGTGGTTTGAACAAGGATAGGCATAAATAAGCATTGCTTTAGCCAATTCCTTTTTTGGTTGAATTTTTTGTTTTGTTATTGTTACTGTTTGGAAATTTAAATGCATCAATCAACCAAAATAAACCATTCATTCATTCATTCATATTTGCGGCTCCATCTGTGGAGTTACCAACACATTTGCTTATATCAAGATTAAGCTTGAGCCGTGTGTTTTTCAGCAGGTCCAGAAAATACTTCCCTGTGGACTTTTCACAGTTAACCACACCAACTAACCGTTCATGAACAACATCTGTCACATATTTTAAAATAATTGAACACTGATCTGTTGAGGTAATATCTTGAGTGGTGTCAATTTGGATGGAAAACATGGCTGCCTCTCTAACTTCATTGGCAATCGTTTGCTTTATCAACTGACAATCCACCACTTTTCCAACAGTGTTATTTGACATTAGAGTCAAAAGGAGCCTCTCCCCTTTGCCCCACTCTCATTGTGTTTTTTACTTTGTTCAATGCATCTGTTAACAGGTTGTTGAAGACACAGATCATATCGGCTCACAAGTAATGCCAACTCTAAGAAGTTTCCATGAAAAACAGCGGAGTTCTCGAGCTGGTAGGCAGCTTCTGCTCTATGCCCTCTGTAACTTAGTCCACATTTTCCCAAGACTTTAACCACATGAATAACGCGCTCCATTACCTGCCGCTTCTGTTTTACCTGTTCATGACCAACACAAGCTTGCTTGCCCTTCAAAAGGCTTTTAATATCAGCCTTTTTAGAAAACAAGAAATATGCATCAGCACTGTCTCTATGGAGCTTACTCTTTTCCTGCTCCTCAATTCTTTGATGAACATGTTTCCATGTTTTCATGCCCTTCAAAAGGGACTTTCAGTAGAAGTGGGTGCATAGGCCAAACATACAGAGCAATACAAGGATTTGTTTTTTTCTGAATAGGTTAAAACCACTTTCTGTTTGTGCCGTGCTTTGTATGGAAAACTTTTGCAAGTAAAGGTTCTTTTGTGGGTTGCTGAGGGCGGTACTTGAAAAACATGACTAAGTCCAGTGGTTGTGGATGAGAAAAATAATCAAACTGGCCAGTTTCATCTACTCTAGTCCAGGGTGTCCGTTAGCCGGCTGTAGGTTGGCCGGTTTGAAAAGCAAATGGCCGGTAAAAATAATTTCCATCGGCCAAATGGGCCGACAGTAAAAAAAAAAAAAATATGGAGAGAATATACAAACGTATATTAAATACAACATTTGACAGGGCTCGAAATTAACTTTTTTTCTTGGTAGCGCTTGTGCTCCTAATTCTGAAATGTAGGAGCGCAACCAAAAAAAAACAGGGAAGCTTTTAACAGGGATGAAGGGAATTTAAACGTATCATATGCCCCTTCCAGCCTTCTGGAACACAAGTATTATTTTAGCTGTTTACAATGATTCAGCAATCTACAAAACTCATTAGGCTAAATTTTAAAATTATAAATGGAACACCAGATTTTGTGCCTCCAAACTGCCCCCAACCCCCGACTTGCTCCGCCCCTGCTTCATCGCACTTCATCGTCTCCTCTCTCTGCACCTTCACTCTCCTCACTCTGTGCTGCAGGAGAAAGCTCCATAGGTCTCACTACACGCAGCAAACTCCTTTGCCAGAACCTTAGAAGACGTGTTAAACATTGCGTTTGTGACTTTACGTTTTGTATTTTGCAAAAGCGGCGATGATTCGTTTTCAGAGCTGCACGAGGGGGCGAGCGGGTTGGATTGAAGTTTGCGCTGCTTCTCCGCCCGACATCGATTCGAGCGACATTGGAGAGATAGTTCCCAGTCCCAATGAGTTTATGAATGACTTATATATTCCTCGTTTTCTCATAAAGCGACTACAGTTGCGTAAATACAGTAGGGGTGGGCGATATTGACAAAAATGAATATCTCTATATTTTTTTTCAATATCTCTATCGATATTCAGACGATATTTTTGCAATCCTTCAGAGAAATGTGTGCAAACTGGCAAAGAAAGTTCAGTTGGTCTTTTGACTTGCTGATCTCTGACCTATTATTGTATAGAATTACTAGTACATAAAGATGTGACACATTATTGATTTAAACATTAGGGCAGGGGAACAAAAATGTATATCACGGTATGAAAAAGAAATATCACAATAAGGATGTATTTGGCGATATAATTTACACCTGACACACGCAGAGACACGCGCAGAGACACGCGCAGAGACACGCGCAGAGACACGCGCAGAGACACACAGGAGGGAAAGAGACAGAGAGGGAGACACGTTTGTCCTGGAACTTACGTGATCTGAAGAAAACAGGTGAAGAGGATATTATTAGCCTTTAACCGCGTTTGCATTGTGGTTTTCTTCACCGTGTTGTTAGTTAGCGCGAGGCTAAAAGTTAGGAAAGTTAGCTAGCTAGAAAGCCAGTGCTACAACTTGTCCTGAGCCCTTTCCTCGCAAATATGAGCGACTCAAGTGACAAACTTCATTCATATCATTAGATTCTTCATCTCTGTAATCGCTCCACGCTGCCATGTTGTTGTTTTGAATGTGTTACGCAGCGGAGGGGGCGGCTGATGCGCTACGGTAACCCACAAGGACAACGCGACAAAGTCTGAAAAAAAAAACATGTTTGGGGGGTCGGATTGTACAAATTATGAAATATCTCGATATCCAATTTTGCATATCGTCCAGACAACAATTTCGATATTATCGTCTAAACGATATATCTCCCACCTCTAAAATACAGTGGCTCATTCACTCAGGCAGATGAATGAGAGCAGAGCACACGCAGAGAACACGGGCTGGGCTGGTGTAGGACGGCCCAGCCCGTGTGACCGGGAGGAATGACAGCGGCGCTGAGCCACAACAGAGGACAGATCGTAGTTTATATGCTCTCGAACTATTTTAGAACAGAAAGTTTGCTGTTGCTGACAGGCAGCGTTTCTGAAAACAATGACACAAGCCTTTTTAAGGTAGCACGAGAAGGTCGCAAAGGCATAATTTTGGGAGCATTTGCGACCAAAATGGTCGCAGTTTCGATCCCTGATTGACCAAAGTCAGTGACTAACATAACAAAGTGTTTTCGAGACAGGCCTAAATATTAAAAAAGGTTCAATATTTCTATCAAAAAAAGTTTCGACTTACGCCCTTAGCCCATTTTACAAAGCGCAGTTGAAGCGCCTTCATCGCTCTCTGGATATGTTACGCTTTTTCTTCGTGCTCAGTCACATTTTCCAAGAAAACGGCAAACTACAGGTACATTTACTTTTATAAAAGTGTGTTAAGAACTCAACAGCTAATGAATTTGATTAGGATATTCTGTAAACTCCGTGTGTTCAGTCAGACTGACGACCTGTCTCACAGCGGCTCTTCCTGGGAGAGTGGCCGGGTTTAGAGACGCTTCCCTCGGCCAGTCTGCGCAGAGCTCAGATGTTTAGTCCGGCCGACTTAATACTCAGTTTCAGTCACGTCAGAGTGGACTTTGGTGCTGGTGCGGTACCGTCCTACCGCACAGTTGCAACAGTCCGTGGTGGGAGAACGACCGGTTCCCCAGCCAAGGTTCCATTCGGTTCAAGTGGACAGGCTCGCCATCTCCCTCGTCAGGAAGAATTCCAGTTCCCAAGGTCCAGCATAAACAACAAAACTCCTCCTGTACAAAGAACAGGACTAATTACTAGGGCTGAACGATTTTGGAAAATAATCTAATTGCGATTTTTTTTCTTCAATATTGCGATTGCGATTAAATATGCAATTATTGTTGCAAAGTCCTCTTCTCATGTATTTTTCACCAGCATAAGAAAGCGATCATCCCATTGGGCCACAAATCATAGTTACGGCTATAAAATACGGTTGATGTCATTGGAATCACTTCAAATGGTGCTGAGTTCAAGTGCTATTCCATGCGCGCACCTGCTTTCTGTTGGGACGATACGTTAACGTTGAGATGAAAAACAAGAGTGATCTGGACTCCGGAGCTGTTAGAAAGATTACCCCCCAGAGGTAACGGCACATTCGTCACTGTGTCTCCATCATGGCAACACACACGTGGAAATGAATCGGACGGACAGACTCTTTTTCCAACAGAAAGAGAAAGGAGTCTACTACCTACGGAGCGCATATGCGGTAGATGCAAAGGTAGGGAGACAAATTGTACATTAACGTGTGGCCATACCGCCTTTGCGATGCCCAATCCCGTCAGACCTTGGAAGCTAAGCAGGGTAGGGCCTGGTTAGTACTTGGATGGGAGACCGTTCAGTAACACCAGGAAGCCTAGCGAATGTAGTGAGTGAGTGAGTGGTTGGTGGTGGAGGCTGATGTGCGCAGACTGGTTGCCTCGCTTATCATCACCGAGTATGGAGTGAATGAATAATGCACCAAATTGTAAAGCGACTTTGAGCGTCTGGAAAAGCGCTATATAAGACTAATGCATTATTATTATTATTATTAACGGCTAGCGCGAGGCTAAGCGCGAGGCTAAGTGAGCTAACGGCTAACAGTTTTATTTTACTTTTTAATAAATGAGAGATTTAACGTTTTTTCTGGAGTCATATCATATGAATACAGGGATTTAGGCGGCGGCTTACACGATACTAGATATTTGTCTATTAGTAACTTAATGACAAGTGAGCGGCCCAGAGCTAGGGTGGCTTGTGCGGAGCGGTGTACAAATGGTATCTCCCGACTGCCTAGTGACGCGGTGTGAAGTTATCGTTTTCTCCCACTTCTTCTTCAAATGTAATTTGGTGTATAAAGAGTTTGTTGCCTAGATGAAAAGCATTTGAGTTAGATAGTTTAACTTAATGTAAGACCAGCGGACCAGGCTACTTGCTGCCGTCCAATAGGCCACCAAACCAGCCAACTGTATATAGGCTATATTTTTCCCCCTCGTGGGGGCGGACCGGCCCGGCCATAAACAGTGCCGCGGCCCACCGGGAAACCTCCCGACTCTCCCTATGGCCAGAACGCCTCTGCTCACAAGCCCCACATCAGGGTAAACAACACAGCGACGCTCCGTGTTAGCAGTAAAAACACCCGACTTCAATATTTGCACATTTCTTGTGTTCTTAACTCTTTAGTTGTCCTTTACTGCCCCCTGCTGTCTGTCACTCAGCTCCTGCACTGGAGTTGAGCCTCTACAGTTATAAATGGACTGTTAGCTTTGCGATGCTAATGTTGCTAACGTCCACCGTGGGCTCATGACATCACGCGTTTACTGCGCTCTCTAAATGATTTGTTACTTTATTTAGTAGATTATAACTCTAACCACACAGTTGTTGTTTTATTGATTCTTTAATTACGGTCATATTAGGCCTGCCGCGATAATTACTATATCGAGTTATCGTTGGATAAGTAAAATGAAGGGCGATAACATTTTTAGTCTCGATAAAGCTGCGTGTGCTTAAAATAAATACAGAAGAATGACGCTATCACAGCGCTGACTGAGCGGAGCGTCCAGCCAACCCGTCTCCATGTGCGTAAAGACAGCACTGAAGCACATCAGCCGCATCCCCGCATGTATCCAGATCATTTATAGATCAGCGCTGCTTTTGGAAAGAGGCGGGGTGTAAACAAAGTGCCGTGATACTGATACTACGGAGCTTTGCTGATTCCAACACGTCCTGTGAACTTTATCGCGGAGCAAGAGGGACTCGTGTGAAAACACTTGGAGTTCCAGCCAAAAGAACTCATCACGGAGAGAATAACAACATTAATGCGACTGCAGGTATGTCCAACTGAGAACAAAACGAAACCACCGCCCAGTCAGTGTATCAAAACTAATCAGAGCTTAGCGAGAGGAACCCGAGCACTTTTGCCACTATCCAAATACAAGCGTGATAGTCCTGAGAACATATTACTGGTCCACACTTTTCAAAAGCCAGAGAAACGCTGCAGAAGTTTGACAAACAGTCACTAAGTTCCCCCACCCCTCAAAAAAGCTGCTTTACTCTGACAGCCGTGTGGGAGGTGAGATTTGAAAAGAAAAGGAAAAAACAAAGCCTACTCTATTTTTGCAGTAATACAGTTGTTATGTCTGTTCTAATGCAGATGAACAGTAGAGGCGTGTTGAATAAACTTGTACTTTTATTAACAACAAGTAGCTACGGCAGGCTTGTACATCACGCTAGTGCGGACTCCCAAAACAGATTGTTGTTCTACAACCACGCATGCGTAACTCGGAAGGAATCATGGGAACTGGAGTTCCCGTGCTACTAACGCGTAACACCACAACAGTATTATCTGAACCCATACATTTAATATACATGTTATTCTAACCAGGTTTAATTCAACATAGAAGTTAGTTTTTGTCGGGGAATATTTAACCAGACTAATGTAGATGAAATATCAATATTGTTATTGGGATATTTTTTAAAGATGACACTGTATATTGACAATTTAAAAAAAAATGTTGTGACAGGCCTAGTTCAAACACAGAACCTGGTGAGAGAGTAAGTTATGTAAAAAGGTTGAGAAGCACAGATGGATACAGTGTCCTAGAATATGTCGACCCTTCTAGTTTGCACTTTGTTTGGTATAAGGTGTTAATATTGAATGCCAAAAGTTCAATACATTTCAATTAAAATAGTTGCTTACAGTTTTCTTTTTATTGCCTACAGTATTTGCATTATACTCAATATTATCGTTTATCGCGATATTTTCTGAGACGATATATCGTCCTCAAAAAAATGTATCGTGGCAGGCCTAGGTCATATTGTGTCTTATTTCTATCAGCTTTGTTGCTTAAATTCTTTTTATTTGTTTCAATTTCCAACTTGACGACTGGAGCACTGAAACGCTGAACAAACATCTTTCCCGAAGTCTGACCTCCGAGGACAAATGGAACACAGCTTAACATATTACATTAGCCTTTAGCCGCTAACTGCTAACAACAAGTGCTAATCAGCATCTCTCTAAAGGAAAACTCAACCTCAAATCCACTTTTTTTTGCTGATAAACTGTATAAATGAGTGTCCAATAGTGTTGTCTACATATCCTGGTCATAATTTTGGCACTTTAGTGCAAATTAGTTGAAAGATCCACTTTATGCCTAAAACCGTCAGTGAGGTGCCATCTACAGGCGATCTGTCTTTACTGCATTTGATTTTTGAATTTGGCGTCACTATTTGCGCAGGTGTGAAGCCTGACGTCAGATGCCGCTCTGGGCTATAAAAGCGGCCCAGTCTCGCTCACGCCTCCGTAGCGAGTTGGAGAAGGAAAAGCGAGAGAGTATTTTCATCGATTGTCAGGTTTGCGATTAGTTATAGCATTTAGGTAGATTTTTTTTAGCATAGCTTTTTGTATTATAAATAATGATGTAGTGTTATAGCGTTGTTGTTGAATATTGTAGTTTTAGTCATTAGTTGCTTTTATTGCTAGATTAGTTGCTGAATTTAGTTTAGGACATTTGTTTTAGAGTTCAATATTGTGTGTAATTTTAGTGTATATTGTTTGTTGTACTGTATTGTACTACTGTGTAGTCGCTGGAACTCCATGCTCGGACTTTGTTTACGAGTTGAAGTAAATAAAAGTCAGATGACTCAGGCCTGTCAATCACCGACCCAGACCCCTCCCACCCCAGACCCCGCCCCTTAGTCCTCCAGGCTACGGCCCTTTTCTGTTGAGATTTTCAAATCTGAGGCTGAGGCTCTGGAAGGGGGGTTAGTTACTCTTTTACCCCCGGCTCACATTAAATCCGGTTAAGGTCCGGAGCGGCGTCCGCGAACTTAGAAAGTCATTAAAACCAATGTTGCACACTCACACTGCTCCGCGAAGTCCGGGTCCGGTTACCGAGGCCGTCCGGCGGCAACGGAAAGAATCCGCAAGAAGTCTATTTTTGCCGGACACCGGAGCCCCAACGGATCAAGCTGACGGAAAAACACGAGCCAAACAGGAAGTCAGGTCTCGTGAGAAAAGAAGATCCGGTGTATTTCAAACTAAAATTATTTGGTCTCGTTTACCACCTGTACACGTGTGTAACGTCAGAAATTTGAACATTTCTCCATTACCAGTGACACAGGGGCACAGGTGTGTTTAAAGCCTCCACTTCACTGGGGAGAGTCGTCGTTCTGGCAAATACGGCTTTTGTTTACAAAAACTACCTATACAGTATATGGGGCTTTTTATCACGTAAACTCAAGAGCGAAACTCACGTGCACTTCTGTTCTCGCGAGGGCCGTTTCTGTGCCTGCAGCATCTGGCGCCGGAGCCACAGTGTCAGCCGGACACACTGTGAGTGGTAGTTTGGGGCAAACCCGGACCGGATCAGGACCGAACCCGGACCGTAGTTAATGTGAGCCGGGGGTAAGAGTTTTAATGCAAATATCTTTAATACAACTCTAGATAGGACATGGCCACAGTAATACATTGGAACAAATGGCAGTTCTGGCGGCCATCTTGTGACTGGCCCTTCTAACCCAGTGCAATGTGATCAAATGGAAACACCACTTATTATTATTATTATTATTATTATTATTATTTGACACTGTTTTGATCTATTTTGAGTTATTTCATGACTCTTTGATCATTGTGACTGACCTTATGGCAGAACTAGGAAAGAAAATAAGGTTTTTACAGTTTTTCAAATGTTATTCCAGTTTTATTGGAGGCTCAGACTTTAGCTTAAAGATAAATATAACATTTGTTTCCTACTTTAAAACAGTATTTCTTTACTTTTTAACACTATATTTATTGAACATGGGACAGTGATACAGTGAATGCTAACACTGAACCCTTTTTAGCTTTCACTGACACAGAGTAAATGTACCTGAGAACTACCCACCTCTGCACTATTGTTGTTAAAAACCTTCATTCTAGAACTCTACATTACAGCAGACTCACACTGTTTATTCTTTCCTCCTTTTCTCCCCTATAAACAAACGAAATAAAACTTAAACTTCTCAAAAGACTCGGGTTAGTTTCTGATTTGTTTGAAATTGTTACCGCGGCAACTCAACTGCCCTCTGCCTTTTCTCGTCTGCTGCTGTTGAAGCTACGACTGTGATTTTATTCATTTTAGACACAGAACAGGTCAGTAAATGTGATTTATAAGGTTCTTTAACATGTTTTTAAGGGTTTGTTTTCATTATTGTTGGCTTTAATCACGATGAAGTTGAAGTTATAATCTTTCAGGAGCTAAAGGCTAATCAGCAGTTAGCTCGACAGGAGAGAAACTGTTTCTGTAGCAGCGAAGATATGAGAAACATTTATGTGGAATCTTTATGATCAGTCTGCACAAACATGTTATGCAATAGAAACAAATAACTATAATTTAGCTTTATTTATTAACATTCTGTCATTTATTGTGGTGACAGTTTAAAAGTCCAGGCTCAGCTTTAGCTCTATTTGACAGGAGAGTAAGATGTAAATGATCAGCTGAAACCTCATTGTTTTCTCTGTCGTCTCTGTTTAGGGCTGTTTGTAAAAATGTGTGAAGGCCAAACGTTCAGAGCCTTTGTGAACGAGCGTCTGGCTGCACCGGCTGGAGAGACACGTGCGCTGTTTGAAAGGACGACAGCGGAGTGTGAGGAGGAACTGCGTCGCTCCCTAGACGAGAACCAGAGGAAACAGCGGCTCCTGGAGCAGATCCTGAGCCCGAGAGTCGTACTGGTCAGAGTGGACACTGGTCAGAGTTTGAAACGGGAAATCACCGAGACCTCACGGATCAAAGAGGAGCCAGAAGAGCAGAGCGTCACACGGGAGGAAGAGCAGCTGCCAGTGTAGGCTCACACTTTCAAACACGTCTAAGTCACATTATTGTTCAGTTTATTCATATTTAAATCATGTTTCAGGTGTTTCCCAGAGTCCAGTGCTGTGAGTGTGAAGAGAGAAGATGAAGACTGGGAACCTCCATTCAGCCGCTCAGACGCACAGATGGAGACAGAGGCTGATGGAGAAAATCACCACAACCAGGTCCAGAGCAGAAGCAACGAAATCACCGAGACCTCACGGATCAAAGAGGAGCCAGAAGAGCAGAGCGTCATAAAGGAGGAAGAGCAGCTGCCAGTGTAGGCAACACGTAACACGTTGTTCAAACATTATTTTTGTCAACACAATGTTGGAATATACAGTTGTAAAAAGACATCGAAAACACACATAATGATCAGAAACAGAATAGGTTTTATGAGATAAGATGGTCATTGTTAGTGAGCAGCTTCACAAACTAGGAATTACAGTGCATCCGGAAAGTATTCACAGCGCTTCACTTTTTTCACATTTTGTTATGTTTACAACCATAAACGTAAAGATTTTATTTTGAATGTTTTACTGAAAGTTCACACACAAGTAACAGACACCTGTGAAGTGAAAGCAAAATGATACATGATTCTGTTATTTTTCAAAAAATACAGCATTTTCTGAGTGCATTAAATTGCCTTTATAACATCCCTAATGACTGCAGAATGTTCACACCTTGCCCTAACCATTAAATAGAGGCCACCTGTGTGTAATCTACTCTCAGTGTAATTAAGCTGTTCTGTGAGGGCCTCAGAGCTATGGTCAGAGTGTACTGGTCACTAAACAACATCATGAAGTCCAATAACACACCAGACGGGTCCGAGAAAGTTATTGAGAAGTATAATAACCCATACCGCCTTTGCTATGCCCAATCCCGTCAGATCTTGGAAGCTAAGCAGGGAAGGGCCTGGTTAGTACTTGGATGGGAGACCGTTTGGTAACACCAGGAAGCCTAGCGAATGTAGTGAGTGAGTGAGTGGTTGGTGGTGGTCGGAGGGGCCGATGGCGCAAACTGGTAGCCTCGCTTCTGTCAGTCTACCCCAGGGCAGCTGTGGCTACAATAGTAGCTTACCACCATCAAGTATGGAGTGAATGAATAGTGCAATGTAAAGCGTCTTTGAGTGTCCAGAAAAGCGCTATATAAAACCGATGCATTATTATTATAAAGCTGGGTTAGGTTATAGAAACATTTCCAAAGCTTTGAACACATCACTCGAAGTACAGTTAAATACATCATCCAGGAATAGAAAGAGTATGACATCACTGCAAACCTACCAAGACCCGGCTGTTCTCCTAAACTTACTGACCGAACAAGGACCGCACTGACCAGAGCTGTTACCAAGAAGCCTATGATGACCCTGGATGAACTGCAGAGAGCTACAGCTCAGGTGGGGGAAACTGTCCACAGGACAACTATTAGTTGTACACTGCACAAATCTGGCCTTTATCTCGGACCTGTCTGGTGTGTTATTGGCCTTCATGATGTTGTTTAGTGACCAATACACTCTGACCATAGCTTTGAGGCCCTCACAGAACAGCTCAATTACACTGAGAGTAGATTATGCACAGGTGGCCTCATTCTCATTCTGCAGTCATTAGGAATGTTATAAAGGCAATTTAATGCACTCTGAAAATGCGTTATGAATACTTATGCACGCCCCACTTTTCACTTTTCTATTTTTTGAAAAATAACAGAATCTTGTATCATTTTGCTTTCACTTCACAGTTGTCTGTTACTTGTGTGTGAACTTTCAGTAAAAAATTCAAAATAAAATCTTTACGTTTATGGTTGTAAACATGACAAAATGTGAAAAAAGTGAAGCGCTGTGAATACTTTCCGGATGCACTGTATCTTTGATGCAAAACATGCGACATGAAACATTTATCATGAAACTCGTTAGAAGCTGATAAATAAACTTTAAAGGTTTAAATCTATAAAACTATAAAGGCGTGCATACAAATGAATGATGTAAATAACAACTGTATAACAATGGATTTACAGATGCATTAACTATTAGCAGCAGATATGAGTGTGGACAAACTGCAAACCACTGCAGCTGAAACGTCCATGACTCGTCCAGTCGATACAGGGCCTTTCTGTGGAGTTTGCACGTTCTCCCTGTTTTTCTCTGATTCCCCTGACCGCTAAAAACCTGTTCAATAGTTTCCCATGTGAGACCAGTACATTGGAAACGAGATTCTTAATCTCAGTGGGACTTTCCTGGTTAAATAAAAGAGGTCAAAAAACAGAACTTATACAATTTGACTGAACAACTTTTGCATTTATTGGAGTAATATTTGACCAGTAATGTCTGTACTTTTATTCAAGTAACCACCTCTGCTATTAAAGCTATTGAGCTTTTGTGGAGTCGAGTACGTTCCAGAATATTAGAAGAAGAAATGTTTTTGACGTTTCAGTTTGAAGTTTTAGTTGAACATGTTTCCTCCCACTCAAGTAAAATGTCCTCATTTAGGTCCTTGCCCCAGGCCTCCAGCTGCTTCTATGCAGGGCTTAAAGTATTCCGGCTGGGGGCCGGATTTCCGGCTTGAGGTCAGGTCCGGCCTCTGGCGCAAGCAAAACGTATTAATCAGGCTGCAAATTACAGTCTGAGGCATTTTAATCTGACTTGAATAACAACCTACCTGTCACCACTATTGCCAACCGCTGGAGAACTCGACTGTTATATATTTGTCCCGATTTTCCACGCATTTGTGAAAAAAACCTCGCCAACTTTCCCCTACTTCTTACGGTCCCTGAATGCATCTCATGCGCAGCCTCGCTCTTGCGTGATTCCTCTGAAACCACAACAACGGCCACGCGGCTACAGTAGCTCGTGTTAATGCTTATTTACAACTTTAGACATGTAAAAGAAGCGGCGCAGGGCAGGTGAAGACAGGCCTGTGGTTGTGGATTATGCAAAAGAAGATTTGCCAAATTGTCGCTATGACCAACCAGACGAGTGAGAATCATAAGCCAAAGAGACGAAGAGCATCAAGTTCTACGACTGATCCCAATGAGTGTGGAGTTTATTAACTTATTCTGTGGAGTAGAGTCGGGCTAACGGGGTCGCTGTGTTGCCGCCCTTATCACCCGCGCTAAAATAAGCACTAAGGTTCTGGACACAAGCTGAAAGTGTCAGAAAACAGGTTCTAGTTCATTATTTTACAGCACTAAGTTTTCATTTGGGCTCAGTCCCAGAGCGACAGTCAAATACAGAGACATAATCCTTTATTTACTAGATAATTTTTGAAAATATTTACTTACATTTTGTTCTATACTTGTATTTTCCCTTCCATAATTAAGTGTTTGCACAAATTGGAAATAAATTAGGTCCAAACGTAGAGTAAAAGTGTATTAAAAAATATAGGCCTAGGCTACATTGCCTTTACAGTAGCCTCTATGTAACATTTTTATTTTCCTTTTTAAAGTACCGATAATAGTATTGTTAAAGTACCGGATCGATAAGGAGTATCGATAAAAGTCCTGGTTGAGCCACAGAAAGTTCATGTCATTATATCCAACTTATTAGATTTGGGTTTAAACAATTATTTTCTTTTCAGGTGTTTCCCAGAGTCCAGTGCTGTGAGCGTGAAGAGAGAAGAGCCCTCCCCGCTTCCACAAAGACAAACTGAGCGCGGGAACATCAGCTCAGAGCCACATTTCCGCTCAGAGACGGAGGGACACACTGAGCACTCGTCTGACACTGACGACGACGATGAAGACTGGGAACCTCCATTCAGCCGCTCAGACGCACAGATGGAGACAGAGGCTGATGGAGAAAATCACCACAACCAGGTCCAGAGCAGAAGCACCAAAGTCTCCGCCCAAAACAAGTCTGCACCAGAGACGAGCGCTACGGTCGACAACGGAGAGACTTCTGGAGCTGACGGAGGAGAAGAGAAGAAGAAGCACCAGTGTCATGTTTGTGACAAGAAATTTAGCACAAAACAGAATTTAACAAGACACATTAGAGTGCACACAGGAGAGAAACCTTTTAGTTGCTCCATCTGTCAGAAAACATTTGGCCAAAAGTGTCATCTCGATTCACATAGAAGAACACACACAGGAGAGAGGCCTTACAGCTGTCAGGTCTGTGAGAAAAAGTTCACACATTCCTCTTACCTCAAGGACCATAGACGGACACACACAGGAGAGAAACCACACGGCTGTTCAATCTGTAATAAAACATTTGCCCAAAAGTCTCACTTAGATGATCATAGAAGAACACACACAGGAGAGAGGCCTTACAGCTGTCAGGTCTGTGAGAAAAAGTTCACACAGCTCTTTGCCCTGAAGATGCATAGACGAACACACACAGGAGAGAAACCACACGGCTGTTCAATCTGTAATAAAAAATTTGCTCGTAAGTCTACTTTAGATGACCATAGACGAACACACACAGGAGAGAGGCCTTACTGCTGCTCAGTCTGTCAGAAAACATTCACCCGGAGACGTAATCTAAAAACACACATGAAAACTCAGTGTTTAAAGCACATTTCAACAATTTTTCTGTTCTTCTGAATAAATTCATTTCCATTTTGCTGAACACAATTTTTAAGATTGGTCTTAATTAACTGTTTGTAATTTACAAAAGACACTTATTTTTGGCTTCGTGAAAACAATATATTTTACAAGTGATTGATTTTGTTTGAATCAACTTTTTAAAGACGGTTTCTGGAAATACCTTTTTAACAAATTTGAAATGTTTTTTCTACTTAAAACATTTGTGACCAGTCGACAAGTCGATTTTGAGATTTTCAGATTATTAAAGTGTAGTCTCCAAGCTTTCCAACGATGTGTAACACATGGAAATCTGATAATATTTGGAGGCGTAGCGGTGATTTGAAGTTAACAACTCCAAAAAGCCCATGGGCCTGAAAAACCTCAAGTTTTGGGCCATTCTCACCTCTCTGCTGTTGGGAGTGACAATAGGGCTCATTTACATCTCATTGGGATAAGCCAAACCCCTGTCAAACTCCCCCTCAAAACAGTAAAGCACAGGGAGGGATAATATCAATTGATAAACTGTCACTGGCTTGAGAAAGTGTTGTGTAACATCTGTAACTTTTATGTTAAAAATAATGTTAATGTTCAAATCAAAAACTGTCACATATTATAAACAGTATGAGTATGAATCAGAATCAGAATAGATTTTATTGCCATTGTCATTTTTTCTAATGATAAATAATAAGCGATAAACTATGGAAAATAAAAGAATATATCAATCAATAAAGCAAATCACTCAAACATTGCTTAGAGGGTGCTTTTCATACCAGAATGATAAGATAAGTTTACAATATAAAAACAAGAGATCTTTGGGTATTTTAATGTTATTGCTCTGATTCATGAAACCTCACACAGTAGACTGTTTCTACACATCATCCCCCAAAAAATCAGTCTCTGGATGTGCAAACCTTGTAGTCATACTCCAAAAGATTTTCTGCTGTTATTCCAGCAAAAGGGGGTTCCACAAAGTATTAAGTCATGCTGTATGAATACTTGTGCACTCCCCACTTTTCAAAAATAACAGAAGCATGTATCATTTTGCTTTCACTTCACAGTTGTCTGTTACTTGTGTGTGAACTTTCAGTAAAAAATTCAAAATAAAATCTTTATGTTTATGGTTGTAAACATGACATGTGACAGTGAAAATGCTGCTGCGCTTTCCCCCAGTCCCTCCCCGTGTCAGCTCCACTCTCAGGCTGAGACAGAGTTACAGACTCCGGACATAACTGAAGTTATAAACTTTAGAAAAGACTCCTGTACTACTTTAGTAATGCACATACAGGAGAGAAAAGGCCGACATTGCGACGGATCGCCGCGCACGGTTCCAGATTTTTTACATTTCACTGCAAAAAACCATCGTAACTTTATCTGGCCATAAAACCGAAAATATGAAGCGGATCTCTCTCAAATAAGAAGAGGCTGAAAGCTAGGGATGCGCTGACTACATTTATGGAGTAGTTTAAGTTTGTAGAGATCTTGATTTTGTGTAAATAGCAGGTTAATTCCTCGTGACTAGATCATTGTCTCGCATGCTAACACCGGCATGTTAGCTAACAGCGGCCACCAGCGATAAAAAAACAATCTTTCACTCACCCGTCTGAAGTAACCTTTGCCTTTTGCTCAGAAAAACTCGTCGTAAATCCATTTTAAAGCGCAAGTAGCGCCGGCCTCTGATATTATATTAGATCCATGAGAGCCACACAGGGGAAGCAGAGCAGGGCTCGAAACTGCGACAAAATTATGCCTTTGCGATCTAAAAATAGAATTATTCGCATGTTTGCGACTGCAAACAAATGCTCCGGTCCACCTTAAAAGAAAACTTTTGTTTTCACAAATCCTGCCTGTCAGCAACAGCAAACTTTCTGTTCTAAAATAGTTCGATAGGCACAAAATCTGGTGTCCCATTTATAATGTTAAAATTTAGCCTAATGAGTTTTGTAGATTGCTGAATCATTGTAAACAGCTAAAATAATACTTCTAAAATGCACCAGAAGGCTGGAAGTGGCATATGATACGTTTAAATCCCCTTCATCCCTGTTAAAAGCTTCCCTGTTTTTTTTGGTTGCGCTCCTACATTTTTGACTGTGCTCCTAAATTTCAGAATTAGGAGCACAAGCGCTACCAACAAAAAAGTTAATTTCGAGCCCTGCGGAGTCATGTAGCCACACACGCACAATGACACGCTCGCACGCCATGCGCTATTTCTCTGACAAAACAAGACTTTTTCAACCTATAAACTGATCGACAATAGGCGTATGTATAAAACAGCCTTTTTTGCGTGGCATTTGTTTGCTAAAGCATGTGTCAACAACACAAATCAAAGCAGCTCTGCTTCTCCTCCTCCGCGGTGTTTACTCAGTATGTAAACACAGACAAAGTCACGCCCCTACTGCAAGCTCCGAAACCCACCTCAAACTAGTCATTTTGAACCTAAAAGTTGATGCTTTTAAATAAACTAATACTGCTAGCTTAAACATGGAGAGGCTACTTCGTGACTTCAACAGAACGATTCTGCACAAAAGTGAAAATCACCAATTTCCCCCAAAAACTTTGCGTTTTCTCGAGACACGGGCAGCCGACTTGTGTCTTTGGAATCCATGGCGGGTCACATTTGTTTGTTTATTAAATACTGTATACATGTTAAATGAGTTATAATCAGAAATGTTTCCAGTAATCTAAAAACACACATTTCAACATCCAACACTTAAAACATTTTTCTTTATTTCTAAAGTTGTTTATTCTTTTTGAATCAAAAATCAATTTACATGTCGTTTAACACAAACCTTTGAAGATTGTTCTTCTTTTTAACCTCGTGAAAACAATTAATTGTACAATTACAAGTGATTTATTTTATTTGAATTAACTTTGAATCACCTTGAAATGTTTTTAATTTGTTCTTCCGAAAAAACATTTGTTTATGAAATACTGTATATTTATTAAATGTTATCAGAAATGTTTGCATTAATGTGAGCTAACTGTTCAGTCTTTATACGTTTTCAGTTTCCATTTTGATTCTTCTTAAATTGTAAATAAAGTGTTTAAATCCTCATCTCTGACTCTGTTATGTTATGGACATTTACTTTTCTCTAGGGCTGAAACAACTAATCGATTAATCGATGACTAATCGATTATTGAAATAGTCAACAACAATTTTAGTAATCGATTAATCGTTTTCTGGTTCACACAGACTCAAATAGAGCAAAAATGACATGAAAATGCAGTATTTTTTTTATGAAAACCTACTTTGTTTTTATAGTTTGGGTCTGTAGTGTTTTGTACATTGTAAATTTCATAAATATCTGTCTTTGTCTCATCCAATGAGAAAGCAGAATTGGCACTTAGAGCCTCTAACAGACATTTACTTTAAGTTCACTCCATCAACATGTCTTCAGACAGTACCACTTAAACTTTATGTGATAAAAAAATTGAAAAAATACAATTTTCCTACACCATTCACAGGCAAGCGATTAATCGATTCATCTTAAAAGTAATCGATAGATTAATCGATTACAAAATAATCGTTAGTTGCAGCCCTACTTTTCTCACTGAACAATAAGAGACACTTTCTGTGGTTCCTCACACTTGGTCCTGGTGACCAGTGTTGGGAAGATTACTGTAAAAAGTAATCAGTTATAGTTACTTGTTACTTCTTCACTAAAGTAAGTGCGTTGGTAACTGAGTTACAGTAAGATAAAAGTAACTTGTTACTGGACAAAGTAATTACTGAGTTACAAACAAATCTGTAAGAAAAGTGTTGATTCAGAATATGAAAGATATTTGTGTCATTGAACGTCTATTCCCAGACAAATGAACGATGAAATCATTCCCTTTATTAGGATCAGGATTTACCACTGAAAATAAGAGACACTTTCTGTGATACTACGCACTTGGCCATGATGACTGTCGACCAACAGTGGAAAATAGTCAAATGATGTCATCAATTAATGCATGAGATTAAAATGATAAAGCCATGAACTCTTGTTTAAAATAATCAGGTTAAAAAGAAGAACTCATGATTTATTTGGTCTCGACATGTAGATCCGTGGCCTTCATGTGATCAGTCCTTTTTTTCCCAGCTGCCTGTGTCCAAGGGGCACCGACCTGAGCCCCAGTCTGCAATATGATCATATTTATGTGACGGAAATAAGGAACAAATCAAATCTCATATTGATTTAATACAGGATGTGGAGTTTTACAGCCAAATATGGGACCGATCCATGTTTTAAAGGTCCTATATCATGAAAAATTGAGATTTTGGAGCTTTTAACCATGTTATGCTATTTCCTTTATTTCTTATCTAAAACAGCCCTGAGTGTTTTTGGCTTCATTCAGTTCTAAGCAATCCTCCTGAATCCTGAAAAAAAGGAAGTGACTGACGCCTCCGCGCTGCCCCTGCAAGGAAAACAAACGCACCCCCTGAGCGTCTGAACTGATGTCATGTTTGCACCGAAAGTTGTGAAGAAGGAGCTCTTTCTAACCTACTCTGGACACCTGTTCTTTTTTCTTACCTCACGATAATGTCACGGAGAAAAGCACGTTTGGCCGCGAGGACAGGACTTTATTCAACCTTCCTAAAGAAGAGTTCACTCGCTAGAAGCTGGAATTTCTCTCCGGAATTCAAAGATCAGGCAAAATGGTGTTTGTCTGTGACCGTCACTTGATGGATGTTTGGTGAACCTTGGCCAGAATCAAAGTGGATTAAACTCTTATAACCAGCGGGATTCCCATAATGGAAACACCAGAGCGGTGAGTCAATCAAAACGCGTGTTAGCGTGTGTGTTAGCGTGTGTGTTAGCGTGTGTGTTAAGTGCCTGTCACAATTGGCGCATTGACCACAGTGACTTTGTCCTCCATTTGTTCTGCGCCAAAATTGAAATCGCCATCAGTCGCAAAGATCGCAAAGTAGACCTTTAAGAAATCGCAGTCACGGTCACAATAGAGTACGGGCTGCGACTGGATGCGGTTGATTTGGATAGTGTCCAAATGCGAGTGGTGCAAGGAAGAAAACGAATGGTGAGCGGCTGGTGAGTGAGTGTTTCACGGGCCACAGACGTTGATTGTGGACAGTGGTGCGGACTAGAGTGCTACAAACGGCTCGGACAAATATTTAGAATTTATTTTCGGGGTCGGACTCGGACACATCAGCGCTTTTTAAAACAAATCAAACTGGTGTAAAATTAAAATGGGCCTGTTTAGTTGACGTGACTTAGCGTTCGTTTTTGTGGGGAAAAAATACAATAAACTGGGCCCAGTGCTTTTACGCACCAAAGCTCAGCAAGACCCTGAGCTCAGGCCCTGCTCCGGGGAAGTGACCAGCTTCTGTCTGACTTCTGATTCTGTCGTTTGCGGATGGGTAGTGATTACACACGGACATGTCGGCGGGTAGCTGCTACCCGCACAATATTGAATTGATATTATGATGTCAGACCTAACCACACAGCTCGTGCTGTTGCTTCTAAGATATGAATGAAAACGGTTTCCTGATTCTTTGTACTTTGGTGACAGTATAGTTTTACGAGGCTACATTTCTCTGACATTTGAGGCAAATCTCGCCGCTTTCCCCTCTCTCTCCTGGATATTATTTCAATATGTGTGGGTTTGGAGTGTGTAGTAGCCTACCTGTCTGTCCAGCGATCATGTCTTGATAAAATCCCCTTAAGTTTGTAATCCAGTGCGTCCTTTATTTTGATCGCGCCCGTGTTTCCATAAATTTATTGACGCGCATGATTCCTCTGATCCGAATACCTGGGCTCGGGAAAGGCATTTCAAACCGCTGCTGCTTGAAGATTCCCTCTTTCCAGACAGTGTCTCCGTTTCACTTGTGTCTATATGATGTAGTGGGAGTGGGTTATGATGTTCCAAATTCAGATGATCAATACATTTTTCGCGAATCTGTGTTTTTACTCCTCCGGCCTCCTCGCGCCGCTCTGAACAGCGCATTGCCGCCGATTCCCACAGCTCCAAGGCACCTGCCGCCACGCACACTCATCACCCGTGCCAACATTACGCGCTGCGTAACCTCACTTCAAAGGCTTTTCTCAAACCCTGCAGCGCTGATTGATCCATTTATCAAAAATAAAATAAAACACGTAAGTCCGTGTTGAAAGAGAGAGGGCAAACGTGGCTCTTTTTAGCAGGTTAATGGGTTCTGTGAAACGCGTGCATCACTGCCAGTAGAAATGTGGTGAAACTGTTTCAAAGTGTCTCGGTGTGTGTTCACTCTAAGCGCACGGACTGAGAGAAGTTTGACAAGTATTGAATTCACCTGCGCTATGAGGTAACAGCGGGTTTACGATCACCCCACCCCCCGCCCCCTCCAAGGGCCGGGCTCGGACAGAAAAAAAACAGCCCGATCCGCGCTCTAGACCAAACGAGGGAAGAGGAAACAGCGTCTAGCCTCTACGAGACTGATAGTGGCGCTCACCAGTCTCTCAACATCTGCGTGACTGAGACGATTTATCTTTCACCATTCTCGCGACTGTAGCACCCTGCTGCGGCTATATTCAGTCGCAATCGACCGCAACTGAATTTTGTGCATGCATGACATTCAGCTGCGACCGATGATCCAACTGTGATTCACGCCTTTTCATGCGGTCAATAGCGGTCGCTCGTGCAGATGCCCGTGCGCCAAAAGAGTGTTCGCACGACCTTCATATTTTGAGGCTGCACACCATCGCATAGTGCCCGTGCGTTAATTGTGACAGGCCCTTTAGCGTGTGTGTTAGCCATTTATGAAGCTGTGTTGCAAATGACAACTCCTTATAACTGCATCATGAAGTGACTTCACTTATTGCTGTGATATTTATATTTCTACCTATGCCTATACTTTACTTTGGAATGGCTAAAATAGCATGATACGGATCATTTAAGGGACACATTTACCCCACGTAAAACTAGGATATAGAAAGGTCAATTTAGTATGTCATTTCTGTGTTCACTGAATCTATTTATTTATTTATTTATTTTATTTATTGGTTTATTTAGTCGGGACAGTGCATGTTAATGAACATACATGGGTCTCATAGCGAAACACATTGGGTCGTGTCAGAGAGGTAAGATTTAAACCACTCCAGGACGCTGCCTGAGAGACCGACAGTATTGTGGAGGCGGTCGAGGAGGATAGAATGGTCTACGGTGTTGAAAGCCACAGACAGGTCGTGGAGAATTTGAAGTGATGGGGATCCTATATCAGCTGCCATCAGCAAGTCGTTTGTTACCTTAAGCAAAGCTGTTTCCGTACTATGGCCTGGGCGAAAGCCTGACTGGAATTTTTCAAATAAGTTATGGCTCTTCAGATGATTCTGGTGACAGTTTAAAAGTCCAGGCTCAGCTTTAGCTCTATTTGACAGGAGAGTAACATGTGAATGATCAGCTGAAACCTCATTGTTTTCTCTGTTGTCTCTGTTTAGGGCCGTTTGTAAAATGTGTGAAGACCAAACGTTCAGAGCTTTGGTGAACGAGCGTCTGGCTGCACCGGCTGGAGAGACACGTGCGCTGTTTGAAAGGACGACAGCGGAGTGTGAGGAGGAACTGCGTCACTCCCAAGACGAGAACCGGGGAAAACAGCGGCGTCTGGACCAGATCCTGAGCCCGAGAGACGTACTGGTCAGAGAGGACACTGGTCAGAGTTTGAAACGGGAAATCACCGAGACCTCACGGATCAAAGAGGAGCCAGAAGAGCAGAGCGTCACACGGGAGGAAGAGCAGCTGCCAGTGTAGGCTCACACACTTTCAAACACGTCTAAGTCACATTATTGTTCAGTTTATTCATATTTAAATCATGTTTCAGGTGTTTCCCAGAGTCCAGTGCTGTGAGCGTGAAGAGAGAAGAGCCCTCCCCGCTTCCACAGAGACAAACTGAGCGCGGGAACATCAGCTCAGAGCCACATTTCCGCTCAGAGACGGAGGGACACACTGAGCACTCGTCTGACACTGACGACGATGATGAAGACTGGGAACCTCCATTCAGCCGCTCAGACGCACAGATGGAGACAGAGGCTGATGGAGAAAATCACCACAACCAGGTCCAGAGCAGAAGCCCCAAAGTCTCCGCCCAAAACAAGTCTGCACCAGAGACGAGCGCTACGGTCAACAACGGAGAGACGTCTGGAGCTGACGGAGGAGAAGAGAAGAAGAAGCTCCAGTGTCTTTTTTGTGACAAGAAATTTAGAGTGAAACATGACTTAAGAAGACACATTAGAGTGCACACAGGAGAGAAACCTTTTAGTTGCTCCATCTGTCAGAAAACATTTGCCCGTGAATTTAGTCTAGATGCTCATAGAAGATCACACACAGGAGAGAAACCTTACAGCTGTCAGGTCTGTGAGAAAAAGTTCACACATCTCTCTGACCTCAAGATGCATAGCCGAACACACACAGGAGAGAAACCACACGAATGTTCAATCTGTAATAAAA
The DNA here is from genome assembly GCA_007210695.1 of Neogobius melanostomus. Classification (NCBI taxonomy): domain Eukaryota; kingdom Metazoa; phylum Chordata; class Actinopteri; order Gobiiformes; family Gobiidae; genus Neogobius; species Neogobius melanostomus. The sequence continues at coordinate 192,877 of VHKM01000677.1, forward strand.
CATTTACCCAAAAGTCTTCTTTAGATGCTCATAGACGAACACACACAGGAGAGAGGCCTTTCAGCTGCTCAGTCTGTCAGAAACCATTCACCCAGAGACATCATCTAAAAAGACACATGAAAACTCACAGTGTTTAAAGCACATTTCAGCATCCAACACTTTTTCTGTTTTTCTGAATAAATTAATTCACATGTTGCTGAAAACAAAGTTTTAAGGTTGTTCTTTATTAACTGTATGTAATTTACAAAAGACACTTCTTTTTGGCTTTGTGGAAACAATATATTTTACAAGTGATTGATTTAGTTTGAATCAACTTTTTAAAGGTTTCTGGAAATACCTTTTAATCAAACTTGAAATATGTTCCTTTTTTTTCTTCTTAAAGGGATATTTCAGGATTTTTGACATTGGGCCTCATTTCCTAGTTATCCAGAGTGTTGTTGATGTCTGGAGATATTTTTTCTTAAATTCATGCAGTGCTTATATTTGAAGAGTCTAGTGGCGCTAGGCTAGGGCAAGGCTAGAGCATTTCTATGGTATCAGTTAGCCTGCATTAAAAACAGTCTGACCCACTCCACAGTGCACCTGAGGTAAATCACTTATAACACCAGACTAACCATATAAATGTCTGTGTTAATAGAATCATTTAAAATAACTTATATTTGAGCAGCATCAGCTTCGTGGCTGTAAGCTAACGCAGCGGCGGAGTGATCTGCGAGAAAATAGTCCCTCAAAATGCGGTAATTCATGTGATACAAGGTCAGTTATATTTCAAACATTATTCTATTAACACAGACATTTATATGGTTAGTCTGGTGTTATAAGTGATTTACCTCAGGTGCACTGTGGAGTGGGTCAGACTGTTTTTAATGCAGGCTAACTGATACCATAGAAATGTGTTAGCCTTGCCCTAGCCTAGCGCAACTAGACTCTTCAAATATAAGAACTGCATGAATTTAAGAAAAAATATCTCCAGACATCAACAACACTCTGGATAACTAGGAAATGAGGCCCAATGTCAAAAATCCCGAAGTATCCCTTTAAAACATTTGTTTGTTTATTAAATATTGTATACATGTTAAATGAGTTATAATCAGAAATGTTTGCAGTAATCTAAAAACACACATGAAAACTCAGTGTTTAAAGCACATTTCAACATCCAACACTTAACACATTTTTCTTTATTCATGAAATTGTCTGTTTATTCTGTTTGCATCAAAAATCAATTTACACGTCGTTTAACACAAACCTTTTAAGATTGTTCTTCTTTTTGGCCTCGTGAAAACAATTAATTGTACAATTACAAGTGATTTATTTTATTTCAATTGACTTTTTTAAGACTGCTTCTGGAAATACGTTTTTAATCACCTTGAATTTTATTGTTTCTCTTGAATAAAACATCTGTTTGTTTATGAAATACTGCACATTTGTTAAATGAGTTATAATCAGAAATGTTTGCATTGAGTTGAGCTAACTGTTCAGTCTTTATAAGTTCTGTTTCTGACAATAGTTTGAGCCGGTTTTCCATTTTGATTGTTAGTTTTTAAACTGTAAATAAATTGTTTAAATCCTCATCTCTGCCTCTGTTATGTTATGGACATTTACTTTTCTCACTGAACAATAAGAGACACTTTCTGTGGTTCCTCACACTTGGTCCTGGTGACCAGTGTTGGGAAGATTACTGTAAAAAAGTAATCAGTTATAGTTGTTACTTCTCCACTAAAGTAAGTGTGATGGTAACCGAGTTACAGTGAGATAAAAGTAACTTGTTACTGGACAAAGTAATTACTGAGTTACAAACAAATCTGTAAGAAAAAGCGCTGATTCAGAATGTTGGAGTACATAATCCTGTTTCGTACCACTACTGTAAAATTGTGAAGAAATATAAATTATTAACATTTGAAAATTTCATTTTGTTTTTGTCAGTTTAGTATTTAAAATTCTTCATGATTTGGCCCCACAGCCCCTGAGAATGTTTGTGAAATCCTGTGACGAGGCAGGACGTAGAACAACGCGAGCTTCCTCCAGAGGAGACTGTTCTGTGAACTTTAGATCCTCCACCTTTGGACAGAATTGCTTCTCTGTGAAGCTGCAGGGATGTGGAACTCGTTGCCATTAACTGTTCGAGAGAGTAGTACCTTACAACAGTTTAAACTTGACCTGAAGAAGTGGTTGAAAGACAGTCAGATTTGTGATCATTAGCAAAAAACGGGTTAATCAGGGGATTGTTTAGAATGTATGAAGGTACAATCTTTTTTATTTTTATAAACTGTAGATATTTGTAATAGGAAGTGTAAATACTGTAAATATTGCATCTGAATGTTTGTTGAAGTGATCCTTTTGCTGGAGCTTTATCTGTATTTTATATTGTGAATGGACTTAAGTAAGAATGCGTATTGGCCACTGTATAAACCTGCTGTCACTTTGCCTCTGCCCAGGGACTACAGATGAAAATTAGCTTGTAGCTTTCTCTGGTCTGTACAACACATTTGTTGTGCAATGTCCCTGTCAAATAAATAAATAAATAAACACAATCACCAAAGCTTCAGAACCAGCGTTTACTTTTAGTGTCTGACCCAGAGCTCAGCCACCGACACAACAGCAAACACTGAGGCCAAAACTACAAGAACGACCTGCAGGAAAACAACACATCCCACATCTTTCAGCAGCCGACAATCGACACACAACACATTACAAACACATGTTGAAATATCCATCAGTGACTCGGGTAAAGGGAGAATGCCACACTTTAGGACAGAACTGGGACTCTCTCATGGCCCTCATGTACAGTATGGTTGCTTAGTAACAGAATGTTTACGTCTTCTTAAAGCTGCAGTCCGGAGTTACTGATTTATGTATAAAACTTTAGAAATGCTTAAAAACGATCGTATGGTCCTGTACTATATTATACTGCTGGTGTTTCGTGATATACATTAAGCTTCCTAAGTCCCGCCTTCTCCACATAGACTCCTATACAAAATGACTGAGCCGCCGGCTTCTCTAAGCCAATAGAATTTGAGTTTCCGGGACGCAGATCTGTCAATCAACGAGCGCCACTCGCTCACAGCCTCCACCTTCCTGATTCAGACAGCACACCCCCGCATGTGTTTACGCTCCGGACTCCTTCATGCTGTTTCTCCTCCTGACTGCAGCTCAAGCAACAGGTAAAATGTATTCACGTTTATTTTGTGCTTGTAAAACGCTACTTTTAATGATATTGGAGCTGCAGTAATCCTCGCTTTTCTGAAAGTGTATCATTCTGTGACCTGACGAGTGGTATATAAAATAAAGTAAATAAACGCCTGACAACGCCATCCAGTGTGACTGGAAATGAATGTGCTTTAAGGCACACAGGTTCGACCCATAAGGACAGAGGCAGCATGTTCCTTTAACACAGTTTACTTTATTTCTATGTGTTATCTTTCTGTTGGGATTCCAGATTTTCGTTACACATATCACGGTTTGTTACATTTAGTTGGGCTCACAAAATGCCCAGAACCAGTCATTGAAAAGGAAACAAAACAAGGGGAAGCAAGACAGCAGCAGTTAGATCCACCTGAACGTAAATAAAGAAGTTAGCTGAGGAGCAGTTACAAAATAAAGGCTAACCACCAGGCAAGGCCGATCCTACCGTCACACGCCCACATCTAGCCCTTCTCGGCCGGCTCGGTGCTTCGATAGCCCCCGAGTTCCATCACAGGAGGGACCCAGCAGACCCCGAGCCACCATGCACCGAGAGCGAGCAATGGACGCCAAGGAGTGGTGCACGTTGAGGCTCTCAACCACCTGCGACGCTAAAATTAGACCTGCGTTAGCAGCTACACCAATATTAAGAATGAACGAACGAACAAATAGCTACCTGGACCCGTGGAACAGCACACACAACCCTGGGCTCAGCCCAACCAGGCCGGAAGACGCCAGTGAGGGAGACAGAGGAAGTGCGTGTGAACGAGGGTGGGCTTTTATACTTATTTAGAGTGGTGGCGCCATCTGCTGACCGTTTCAATATTTAAAAAGCTTATATTTAAAATACAGTTAATAAAACTGGTATTGTCACATGTACTCCCCCAAACTGCATCGGCGTCCCGACGATGAACATTCACACAGTAACGTCACACAACATACAGAAGACGGAAAGGGGCTGTGAGGCTTACGCTTTCCGAATTTTAAAACCAAAGGACACCATTGGACTAGTGTCCGGAATGACGCGGGCCACGGCAACATTTCACCGGACGTCGCAACAAAACAAATCCCCACTCTACCCCACCTGACCCACCGGTCGACGTTGCGAGGGGCCTTGACGGCTACGAGTTGGGGAACATTAAGATTAAAAACTTGCCTCTACACAGGCTGTACATGGCTTCCCACGCATCTGCAACGGCTGCCATTGGGCTATCGGTAGTAGAGGCACACACATCTCACACCTACCCACCGCTACAAGGGGTATGAGCCCCAGAGATGCCAGGTACAGCTATAACACGAGGCCAAGGAGGTGCTGTGTTTACCCTTGCTAGCGTCCTATGCTGCTTCAGCTGCTGTCTTGTTTCTGAACACAAAATACATCACGTTATTGCAACAAAATCACAAACATTCACAGGATTACTCTAACATAAAACAGCTCTCAAAATAAACAGGGTTCTCACAAAATGAACCACACTCTCCATACAAAAACAAAATAAGCAGCACTCTTAGTAGCTTTGGCAAAATTTTCAGTTGCAACTACACAGAACAATGCTTCAGTTCCAGTTGTCCTATATTGCCATTTAAATTAATTGCACAGCAAATCAAAAGCACACAAATACTGTAAAACAAAAACATGCAAGAGTACAATATAATATGGACAAATAGGGCAGGTGAAAACACGTTTTAAGCAGCAAACACACAAGAATTCCACAAAAACGAATTTAGCCGTTACTTTTGTTTTCTTGTTAACACTGGTCTTTCTGTAAGGAACATGACTGGGCCTCTAATAATCCTATGGTGCTGCCGACATTCGCCAAGTGTGACCTGACGAGTGGTATATAAAATAAAGTAAATAAACGCCTGACAACGCCATCCAGTGTGACTGGAAATGAATGTGCTTTAAGGCACACAGGTTCGACCCATAAGGACAGAGGCAGCATGTTCCTTTAACACAGTTTACTTTATTTCTATGTTTTATCTTTCTGTTGGGATTCCAGATTTTCGTTACACATATCACGGTTTGTTACATTTAGTTGGGCTCACAAAATGCCCAGAACCGGTCATTGAAAAGGAAACAAAACAAGGGGAAACAAGACAGCAGCAGCTAGATCCACGTGAACGTAAATAAAGAAGTTAGCTGAGGAGCAGTTACAAAATAAAGGCTAACCACCAGGCAAGGCCAATCCTACCGTCACACGCCCACATCTAGCCCTTCTCGGCCGGCTCGGTGCTTCAATAGCCCCCGGAAGACCCCAGTGAGGGAGACAGAGGAAGTGCGTGTGAACGAGGGTGGGCTTTTATACTTATTTTGAGTGGTGGCGCCATCTGCTGACCGTTTCAATATTTAAAAAGCTTATATTTAAAATACAGTTAATAAAACTGGTATTGTCACAATTCTGTAAAAGAAAAGAAAACGAGGCTAGCAGCGCTGAGCTAAGTTAGCATTCTCTGCAGATTCGTAGTTTCACATTTCAATGTTTTGTTGTCACGAGGCTTTGGATTAGGTGTGAAAAGGCTGTGGACGAGCCTGGCTGTTTGAGGCTTGCACTGGACTCGTTTTTATTATGCTAATGTTGTCGTTAGCATTGTCTTCAGTAATGAATGTGCAGAAACCTGTCACAGTGATATTATACCTACAGTTCTTCAAATGTGGCATTTACATCGCAAAAGGACTCGAGTCAAATCCAATCACTGTGTAAATACTGTATAATTAGTAAACCAGGAGAGTTTAAACAAATACATGGCCTTTTCACTTTACTCATGCACACATTTATCAAGGCAAAAGCTGTAGTTTCAGTATTATAGTTACTTTACATATTGTATTTCAAATGTTACGTAGAAATGATGTCACATGTTTATAATATAATCTTTTTATTTTCAGGTCAAACTATTGACAAGATGGATTCATTCATTTCATTTTCATTTATTTATTCATTCCGGGCAGACAATGGCAACAACAAAAAACAAAAACATACAGCATACAAATAAAACGATCCATTTCCACCCGAAAGGGAAGAAGATAACTTATTAAATCCCACCCCCAATTCCCCATTCAGAGCTCACCACATTCAACTTCACTGTTGCATTGCTCAAGGATTACTTTACAAATAATATATCGTGGCGGCATTACCATAGGTAACAAAATTAGCAAATAACTGTATACAAACAATATAAGGAAAATTAAGAAAAATTAACAATACCAACAATGGTAATGGACAATATACCAATAATGGTAAAAACAAAAGATGGTAAGGAAACATTGAGCACTTATTAACACTATGAGACAACAGCAATTTAAGTTAAAGACCCTCATCTCTATATTTTGACCAGACCCAATGTTTATATAACAGTTTGAATCGATGGACAGTTTGGCATTGCTTGTGTTGTAAGTCCAGTTTGTTCCAGAGTTTCACTCCACATACAGACACACAGAAACATTTACGAGTGTTTTGAGCTCTCGGCAATGAAAAATATCCAAAACCTCTCAAGTCATAAGCTCGCACTGGAGTTATAAAAAAACGTTGTAGGTTAGGCGGTAATAATGTGTTGAATGCTTTGTATAAAACTATAGCTGTACTATATTTTACAAGATCATCAAATTTTAACAACTTTGACTGCATAAACAGATTATGAGTATGGTCTACAAAACCAACCTTGTGAATGATCCGGATTGCCACTTTGTGGAGCGATATGAAGAATTCTTCAGTGTGTCAAGACCAGCATGTTCAGCAATACAACAATTCAAATAAAGTTACTATACAACAATGCTCATGTTTCATTTATATACTTATGAACTGTGTTTTTGATATGATGGTGTAATTCTCACGTATGGAAGTAGATTTTCTGGGAAACTTTATTATTCAATTAGATTCAACAAAACATGACAGTTTACACCAGTCAGTGTAGTACATGATCCTCCCTGTGTCCACACGTGAAAGCCTGAGGTCATCCTGAGAGCTGTCTCCTTTCTGAGGTCTTCATAGCACCACTTGGTCTGCAGGAGCTCAACACAGTCCACTGTAAGTGTCTTCAGTGTAGAAAGTCTGGGATTTCATCCACACAGGCAGAAAGAAGTCTCATGATGACACAGGCTTTTCCCTGAAACAAAACAAGTTGTCAGCTGCCTATGGATAAAGCACTACCATCATTATTGTCTAACAGTATTTCTATATCAATATGTTCTTTACCTTTAGCCTGTGAGCCAAACTCCTCACCTGGCGTCTCCTCAGCTGTGGGAAAAGCAGACGACACTGTAGTTCTGTATTTACAAATGTTCAGCCCTGCACATAATCACAATATAATCACTATATAAAGTATAATAATGATATCTGCGCCAGGGAACTAGTAAAATGGTCTGAGAGATAGGGCTGAAACAACTAATCGATTAATCGACGACTAATCGATTATTGAAATAGTCAACAACTATTTTAATAATCGATTAATCGTTTTCTGGTTCACACAGACTCAAATAGAGCAAAAATGACATGAAAATGTCGTATTTTTGATGAAAACCTACTGTGTTTTTATAGTTAGGGTCTGTAGTGTTTTGTACATTGTAAATTTCATGAATATCTGTCTGTGTCTCATCCAATCAGAAGCAGAATTAGCGCTAAGAGCCTCCAACAAACATTTACTTTAAGTTTACGCCATCAATACGTCCTCAAGTGGTGCCACTGTAGCTTTTTGTGATAAAAAAATGAAAAAAGAAAAATTTTCTACACAATTCACAGCCAAGCGATTATTCGATTAATCGTAAAAATAATCGTTAGATTAATCGATTACAAAATAATCGTTAGTTGCAGCCCTACTGAGAGATCAGTTAGCATGTCTTAGCTTTTGATGCTATTGAACCACTTTCTGTGGAGTTTCTTTTACAAGTTTGACAAATACACGTTACTTTTAGGACTGCGAATCGTAGGTAATGTTTGTACAGCAATAGATAAACATTCAGGTGTGAGATTGGCGATGGTGAAATGTTAAAAAAGACGAGCTTACCTCCACACGGAGTAGCAGTTTCACTGTCAACAACAAACGCACATGAGCCTTCAGAGCGATCTCCTGTGAGGGAGGGGGGAGGAGGGCGGGCCTTGAGTGAGTGTTTGGAAGGCGAGGGAGGGACAAGGGAAGGTGCATCGTTTGAAAAATCACCAAAACGTAAGAACTCCGGACGGCCACTTTAAGTTACATCCTACATCCAGTCTCATAGATATCAAGAGACGTCTGACCAAGGTTTGTTCTGAAAAGACTCCAGGAGCAGCCGACTTGTTTACTGTCCTCATACGTTAGGACTAAATGTCATTTCTCCTTTTTATTTCTGTGTGTAGAGGTTTTATTTCACACTTTTGGCTGTAGAGAAACAGTTAAGTGCGTTCCCGCGGCAACACCACACTCTGCTCTTTCCCAAAGTCTGCTGCTGTTGTGTGAAGCTAACGACTGGGATTTTAATCATTTTAGACACGGAACTGTGTTCAGTTTGTGTTAATAATGTTTTATAAGGTTCTTTAACACGTTTTTAAGGGTTTGTTTTCATTATTGTCGGCTTTAATCGCGATGAAGTTGAAGTTATAATCTCTCAGGAGCTAAAGGCTAATCAGCAGTTAGCTCGACAGGAGAGAAACTGTTTCTGTAGCAGCGAAAATATGAGAAACATTTATGTGGAATCTGTATGATCAGTCTACACAAACATGTGATGAAATAGAAACAAATAACTATAATTTAGTTTTATTTATTAACATTCTGTCATTTATTTTGGTGACAGTTTAAAAGTCCAGGCTCAGCTTTAGCTCTGTTTGACAGGAGAGTAACATGTAAATGATCAGCTGAAACCTCATTGTTTTCTCTGTCGTCTCTGTTTAGGGCCGTTTGTAAAAATGTGTGAAGGCCAAACGTTCAGAGCTTTTGTGAACGAGCGTCTGGCTGTGGTGGCTGGAGAGACACGTGCGCTGTTTGAAAGGACGACAGCGGAGTGTGAGGAGGAACTGCGTCACTCCCAAGACGAGAACCGGAGGAAACAGCGGCTCCTGGAGCAGATCCTGAGCCCGAGAGTCGTACTGGTCAGAGAGGACACTGGTCAGAGTTTGAAACGGGAAATCACCGAGACCTCACGGATCAAAGAGGAGCCAGAAGAGCAGAGCGTCACACGGGAGGAAGAGCAGCTGCCAGTGATGAGACATCATCTAAAAACACACATGAAAGATTCAACTTATATTCAAGCACAATTTCACACCACACAATACACCCGTGTGGAATAATAGGTATATTTTGGTGAATAGAAAATCTCTCTTCATCTCAGAATGGTTCTCTAAAGGTGTCTGGGCTATTGCCCACTTCATGGATGAGGAAGGAAATATTTTACAACATGTTGATTTCTGTGACAAATTTCAAATTAGATGTACCAGAAGAAGTTTAAACAGATTGTGAAAGCTCTCCCAATATCACTTGTAGCTTTGATTAAGCAGGATATAATATATTTAAAAGTCACTCCTACTTTAAGAAATCTTTACATTAATGGTATTGATTTTCATAATTACAAATGTAACAACAAACATATAAGAAACTGTTTACTTAACTGTCAAACAAGTTCTCTCAAAAGAGATTATATTCTCAAAGAATTTGGAAAGGAGATTATAAAAAAGATTAGATGTAGATACTTAAAATTCCCAGTCCCGCCAAAGATGAAAGAAATACAGTTTTAAATTATTAATAGGATTTATCAAACTAGTGATTTCTTAAAACAGAGATTTAAAATGGAGGTAGGAAACTGTAGCTTCTGTGAAAAAGAAGCTGAAGATTTAGATCACCTTTTTTGTTTGTGTGAAGTTGTTCAAAGGTTTTGGATGGACCTTCAACAATTGTGTGTCTCCAAAGGAATTCAGATGATCAATCTAACAATTAATGATATAAAATATGGTATTTTTCACAATAATCATAATAACTTTGGCATTAATAATGTGATTTTGTTAAGCAAACATTATATACATAAATGTCGTTTTTTCAAGACAAAACCCAACATTACTCATTGGAGGAATGAGCTAAAACTATTTTATAAATCTTTATTTTTGATCAACACCCAAAATGCAGAGAATCTGGCTTCCTTTATAGACAATCTTATAGGATAACTGTCCTTTAAATTGTTGTTATTATTATTATTATTATTATTATTATTATTATTATTATTATTATATATTTTTAATATGTAAATGCCATTTATATTATAACATGCCCCTTGTTCTTTTGTTCTTTTTATTTACTCTTTTTCCAAGTTGTGCTCTGAAGTTTTTAATTGTATCTATTTTGTTTGTATTTGCTTTTATAATAATAATTAAAAATAAAAATAAACAGCGCACCGGCCCAAACGCGCACGTCACTTCCGGGGAGGTGACGCTGTTCAAAACACGCGCACCCCTGTGAGGCTGGCCTGACCGCGGTGTAAGAGAAAGAGTTTACGGACTTGCAGAGTCATGGAGCGGAGAAGCAACAAAAGTAAGACACAATGTCACGAGTTATTTAGTTTTGCTGGTGTTTTTTGTGCAGTTTGATGCGGGCTCTGCTGGAAACGTTTAGTTCTGTGCAAATAAGCTTTACACCGATCGAGTCAGTGAGTTGTTAGCTTTCTTTGGCTGTAGCTTTGTGTTCTGCAGGTCGTGTTTTGGGAAGTAGTTGGTCAAAAGTTAAATTCTAGCCATGTGTGTGTTTTATTGCTCGTGGGTTGAGCTGTGTTAGATGGAGTTTGGAGTGGATACCTTTGTTGAGGAGTCTCTGTGACATTTTGATGTATGATAAGTGTGTTTTGGTCGAAGCGGTAGTCACACACTGGCGTTGCATTTATTCAGTCACGGCGGGGCAGATGGGCTTATGACGTTAAAAAGCCCTTTGCTTTTGCCCTCACTGTTGGCTTCATTGTCCCATCTTCTAAAACTGATTCTAAAGTCACAAGTCGGTCCACATACAATGCACCCTGTGGATTAGCATAGGACCCCAACACTTTACAAAGAGCCTCATCCTTAGCCCACCACCTGGTTTCTCCTATGGGAATCAGTCTCCTATGGCGTTGGTCCTGACTGACCTCCTCCCATTGTTGCATTCTTTTACCTACCCTACCACTAAAAACATGTACAATAGGCCAGGATGAATGAGAGTGTGTTTGAGAGTGCGCATGGGGGACAACGGATGCAAATTAGCCCAAGGCTACAATCCGGTGTGGCTTGTTTACATGCACGAGACCCATGTATGTTCATTAACATGCACTGTCCCGACCAAATAAACCAATAAATAAATAAATAATAAATGAACCAGAAGAATATGAGTGATTAGCTCAACCTGTATAACATGGAGATGATCAGCTGTTAGGGCAGCTGGGTGGGGGTTTGTTGAGGGGGAGTTACTGCCCTCTTCAACTGGCCCGCTCTACACCCTGGCTTTTTAATGCACCACACTTACATACATCACACTTCATAAATAACTCAATTAAACAAATATAATAATAATAATGATAATTAAACCCAAATTAAATCATATTGAGGATGGTAATGACAACTGGGAAGTAGCAAGATCTCAGAATATAATATGTATTAATGCACCTTTATAACATAAAAGTAGCACATTCTTTTGTTTTTTATTTTGTTCTGGTTCATCATTTATTGTTACTTTGCCCTATGTTCCTTTGTTTATGATTTGTTACCTTGTAAATATTAAATGTAATGTTATCATTTTTATTTTGGGGTGGGCGCTTATAAGCCTTTGGCTTCAGCCCACTCCCTTTGAGCAGGTTAACTGCTCAAACAAATAAATAAACTAAACTAAACTAAAGATGTGTATGTGTTAGGGATGGGACGGTATGAGATTTCCACGATATAATAACCTTGACAAAAAAATACCGCGGTATCACGGTATACCGTGAAATTGCGTGTTTTATATTTAAAAAGTAAAAACAGGGTTTGCATTTAACAAACCGGGTTTGTTTATGGTACATTTGTAATTGGTTATGACTTTACATGTTGCTAATGATCAATAAAGTACTATTATGACTTATTATCCAAAATAACACTTTAAACAAAAGGGATATTTTTACCTTAATCACTTTAGTCACAGACGGCGCATGTTCGCTGATGCTCTAATCATTGCTTGTTCGATGTCTTCCCAAAGACTTCCAAAGGCAGGCTTGCCATTACAATTTGCTGCTTGATTGCTTACTAAAGTAGTCTGTGCATTCAATTTCATATAAAAAAAATAATCCTAATAGTATACAAAAAGTGTTGCATCAAGCGTCAACAAACTTGAGTGCTTGTCTAATAATTGACCGACTCGCAAACTGCATCAGGTAAAGGTTCCACCTTTGTCTAACCCTTATCCTGCAGTGACGACTAGAGGGTAAAGAATAATCATGTTATCTGCCTGTGCGATGCATCAGATTATTGTTTGGGGAGAATTTAGTGGAGTAGCACGTAGGTTTGTTTACATCACATAGTAGCTAGTAGTAGTAGCCCTGGCGGCGAGTGACAGCGAGCGGGGGTTTGTAGCTAAATGAACATCAGTGCGTCTTTGATGAGCGTTTGGCAAAGGAAGGCTGAGCTTCTTCTGAAAAATAACACGTAAAACAGTGTGGTCTAAAGCGCGTCTGATGAACGATGGACTGGATGACGAACAATCCAAACTACAAAGCTAATAGGTTAGCGTAACGAGAGCTAAAGCGCTAAACAGCTGCTTCTCAGCCGCACTTGGTAGCTTTTAACGCGACAGATTAGAACAAAGCTTCATCTCAGAGGCAGTGTTCATGTTCACGGGGACAGTGACTTTACTCTGCTGCTACGGGCCGTGTTCAACAGGCTGACGGCCGAGAGAGAGAGGGACTGTGCCGCGGGGTCAGGCGAGGAGCAGCGGAGCAGAAGGGGAGAGCGGGGGTTTGCACAGAGCGCAACTTTTTTTGGGCAAAAATGGCATATAAAACATGCATTTTTAATACCGTCAGAGAGGGAATCCTCACGGTAGTGATATCGTAGCATTTTGATACCGTGGTATACCTTGAAACCAGTTATCGTCCCATCCCTAGTATGTGTACATATCATTCATTATTCTGTCTGTAAGTCACCAAATAGTTGATTATTTTTATTTGATAATGTATATCATTAATGTGATCAGCTGTTTTAGCATCAGTTATGTGGTTTGAACAAGGATAGGCATAAATAAGCATTGCTTTAGCCTATTCCTTTTTTGGTTGAATATTTTTGTTTTGTTATTGTTACTGTTTGGAAATTTAAATGCATCAATCAACCAAAATAAACCATTCATTCATATTTGCGGCTCCATCTGTGGAGTTACCAACACATTTGCTTATATCAAGATTAAGCTTGAGCCTTGTGTTTTTCAGCAGGTCCAGAAAATACTTCCCTGTGGACTTTTCACAGTTAACCACACCAACTAACCGTTCATGAACAACATCTGTCACAGATCTTACAATAATTGAACACTGATCTGTTGAGGTAATATCTTGAGTGGTGTCAGTTTGGATGGAAAACATGGCTGCCTCTCTAACTTCATTGGCAATCGTTTGTTTTATCAACTGACTAAGACAATCCACCACTTTTCCAACAGTGTTATTTGACATTAGAGTCAAAGGGAGCCTCTCCCCTTTGCCCCACTCTCACTGTGTTTTTACTTTGTTCAATGCATCTGTTAACAGGTTGTTGAAGACACAGATCATATCGGCTCACAAGTAATGTGATAATCAATTCTTTGATGAACATGTTTCCATGTTTTCCTGCCCTTCAAAAGGGACTTTCAGTAGAAGTGGGTGCATAGGCCAAACATACAGAGCAATACAATGATTTGTTTTTTCCTGAATAGGTTAACCCTTATGTTATCCTATGTACATTTTTGTACGTTTTGCAATATATATATTTTTTTTCTCATTTCCTGACCATTTTGTCTGTGTTGCAGCTCGAGACGTGGGTTTTGGCAGAAAATGTTCTATCGAGCCAAATTTTACGAATCCAGTGTTTGTTTTTCTCTCATGTCTTTTATATTGGAGATCTGCATTTTCTATACGTTCGTTATCCTAGTGTACAAAAGTGTACACGCTTTTCAAACTGCTATAAAAAACCACATACTTTCATCTTTTTTCAAACATTTTTCACAAATTTGAAGAATCACTTCTCACCTTAACAAAACTACCAAACATGTTTATTTTGGGTTTTTAACCCTTTGTTTGCCAGTTTCAAAACAAAAACTTTGAAGTTTGTGTTTAAAACAACATAAAAACCTCATTATCTTTATAATAATGAATAGTACAGAGCTGAGGCTTTGGTGGATTGTCGGGCCTTGGATGTGTCAAAGTTGAGCCAAACATTGATTTGAAGCATTTGTAGTTTTTCTGTAGTGGACGATTCTTTATTTGAAAATGGCAGCGACTGAAACAGCCCCATTGACTTCCATTATAAACACGTTTTTCTTTGCTCTTCCAGAGCCGTTTAAAACTTCACTTTTTACAATGTCAGCATTTCATTTGGAAGAAAAAGAATGAATTTGAACATTTTTACTGATTTTCATCAGATTGGACCTCATTCCCATTGTTACCACATGAATAAAATCACTGTATTTTTTCCTATTGAATATAATGGAAATAAGGCATTTCCATTGGACTTTACCCTGAAAACGTCCATTTTTAAATCTCACTGAAATACGGCATAAAATCACTTCAGGGTTTCATTTGGAAGAAAATTAGTGAAATTTGACATTTTTGCAGTATTTCATAAATTTCAACTTTTTTTGACAGTTGGCCAGTGTGGTTTCATATTCTACAGTTTGTAAACTGATTGATTGATTTATTGAGCTGTTTATTTGAGCTGTTTACATTCATATTTTCACAGTAATTAAACATTTCATCACAGAAAAGCTCAAAAGGAGTAGGCTGAAGCCGAGCTTATGTGCGCCTACCCCTCATTCATCATTAATAATTATTAATCACCCTCGTGCTATACATATTCAGTGGTAACTTTTAGGCTTTTTTTTTTTTTTTTTCTTCAACAGCAAGACGATACAGAATTATTTAGTTTCCATACGCAAGTATACACACAGTAACATGCGAGCACTTGCCAATGAATTACATTCAGTTATTTCAGCAATACAACAGGATCATATTGACTGACATCATTGACATTATACCGTACATTGTCCATCCATCCATCCATCTTCTTCCACTTTTCCGTTGCCGGGTCGTGGGGGCAGCTGTTGGAGCTGCCCAAGTCACATAGCACCAGCCCAATATGGCTCCTCCTGCAGGTGGTGGGTCCACAGAAGGATGGCCTCACGACTCTAACGGGCCTGTTGGTCTCTCATAAGGGGCTTCTGAACCGCTCTTTGTCTGACCCGTCACCTAGGACCTGTTTGCCATGGGAGACCCTACCAGGGGCACGAAGCCCCCGACAACAGAGCTCCAGGATCATTCGGGCGCTCAAACCCCTCCACCACGTTAAGGTTGCGGTTCGAGGAGGGGACCGTACATTGTATATTACATAAAAAGGAAAGCATTGTACCATTCAGGTTATCAGTGAGCATCAGTATGGTGCGAGTATCTGTGTGGTGATTCGTAACATGGAGTATTTCCTTATGCTGTATAATACCAATCATTACTGGTTAACCATTAAGCCAGTTGATTTAGTTACTATGAAAGTTTTTTGTTGTTTGTTTTGTGTGTTTGTTTTGTTTTTGTTTTAATTCCTTGTTGCTTTCTTGTTGACATTTACCATCTTCATGACTATATTTGAGTAAGCATTATTTCATAGTTGGTCTATGTGCCCTATTCTGTGTAGAGCATTAAAAAGCCAGGGTGTGGACCAGTTGAGGGGGGGTGGGAGCCCCCATCCGACTAGTCCCACCCGGCTACCCTATAAAGTTGTCTGTATGTAGCCCTTTCTTTGTGGTGCATTAAAAGACAGGGATCAAACGGCCCATTGGGAGTGGGTCCCTCTAACCACCAGGTCCATTCACCCCATCGGCCCAGATTCTCTTTGGTTCTTGTGAGTGGCAAAAGTAATGACCATGTTAATAACAGCAGAGCAGCATCATGATTGTTGAATCGTTTACTATTTTTAATTTAGTATGACCAAAACCTATTAAAAGGAGTAATGGTTATGTCAGTAATGATTTGATAATAGTTTTGTTTATCGATACATTGACTAGTGGTTGTAACAGTAAAGTGTTGGTTTGTGCAAAGTGAACTTTCTTCTGCAGCTTTATGTGATCACATTTATGAGCCAAGTTAAACAAGCACTCGGACAGAATGAACCCATGGGACTTAGACTTTACATTCTTTTGTGTATTCCTTAATCATATTTATCTTGCATAGTTTTTTAAATTGTTGTAAGTTAGAGGCGTTTTTTAAGTCATTCCATAGGTTCACACCTCTTCGAGTGATACATTGGTTCTTAAGGGTAGTATGAGCGTACTGTACTTTATGCATTCTCCTTAGATTATGTCCCCCCTCTTTGTCTGTAAACATTTTTGTATATTCCCAGGAAGTTGTTTTTTCCTCACTTTATACAATATTAATAATGATTTCAGCTTCACTAGGTCTTCTAATTTTAGAAGGTTATTCAAAAATAGCATGTTCGTATGTTCCCTGAACCAAACATTGTGCACAATTCTGATGGCCTTTTTTTGGAGTCTAACTCTGTGTTTATGTGATAACAGGAGCGCAATGGGCGGAGCCTAAACTCATTTGTGAGTTTTTTTTTGTGCGAAAATATTAATTGGCAGCTCAAAGTGACCTCAACACACAAAATAACCTGGACAAAGAGCTGCAGTCTGGATTTATTCTCGTGTTTCCCTCAGGTTTACAAACATGGCCTCATTTTCCAAACAGAGACTTTTCTGCTTCAAAACTAACCACTGATTGTGACGCTCCCATAGGGCTGGGCGATATGGCTGAAATCTGTATCACGATATAAGTGTTTCATATCGTTCGATATCGATAATTATTGAAAAATTGTATGACCTATTTAAAATAAGGACCAGGAGGAAAATACTAAATTTAAACATTTTTATTATAAACTTAACCTTCCTCTGATTGTAGGCAGACAGGGAAATGGAATGTCAACACAACCATGGAAAACATTTAAATAAACATGAACATAAGACTGAATAAAAATTTAAATCACAATAAAAACTGAACAATTGTCAATAATAAAGTGCTTAACAAAACTAAAGTGTTATAAAAAACATGTGCAAAGTGTTCAGAAACCTGAGATCTGAGAAGAACTATCTTTATATATATATTTTTTACTGCAAGTTTAGTGCAAACAAGTTTACCCTTTGGTGAATAACATTTTAAAAATAAAGTGTTTTGTAAACATAAAAGAAATTAAAGTAAAGTATTAACGTAGACTTAGACTTTACATCTGTAACATCTGAACTATTCAAGTATATTTTCACTCAAGGTTTAGTGCAAGGAACACCAGCTGGTTGACCTTCTCTGGTTTTAAAGCTGCCCTGGCGCATGTAACAATATTACCCCCAGTACTAAAAATTCTTTCTGAGGGGGTACTGGTGGCTGGGATGCACAGGTACTTTTTTGCCAGCTGAGACAATCTGGGGAAGTTGTGTTCATGGAGCCTCCACCAGTCCAGGGGTTCAGACTCATTGTCTGCATCAGGGCACGTCAGGTACCTTTCCAGCTCACTCTCCACTTTTTGTTCATCAGTGAGAGGCAAGTCAACCTCTTCTTGACTCTGCTTTTTGAAGAAGCTCCCCAATGACTTGCGTTGCTTCTTCACGCCCAGTGGAAGAGGTGGGTCAGCGGCAGCTCCTCCTTCTGCACCTTGGTCTGCTGCTCCCTCAGAAGGCCCTGCCTGTGACTGGCCTTGGCCTTCATTCACTACCTCAGACACTGCCCTCATTTTAATGGCCCCTACCTTCTCTGGTCTGATGTATTGGACTTTAAACCTGGGGTCCATCAAGGTAGCCATGTCAAGGAGATCTTCTGTGTCAGGGCCCGCATATTTCTGATCAAGATAGGTCATTATTTTTGTCTTCATGTCTTTTGTGAGCTGAGTGTCCCGCTCATTTACTTTAAGCAAATTGGAGCGGAACAGGTGGAGCACCGGCTTCACATAAGAGACGGTCACACATGACTCACCAGAAAGGGAGTCTGTGAACTCCAGGAGAGGAGTTAAGGCCGCATTCATAGACTCAAGGACATCAATGTCCTGCCAAGTTGGGATCAGGTGCCTGGTGTTTTTGTCAGCAGACAGAACTTCAGTGATGGCCTTTTGTTGCTCTAGGACCCTTGCCACCATCTTCTGTCTTGAGCCCCACCTGGTTGGTGACTCTGTGATCAGCTGGTGTGTGGGAAGCTGGAGACGTTGCTGTGCTTTGGAGAGTGCACTCTTTTTCTTCCATGAGTAAGAAAAGGTAGAGACCACTTTCTTGCAAACACCTACAGCCCTGTCCACTCTTCTATCCTTTCCTGCAGCGTCTGCAGAAAAACAATGACAGCATAATGAGGTTCAGTAAGTCAGTGTAAAGCTGCTTTCATGGATAGTCATAATAATCATAATAATTAATAATAATTATATCATCTCAATGTATTAGCTAATAAAATCAATCCAGTGACCAACATTGATGGATGATACCATTAAAATGACAATGCTACTCACCAATAGCAGAATGCAAACGATGGCCAAAACATTGTAGCCGGGTCCAGTTGTTCAGTGAAGTCGCCTTCACTACATTTGCCCCACTGTCTGTGGTGATGCACACCATTTTGTCCTCAACGAGACTCCAGGACAACAGTGCCTCCTTCAAGCCTTCTGCTATAATTTCTCCTGTGTGATCGTCAGGAAAATAAGCCGTTTCAAGGCATTTGGCTTTCAGATTCCATTCGTCGTCTATGAAATGAACGGTCAAGCTAATGTATGGCTCTGAAGTACGGCTTGACCACAGGTCAGAGGTTGTGGCAAAGTAGCTGGCTGACGAGATTTCTTGTTGCACTGATTCTTTGCACATCAGATATAGTTTGGGAATGGCAGTCTTAGAAAAGTACTTTCGACCTGGAATCACATAGCGTGGGTCAACCACGTGAAGGAGATTTTTATAACCCGGCTTCTCGACGGTACTGAGAGGAAGCATATCCTTAGCTACGTGATATGCCACTGCCTGGGTTAAGTCATTGTAGTTTGGATGCTTTGTCATAAGGCTCTGATGCCGAGTACCTGTGCATGGTGGTCTGCTGTTGCTTTTGTGGTGTTGGCCGTTGTTTGATACGGCTGTGCTCCAAAGGGTGAGAGCGGCTAAGGTGGTAAAACAAATTAGTTGTATTACCAGTCTTGGTCGGGACGACGGTCTTGCATAATTTACAGACAACATTGGTCTGACTACGGTCTGACTTATAAAATCCAAAAAACTCCCATACTGGCGAGCTGACCTTTCCATTTTTTTCCACAATTTCCTCGCTCGTTGCGGCACACATCCTTCATTTCTTACACCACGCTTTCTGGAAACAAACACGAACACGAGACAACGAGATGGCGCAACCAAACTTGATACTGTTACATGATTGGCTGTTAGCATGTCACTCCATACGTTGCTAGGCACCAGACAACGAGTGCCTTTGTTCATGCAACCAACCTTGCTTCAAAACCAAAGCAGAGCAAAAGTTATGCTGGTTTCTTCCAATGAGGGGGAAAAAAACATATCGAAACGTTCTATCGAATGCATTTTCTATTGATATTGATAACGTGTCTATCGAGATACATATCGTTATCGTTTTATCGCCCAGCCCTACGCTCCCACTGAGCTTTTTTGGTGTCTAAGATTTCTAAACTGTAAAAATCTTCACACTAAACATTATTGTCGATAAATCACTTGTTAATTTTAAAATTATTCATATATTTTATAGGAAACACAAAGGCAAACAAATCCTATTGTTTCCTCCTCGGCCACAGCTTCAGTATAAGCTGACTGAAGATACATGCATCTGTGTACAATGTTAGAAAAGTGGAACATTCTGAAATGCAGTGGAAATGTCAAATTCAACTCCTTAGCTTCAAAATGAAACGCTGACATCACAGATATGTGACTTTTTCCTGTTTTGCAGTGAGATTTAAAATCTGAAGTTTTATGGCAGAAAAGTCCCAGGTTCTGCCATGGCTCCATTATATTCTAATGGGAAAATACCACAATTTCATTCACCTGCCGACAATAGGAACAAAGTCCAAACTGAAAAAATACAGTCAAAATGTCAAATCTGACTCTTGTTCTTCAAAATGAAGTGCTGACATTATAAAATATATGACTTTTATATGGTGATAGGAGAGCAAAGAAGACTGGAAGTCATGAATTTATTTATAATGGAAGTCAATGGAGACCAGAACATTTTGACATAAAGAATCGTCCACTACAGAAAAACTACAAATGCTTCAAATCAATTTTTGGCTCAACTTTGACACATCCAAGGCCCTAAAATCCACCAAAGCCCCAGCTCTGTACTAGGGCTGGGCAAAAAAATCGTTTATCGATTTTGTAGCTTAAAACAATATTTATTTTGCAAACTCGTTTTTTTTCCACCAGTTTTTTCGGTCCTTGTGAGTTACCGTAGCGCGGTGTGAGACAGCCTCCTCCCCCGCGTAACACCGTCAAAACAACATGCGCGATGGAAAGCGATTACAGAGATTAAGAATCTAATGATATGAATGAAGTTTGTCCCTTGAGTTGCTCATATTTGCGAGGAAAAGGCTCAGGTTTGCATCTTGGATGAACTCTGACAAGTTGAACCACTGCCTTGCTAGCTAGCTAACTTTCCTAACGTTTAGCCTGACGCTAACAACACGGTGAAGAAAACCACGATGCAAACGCGGTTTAAGGCGTGCGTGTGTGTGTGTGTGTGTGTGTGTGTGTGTGTGTGTGTGTGTGTGTGTGTGTGTGTGTGTGTGTGTGTGTGTGTGTGTGTGTGTGTGTGTGTGTGTTGGAAAATACACAGCACACTCGAATAGATGTCCAAAAGATCTAGTATTTATTAACATTTCGGCCTTAGCCTTCGTCAGATCATTTTTATCTTATTCATTTGGATCACAATACAGTGATCAGTCCTATTTCTGTACTATGGCCTGGGCGAAAGCTTGACTGGAATTTTTCAAATAAGTTATGGCTCTTCAGATGATTCTGGTGACAGTTTAAAAGTCCAGGCCCAGCTTTAGCTCTATTTGACAGGAGAGTAACATGTAAATGATCAGCTGAAACCTCATTGTTTTCTCTGTCGTCTCTGTTTAGGGCCGTTTGTAAAAATGTGTGAAGGCCAAACGTTCAGAGCTTTGGTGAACGAGCCTCTGGCTGCACCGGCTGGAGAGACACGTGCGCTGTTTGAAAGGACGACAGCGGAGTGTGAGGAGGAACTGCGTCGCTCCCAAGACGAATGCCGGAAGATACAGCGGCTCCTGGAGCAGATCCTGAGCCCGAGAGTCGTACTGGTCAGAGAGGACACTGGTCAGAGTTTGAAACGGGAAATCACCGAGACCTCACGGATCAAAGAGGAGCCAGAAGAGCAGAGCGTCACACGGGAGGAAGAGCAGCTGCCAGTGTAGGCTCACACACTTTCAAACACGTCTAAGTCACATTATTGTTCAGTTTATTCATATTTAAATCATGTTTCAGGTGTTTCCCAGAGTCCAGTGCTGTGAGCGTGAAGAGAGAAGATGAAGACTGGGAACCTCCATTCAGCCGCTCAGACGCACAGATGGAGACAGAGGCTGATGGAGAAAATCACCACAACCAGGTCCAGAGCAGAAGCACCAAAGTCTCCGCCCAAAACAAGTCTGCACCAGAGACGAGCGCTACGGTCGACAACGGAGAGACGTCTGGAGCTGACGGAGGAGAAGAGAAGAAGAAGCACCAGTGTCACGTTTGTGACAAGAAATTTAGAGTGAAACGGGATTTAACAAGACACATTAGAGTGCACACAGGAGAGAAACCTTTTAGTTGTTCAATCTGTAATAAAACATTTGCCCAAAATGGGGAGCTAGTGAAACATAGACGAACACACACAGGAGAGAAACCACACGGCTGTTCAATCTGTAATAAAACATTTGCCCGACAGTCTCACTTAGATTCACATAGAAGAACACACACAGGAAAGAGGCCTTACTACTGCTCAGTTTGTCAGAAAAAGTTTACACATCTCTCTAACCTCAAGTTACATAGACGAACACACACAGGAGAGAAACCACACAAATGTTCAATCTGTAATAAAACATTTGCCCAAAAGTCTAATTTAGATAAACATAGAAGAACACACACAGGAGAGAAACCTTTTAGTTGTTCATACTGTGAGAAAACATTTGCCCTAAAGTCTCATCTCGATTCACATAAAAGAACTCACACAGGAGAGAGGCCTTACAGCTGTCAGGTCTGTGAGAAAAAGTTTCCATGTTCCTCTAACCTCTGGAGTCATAGACAAACACACACAGGAGAGAAACCACACGGCTGTTCAATCTGTAGTAAAACATTTGCCCGAAAGTCTTACTTAGATACACATAGAAGAACACACACAGGAGAGAAACCACACGACTGTTCAATCTGTAATAAAACATTTGCCCAAAAGTCTACTTTAGATGACCATAGACGAACACACACAGGAGAGAGGCCTTACTGCTGCTCAGTTTGTCAGAAAACATTCACCCGGAGACATAATCTAAAAACACACATGAAAACTCACAGTGTTTAAAGCACATTTCAACATCCAACACTTTTTCTGTTTTTCTGAATAAATTCATTCACATGTTGCTGAACACAAAGTTTTAAGATTGTTCTTCATTTACTGTATGTAATTTACAAAAGACGCTTCTTTTTCGCTTTGTGAAAACATATATTTTACAAGTGATTGATTTTGTTTGAATCAACTTTTTAAAGACGGTTTCTGGAAATACCTTTTAATCAAACTTGAAATATGTTCTTTTTTTTCTTCTTAAAACATTTGTTTTATTAAATACTGTATACATGTTAAATTGGTTATAATCAGAAATGTTTGCATTAATATGAGCTAACTGTTCAGTCTTTATAAGTTTTTAGTTTCCATTTTGATTCTTATTAAATTGTAAATAAATTGTTTAAATCCTCATCTCTGCCTCTGTTATGTTATGGACATTTACTTTTCTCACTAAACAATAAGAGACACTTTCTGTGGTTCCTCACACTTGGTCCTGGTGACCAGTGTTGGGAAGATTACTGTAAAAAAGTAATCTGTTATAGTTACTTGTTACTTCTTCACTAAAGTAAGTGCGTTGGTAACTGAGTTACAGTAAGATAAAAGTAACTTGTTACTGGACAAAGTAATTACTGAGTTACAAACAAATCTGTAAGAAAAGTGTTGATTCAGAATCAGAAAGATATTTGTGTCATTGAACGTCTATTCCCAGACAAATGAACGATGAAATCATTCCCTTTATTAGGATCAGGATTTACCACTGAAAATAAGAGACACTTTCTGTGATACTACGCACTTGGCCATGATGACTGTCGACCAACAGTGGAAAATAGTCCAATGATGTCATCAATTAATGCATGAGATTAAAATGATAAAGCCATGAACTCTATTGTTTAAAATAATCAGGTTAAAAAGAAGAACTCATGATTTATTTGGTCTCGACATTCATGTAGATCAGTGGCCTTCATGTGATCAGTATTTTTTTTCCCAGCTCCCTGTGTCCAAGGGGCACCGACCTGAGCCCCAGTCTGCAATATGATCATATTTATGTGACGGAAATAAGGAACAAATCAAATCTCATATTGATTTAATACAGGATGTGGAGTTTTACAGCCAAATATGGGACCGATCCATATTTTAAAGGTCCTATATCATGAAAAATCGACATTTTGGAGCTTTTAACCATGTTATGCTATTTCCTTATCTAAAACACCCCTGAGTGTTTTTGGCTTCATTCAGTTCTAAGCAATCCTCCTGAATCCTGAAAAAAGGAAGTGCCTGATGCGTCCACGCTGCCCCTGCAAGAAAAACAAACGCACCCCCTGAGTGTCTGAACAGATGTCATATTTGCACCGAAAGTTGTGAAGAAGGAGCTCTTTCTAACCTACTCTGGACACCTGTTCTTCTTTCTTACCTCACGATAATGTCACAGAGAAAAGCACGTTTGGCTGCGAGGACAGGACTTTATTCAACCTTCCTAAAGAACAGTTCACTCGCTAGAAGTTGGATTTACCCCATGTAAAACTAGGATATAGAAAGGTCAATTTCGTATGTCATTTCTGTGTTCACTGAATCTGACCAAACAAAAAGCAGAAAATTCACTGAATATGAATTAGCCTTTAGCTCTGATACCACTGTTTTACGCTAATTCCTCACTAAAGTTAAATCTAAAAAGCTCTGTTTGTTCAGTAATGATTTCTAACCAGGCACTGACATCACCTAAATACGTTTGTTAAGTCTGACGTCACGGCTTCTGCTTCCGGGTCCTGGCAGACGGGCAAATATGCGGGAAAAAACCATCAATATTTCTGAAACTCAGCAGAGAGTTACTGAAGCTACTCATTTCTCAGACTCATTAGACAAAAATGCCGCACCTACTGCTAAAAAAGTAATATTTACTAAAGTCGCTACTTCCGGGTTTAGCGTAGCTTCTGCGACGTTAGCATTTTCCCCGCTAACCTGGATGTAGCGATTTTGGTAAATATTACTTTTATAGCAGTAGGTGCAGCATTTTTGGCTAATGGGCCTGATAAATAAGTATGTTCAGTAACTCTGTTGAATTTCAGAAATATTGATTGTGGTATTAAAGAGTTTTTGTAGTTTCTCGCACATCTGCGGATCCGGAACAAACGTATGTGGCTAAATGCTAACGGCTATAGGAAAAACACACTGAACAGAACCAAGAGCTTTGGAGAGGGATGAGTTCTTGTAGGTATGATGGACCATGGCCGCTGATGCATTTATGTGTGAGAAGGAGAGTTTTGTATTGAATACGGAAGAGAACTGGGAGCCAGTGGAGGGAGTATAGAATTGGAGTGATGTGCTCATACTTGCGTACTTGCATAAGGATTCTTGCGGCACTGTTCAGAATGTATTGCAATCTTTGAATGTTTTTGGAGGTAATCCCAGTAAAAAGTCCATTACAGTAATCCAGCCTTGAGGAGACAAAGGCATGGACAAGTTTTTCAGCGTCGGAGAGGAGGAGTGAACGGATCTTGGAGATATTTTGGAGGTGATAGAATGAGGTCTTGGAGAGGTTTTTTATGTGGTCGTCGAAGGTGAGTTGTTGATCAAACCTGACGCCAAGGTTGGTTATGGAGGGGGAGAGAGCAATGGCCTGACCATCGAAGGAGAGCTGGGATATGGAGGAGTTGGTGATCTGGTGAGGGGTGCCAACAAGTAGTGCCTCGGTTTTACTAATGTTAAGCTGGAGAAAGTTCTTGCTCATCCATTGTTTTACTTGTGTGACCTGCCTCGGGACTACAGATGTAAATTAGCAGTTTTGCTATAATCTGACACATTTACAATTTGCATACTTGTATATGATTGTTCATTAATGTGTGTTGTCCCGATCAAATAAATAAATAAATAAATAAATAAAATCCATGCCTTTATCTCCTCAAGACAAGCAGCAACACATGAAAGGGCCATGGGAGAGTTGGGGACAGTTCTAATATACAGCTGTGTGTCATCTATAATAGCCAGCCTAGTACTGGGCTAGTGAGATATTGCCGGTAGGTGGGTATGACGCGCTAGGCGCTGATTACCTGATGTTTCGTGTTCATCAAAACAGGGTCCATACAGTCCAGTAAGGTGCAAAAATGTCATTCTTTATTCCAAAAATTCAAAGGTTAAAATCCCCATTAAAAAACAAGAACAGTGCCACAAACACCGCCAAAGCGGTCAAAAACCTGTTTGCCCTTCCGGGTCAACACCTGCCTTTCCATTGATTGGCCCGGCCTATATACACATGGCAACAGCGCCACACAGTGTACACACACACAAACATAGGAATTTCCTTAATGCCATATTTGGCTCCTATATCATCAGCATAGCAATGAAAAGACAAGTTGTGTCTGCTGATGACACGACCGAGTGGCAGCATGTATGTTATGAAAAGGACAGGGCCCAGGACTGATCCCTGAGGAAAACCGCACGTAACACATTCGGTCCTGTCAGAGAGGTAAGATTTAAACCACTCCAGGGCGCTGCCTGAGAGACCGACAGTATTGTGGAGGCGGTCGAGGAGGATAGAATGGTCTACGGTGTCGAAAGCCACAGACAGGTCGAGGAGAATTTGAAGTGATGGGGATCCTAAATCAGCTGCCATCAGCAAGTCGTTTGTTACCCTAAGCAAAGCTGTTTCCGTACTATGGCCTGGGCGAAAGCCTGACTGGAATTTTTCAAATAAGTTATGGCTCTTCAGATGATTCTGGTGACAGTTTAAAAGTCCAGGCCCAGCTTTAGCTCTGTTTGACAGGAGAGTAACATGTAAATGATCAGCTGAAACCTCATTGTTTTTTCTGTCGTCTCTGTTTAGGGCCGTTTGTAAAAATGTGTGAAGGCCAAACGTTCAGAGCTTTGGTGAACGAGCCTCTGGCTGCACCGGCTGGAGAGACACGTGCGCTGTTTAAAAGGACGACAGCGGAGTGTGAGGAGGAACTGCGTCGCTCCCTAGACGAGAACCGGAGGAAACAGCGGCTCCTGGAGCAGATCCTGAGCCCGAGAGTCGTACTGGTCAGAGTGGACACTGGTCAGAGTTTGAAACGGGAAATCACCGAGACCTCACGGATCAAAGAGGAGCCAGAAGAGCAGAGCGTCACACGGGAGGAAGAGCAGCTGCCAGTGTAGGCTCACACACTTTCAAACACGTCTAAGTCACATTATTGTTCAGTTTATTCATATTTAAATCATGTTTCAGGTGTTTCCCAGAGTCCAGTGCTGTGTGCGTGAAGAGAGAAGATGAAGACTGGGAACCTCCATTCAGCCGCTCAGGCGCACAGATGGAGACAGAGGCTGATGGAGAAAATCACCACAACCAGGTCCAGAGCAGAAGCACCGAAATCACCAAGACCTCACGGATCAAAGAGGAGCCAGAAGAGCAGAGCGTCATAAAGGAGGAAGAGCAGCTGCCAGTGTAGGCAACACGTAACACGTTCAAACATTATTTTTGTCAACACAATGTTGGAATATACAGTTGTAAAACAACATCGAAAACACACATAATGATCAGAAACAGAATAGGTTTTATGAGATAAGATGGTCATTGTTAGTGAGCAGGTTCACAAACTAGGAATTATCTTTGATGCAAAACGTGCGACATGAAACATTTATCATGAAACTCGTTAGAAGCTGATAAATAAACTTTAAAGGTTTAAATCTATAAAACTATAAAGGCATGCATACAAATGAATGATGTAAATAACAACTGTATAACAATGGATTTACAGATGCATTAACTATTAGCAGCAGATATGAGTGTGGACAAACTGCAAACCACTGCAGCTGAAACGTCCATGACTCGTCCAGTCGATACAGGGCCTTTCTGTGGAGTTTGCACGTTCTCCCTGTTTTTCTCTGATTCCCCTGACCGCTAAAAACCTGTTCAATAGTTTCCCGTGTGGGACCAGTACTCCATTGGAAACAAGAGTCTTAATCTCAGTGGGACTTTCCTGGTTAAATAAAAGAGGTCAAAAAACAGAACTTATACAATTTGACTGAACAACTTTTGCGTTTATTGGAGTAACATTTGACCAGTAGTGTCTGTACTTTTATTCAAGTAACCACCTCTGCTATTAAACCTATTGAGCTTTTGTGGAGTCGAGTACGTTCCAGAATATTAGAAGAAGAAATGTTTTTGATGTTTCAGTTTGAAGTTTTAGTTGAACATGTTTCCTCCCACTCAAGTAAAATGTCCTCATTTAGGTCCTTGCCCCAGGCCTCCAGCTGCTTTGATGTCATTATATCCCACTTATTAGATTTTGGTTTAAACAATTATTTTCTTTTCAGGTGTTTCCCAGAGTCCAGTGCTGTGTGTGTGAAGAGAGAAGATGAAGACTGGGAACCTCCATTCAGCCGCTCAGACGCACAGATGGAGACAGAGGCTGATGGAGAAAATCACCACAACCAGGTCCAGAGCAGAAGCACCAAAGTCTCCGCCCAAAACAAGTCTGCACCAGAGACGAGCGCTACGGTCGACAACGGAGAGACGTCTGGAGCTGACGGAGGAGAAGAGAAGAAGAAGCACCAGTGTCACGTTTGTCACAAGAAATTTAGTAAAAAAAGTCATTTAACAAGACACATTAGAGTGCACACAGGAGAGAAACCTTTTAGTTGTTCATACTGTGAGAAAACATTTGCCCATGAAAGTAATCGAGATGCTCATAGAAGAACACACACAGGAGAGAGGCCTTACAGCTGTCAGGTCTGTGAGAAAAAGTTTACACGTCTCTGTGACCTCAAGACACATAGACGAACACACACAGGAGAGAAACCACACGGCTGTTCGATCTGTAATAAAACATTTGCCCAAAAGTCTAATTTAGATTCACATAGAAGAACACACACAGGAGAGAGGCCTTACAGCTGTCAGGTCTGTGAGAAAAAGTTTACAGCACTCTCTACCCTAAAGATGCATAGACGAACACACACAGGAGAGAAACCACACGGCTGTTCAATCTGTAATAAAAAATTTGCTCGTAAGTCTACTTTAGATAAACATAGAAGAACACACACAGGAGAGAGGCCTTACTGCTGCTCAGTTTGTCAGAAAACATTCACCGTGAGATGTAATCTAAAAACACACATGAAAACTCACAGTGTTTAAAGCACATTTCAACATCCAACACTTAACACATTTTTCTTTATTCATGAAATTGTCTGTTTATTCTGTTTGAATCAAAAATCAATTTACACGTCGTTTAACACAAACCTTTTAAGATTGTTCTTTTTGGCCTCGTGAAAACAATTAATTGTACAATTACAAGTGATTTATTGCTTCTGGAAATACCTTTTTAATCACCTTGAATTGTATTTGTTCTCCTAAAACATCTGTTTGTTTATGAAATACTGCACATTTGTTAAATGAGTTATAATCAGAAATGTTTGCATTGATTTGAGCTAACTGTTCAGTCTTTATAAGTTCTTGAGAAATCTGTTTCTGACAATAGTTTGAGCCTGTTTTGCATTTTGATTGTTAGTTTTTAAATCGTAAATAAATTGTTTTAAACCTCATCTCTGCCTCTGTTATGTTATGGACATTTACTTTTCTCACTGAGCAATAAGGTCGTATTCACACCTGGGTTCGATTGGGGACCAAAGTTGCAACATTTTTTCAGATTTCCAACTGGCGTGGTTTGCGTTCACAACTTTTTTTTAATCAGTTGAACCAACATTCTAAATGCAGCTCCTCTGCAGCCTGTGGGGGCGCTGTATCAAAACCTTCCACTGGAAAAACAGTGAACAAGAAACACACTTCTCTGATTGGTCGATTAAACTCCACTTCCTGTTCCGTCTTTTGTTTACACAATGGAGCGGTATCAGCCAGTGGTCATGTTGTTTTTTTACGCACTTCGGGAATTTTTGCACAACAGTCTTTAGAAACGACCCGTTAATTCCTGCCCCAGAAATTAAACAGATTTAAACACATGGTCAAACATTGAGGTTTATTATCGATAATCTCGGACCGGGTGGAGAGACTGGGCCCATCTGGTGCCAGCCTCAGCTCAAACACACAACATACAAAGATTCATACAGACTATATGAACAATACACTACACCCACTTTCCTTCCTACAAGCCAGTAACTTTCCACTCCATCGTAAAACGCCTCCTCCTCCTCCTAGACGGATGGGGGGAGCTGTTGGTCAGTACATTTTCGTTCAGCTAGTGGGAAGGTCATAAACTCCTGGTTTTGTTCCGCTCTCTGGCTCAGTTATGTTCAAAAACCAAATGATCCGCTTCAGAGTTTGTTTGAACCGGGCCGAGACCCACGTTTTCAGCCGGGTCAGGGTTTGCTTCTTTGGCCCAGATCAGAGTCCGTTTGCGAGTTCACAACACCTCAAACGAACCAGACTATCTGAGCAAACGGGCCCGGATTCGGATCAAGAGAGGGCTGTGAATGTGACCTAAGAGGCACTTTCTGTGGTTCCTTACACTTGGTCCTGGTGACCAGTGTTTGGAAAATTACTGTAAAAAAAAACAATTAGTTTTAGTTATTTGTTATTTGCCACCTTCATCACCAGAGGTGGAGATGGTGAATTATACATACATGCAAATCTGTCGCCTTTCGGCGAAATTCCTGTTTTGACCTCGGAAAATACCATTCACATGAATCGTGTAGATCTGTAATAAAAAAATGTGTAATTAAACTATGAACTGGCTGAGGCTTGTAAAAGTTCACTGGTGCTGTTACGCCAAATAAGCCATTTGGATCTACAAGCTAAAACCTACAAAGCTAACGGATAGCTATCATTACTGTGAGGCTAAACTGACCAGGCAGGTGCCCGTGGCTCCGTGCGCGCTCTGTGCTCGTGTGATGCGCGATTGTGACTGCGATTGTGGTCAGAGGGAGAAGGCTGACCTCTCCATGTGGACCGTGTGGTCAGAGGGCTGACCTCTCCATGTGGACCGTGTGGTCAGAGGGAGAGGGCTGACCTCTCCATGTGGACCGTGTGGTCAGAGGGCTGACCTCTCCATGTGGACCGTGTGGTCAGAGGGCTGACCTCTCCATGTGGACCGTGTGGTCAGAGGGAGAGGGCTGACCTCTCCATGTGGACCGTGTGGTCAGAGGGCTGACCTCTCCATGTGGACCGTGTGGTCAGAGGGAGAGGGCTGACCTCTCCATGTGGACCGTGTGGTCAGAGAGCTGACCTCTCCATGTGGACCGTGTGGTCAGAGGGCTGACCTCTCCATGTGGACCGTGTGGTCAGAGGGCTGACCTCTCCATGTGGACCGTGTGGTCAGAGGGCTGACCTCTCCATGTGGACCGTGTGGTCATTGGGCACTCACAGGATTCTGTTGATCAGAGATGTTAACGTTGGTTAACATCTTTTAAAACCGAACCTGTCCAAAGAGACGCAACTATTCAAATATGCCAAACCATTTGTGAGCTTTTAGTAGCCTACTGTTAGCCTGGCTAACGCCAGACTGCTGTGTGCGCTCGAATCTTTTCGAACTTCACAACAGCCTGGGGACCATGTCCGACATTTTTCCATGGATTTGGGCACCAATCACAGAACGAGGAGGGACGGTAAGACGATGACGCGCTATTTGACATAAAGCTTGTAGTTTGTTTAGGGATAAAAAAATAAAAAAAATATTTACGGATCCTATTTTTTTTTTTTTTTTTTTTTTTTTTATAATAAAAAATATTTACGGATCCTGGGGCGACAGTGGCGCAGATGGTAGGGCGGGTCGTCTCATGATCGGAAGGTCGGGGGTTCGAATCCCGCCTCCTGAAGGTGCACATTGTCGTTGTGTCCTTGGGCAAGACACTTCACCCACATTGCCTCCAGTGTCTGCGTACACTGGTAGCCCCCTAGGAGAGACCAACAGGCCCGGTTTGAACCATGAGGCCGTCCTTCCGTGGACCCACCACCTGCAGAAGGAGCCATGGGGGCCGGTGCTATGTGATTTGGGCAGCTCCAATGGCTGCCCCCACGACCCGGCAACGGAAAATGAATGAATGAATGAATGAATTTACGGATCCAACATGACAGCAGCAGACGCGATGCCATCTTTCGTTCAAGCTTTAGAACGTGTTCTAAATAGTTTAGCTCAAAAGTTTACAGCAGGTACGTCATACGTCATTTGATACCATGATACGATTGGCTATGGCTACGTGCAGACGCATGAGAGACATTCGTAGCGCCCAATAAACGGCTCTGGACAATCGTAAACCACACCTCTCCTACGAGAAAATGAATTGGTGGTCCCCAGACTAAATATCACTTGTGATTTTAGTCTGGCGTTAGCCAGGCTAGCCTACTGTAGCAAAACAACCTGATACCATTTTGTATGGTATAAGGTGGCAGACTCTGCAGTGTATGCTATAGGCCTGCTATGGACAAGTGTTGCAAATTAGCAGTTTTGCTATAACACTAAAAACAATGTGTCTATTTGTATTTGTCCAATGCAGTTGTTATGTACATGTCAAATAAACAAATAATAATAAGATTCCCATAAATACTCAGTAAAAGTTTAAAATCTATATTTAAAAATCAAAAATGTAATATTTTTATCCTTTTTTAATATACAGTAATTCAAAGAGAAGACAGTATCTCCTGATGTACAGAACCTGATTTGGAATTTCACATTATGTACAAATCCTTTACTCTCCAGGATTTCCCACTAATACATTAGTTTGTGGCGCCGCCATACTCTGTTTTTATCTGCCACAGTCTCAATCTCGATGAACAATGAGTCACTGTTTAAGAATTATAACAAAAAATGAAGGCATCTTCACATAGTTTTGTTTTCGCTCATAAATGAAAAGACCACATGGTTAATTTGCATAGTAAACCTCTTTACTGCGCTGCTAATGCAGCTGTTGCTATGATGAACTAAACCAGAGGTCAGGAAATGGTGGACCTCAGTCTGGTTCTGGACCCACGCGCCAAACCGTCCGAACCCAAAACTAGGATCCAAACTTTGGACCCGACCGTGACTCCCCTCAGTCCTGCAGCTGCGTCTGTGCTGTCTCTCCCCCCCTCACTCTCTCACTAACTCAGCTGAACAGAACGAGAACCTGCAGCCTCTGAGCTCCTTAACACATTTTATACTTTTAGAATCGGCTGCAGAATGATTGAAATACGGCTCACTAATTATGTTTCTCGATCGTTTAAAACAAAAGAGCAGCAAGCAGAACCAAACCTGGACCAAACCTGGACCAAACCTGGACCAAACCAGGACTAAACCAGGACCAAACCTGGACCAAACCAGGACCAAACCAGGACTAAACCAGGACCAAACCTGGACTAAACCAGGACCAAACCAGGACTAAACCAGGACCAAACCTGGACTAAACCAGGACCAAACCTGGACCAAACCTGGACCAAACCAGGACTAAACCAGGACCAAACCAGGACTAAACCAGGACCAAACCTGGACTAAACCAGGACCAAACCTGGACCAAACCTGGACCAAACCAGGACTAAACCAGGACCAAACCTGGACTAAACCAGGACCAAACCAGGACTAAACCAGGACCAAACCTGGACTAAACCAGGACCAAACCTGGACCAAACCTGGACCAAACCAGGACTAAACCAGGACCAAACCTGGACTAAACCAGGACCAAACCTGGACTAAACCAGGACCAAACCTGGACTAAACCAGGACTAAACCTGAACTAAACCTGGACCAAACCTGGACCAAACCTGGACTAAACCAGGACCAAACCTGGACCAAACCTGGACTAAACCAGGACCAAACCTGGACTAAACCAGGACCAAACCTGGACTAAACCAGGACCAAACCTGAACTAAACCTGGACTAAATCTGGACTAAACCAGGACCAAACCTGGACCAAACCTGGACTAAACCAGGACCAAACCTGGACTAAACCAGGACCAAACCTGGACTAAACCAGGACCAAACCTGGACCAAACCTGGACTAAACCAGGACCAAACCTGGACTAAACCAGGACCAAACCTGGACTAAACCAGGACCAAACCTGAACTAAACCTGGACTAAATCTGGACTAAACCAGGACCAAACCTGGACCAAACCTGGACTAAACCAGGACCAAACCTGACTAAACCAGGACCAAACCTGGACTAAACCAGGACCAAACCTGGACTAAACCAGGACCAAACCTGGACTAAACCAGGACCAAACCTGAACTAAACCTGGACTAAACCTGGACTAAACCAGGACTAAACCAGACCAAACCTGAACTAAACCAGGACCAAACCTGAACTAAACCAGGACTAAACCAAGATTAAACCTGGACCAAACCTGGACCAAACCAGGACCAAACCTGGACTAAACCAGGACCAAACCTGAACTAAACCAGGACTAAACCTGAACTAAACCAGGACCAACCTGGACTAAACCAGGACTAAACCTGAACTAAACCAAGATTAAACCTGGACCAAACCTGGACTAAACCAGGACCAAACCTGGACCAAACCTGGACCAAACCTGAACTAAACCAGGACCAAACCTGAACTAAACCAGGACTAAACCTGAACTAAACCAAGATTAAACCTGGACCAAACCTGGACTAAACCAGGACCAAACCTGGACCAAACCTGGACCAAACCTGAACTAAACCAGGACTAAACCTGGACCAAACCTGGACCAAACCAGGACTAAACCAGGACCAAACCTGGACCAAACCTGGACCAAACCTGAACTAAACCAGGACTAAACCTGGACCAAACCTGGACTAAACCAGGACTAAACCTGGACCAAACCTGGACCAAACCAGGACTAAACCTGGACCAAACCTGGACCAAACCAGGACCAAACCTGGACTAAACCAGGACCAAACCTGAACTAAACCAGGACTAAACCTGAACTAAACCAAGATTAAACCTGGACCAAACCTGGACTAAACCAGGACCAAACCTGGACCAAACCTGGACCAAACCTGAACTAAACCAGGACTAAACCTGGACCAAACCTGGACCAAACCAGGACTAAACCAGGACCAAACCTGGACCAAACCTGGACCAAACCTGAACTAAACCAGGACTAAACCTGGACCAAACCTGGACTAAACCAGGACTAAACCTGGACCAAACCTGGACCAAACCAGGACTAAACCTGGACCAAACCTGGACCAAACCTGGACTAAACCAGGACCAACCTGGACCAAACCTGGACTAAACCAAGATTAAACCTGGACCAAACCAGGACTAAACCTGGACCAAACCTGGACCAAACCTGAACTAAACCAGGACTAAACCTGGACCAAACCTGGACTAAACCAGGACCAAACCTGGACTAAACCAGGACCAAACCTGAACTAAACCAAGATTAAACCTGGACCAAACCTGGACCAAACCAGAACTAAACCTGTACTAAACCAAGATTAAACCTGGACCAAACCTGGACTAAACCTGTACTAAACCAAGATTAAACCTGGACCAAACCTGGACCAAACCTGGACTAAACCAGGACCAAACCTGGACCAAACCTGGACCAAACCAGAACTAAACCTGTACTAAACCAAGATTAAACCTGGACCAAACCAGAACTAAACCTGTACTAAACCAAGATTAAACCTGGACCAAACCTGGACTAAACCTGGACCAAACCTGGACCAAACCAGAACTAAACCAGATTAAACCTGGACCAAAGAGAGTAGAGCGGGTCGTCTTGTGACCAAAGGGTCGGCGGTTCGAACCCCGCAGGTGCACACTGTCGTTGAGTCCTTGGGCAAGACACTTCACCCACCTTGCCTCCAGTGTCTGCGTACACTGGTGTATGACTGAGAGTGTGAATGGGTGACTGGTTCCTTGATGTAAAGCGCTTTGAGTGCCTAAAGCAGGTAGAAAGGCGCTATATAAAATGTGACCATTTACCATTTAAACCAGGACTAAACCTGGACTAAACCTGGACCAAAACAAACACTGCTCTCTCTGCACTCTCTGTGATGAAACTGAAGCCATTAGTAGAGCTACAGTTCTAAAACAAAAATGGAAGCCTAATAAATTCAGTGTTGAATCATTATAGCTGTCATTCATATGCACTACAAAAAAGTGGATTGTTTTAATCGATTAATCATAGAATCTACATGTTCTGTTAAAAAATTGCCGCAAACCACGCGTTCCGCCGCGGCCCTGTGATCTGTCACCTTTTTCACTATGAGTTTTGAAGAGATAATATTTTTATGCGATGTTTTGCCCTTTTGGCTATTTAGGAAAGTTAACCAAAAGTTTGTCCGAAGTGTTTCTCTCAGCTCTTTGTTACAGTGGAAAATTACTGGCCCAAGGGGGTGTGTGAGAAAGAACAAAGAACCCCCGCCCAGGAAAAAAGGAAAACATGTGAAATGGAGAATTAAGTCTTTAAAATGGCGGCAGGGCGGAGCCAAACGTCACATGACGGCACGGGAACCAATGGAAACAACGACACGTAGTTTTAGGCTCAAAAATATTGCATGATGGGAAAATGTGACGTATACTCTGCCTCCCCAGGAAAAGCAGTTTTTCCATTGTTAACAGAGAACTGTTAGCAGTAGATGATAGGGAAACCTGGGGGGACAGAGCTCTGTGAGTAGATGGCCTGTTAGGGAAATAAAATCTTCGTGACTTCATCTTCCGAATCCTGGTCATCTATATTCTGGTATGTATTATAAGCTGATAGAGTAGTGTTGACGAAAATACCTAAACTTCTCTTCCAGTGTTGAACACGCGTGTTGTCCGGAGGCAGGTAATTTACATAGGAACAAAGACGCAACTGGTATTGAGTTTGCTTTGCTCTTTAAAGGTATTCGTGGACAACTTAAAAAAAGATTAATTTCTTCAGTTTGCATGTCTGATTATAAAATGTGGTCTTCATCAAAATCATAAGAATGATTAAACAGTGTCTGCTTAAACTAACACCACCCAAACATTTACATTTGGTCATAATTTCTATTGGCCATAACATAAACATTCACAGGACAGCGTGGAATAAGTAAGTACACCGCCTGAATCTCACTGAACTGCAGCAGTTTTGTAAAGAGGAACGGTCCAAGATTCATCCTGATTGTTTGAGCGTCTAATCTGCAACTACAGGAAAGCAGTTATTGCTGCAAAAGAAGAATCAGCAGATATTTAATACAGGGGTTCACTTACTTACACGCTGTTGTGAAGGTTATCTTGATAAACGTGTTCCTCCCAAACTATTCAACTTTGGGTTCATCAGTCCACAGTATGTTTTGCCAGTAGTGCTGTGGAGCATCCAAGAGCTCTTTCGCAAACCAAAGTTGATCAAGATATTTTGAGACACCCTCAGTGCAAGCTGGAGCAGGTCCTTCATCCCCATTGCTGTCAGACTGTACAACAGGACTGTAAAGTAACTACGTGCAATAATCTCTGTATCAGCGTTACTTTATCCACCACCTGCACTAGGACTGTAAACTTCGCACCCCAATGCTGACTTTGATATTCTACTTTTTTTATAGTCTGTTCTAATTTTGTATTGAGTTTGTATTTCTTTCAGCTTGTTGTCATTACTCATTGTACATAAATAGTAAATTCACGTTTCTTAACTGTTTCCTGTCTATTTTGTAACAAGTGAATTTCTCCATTGTGAGATTATCATTATCTTATCTTGTTTCCATCTCTCGTTACTTTTGCAAAACTCCTGTGCCTTGCTATAGCTGGAGGTGAAGTCTCTCATATAAATGCTTAATGACTTACTCGGGCAGTGGAGCGCAGCAGTGTTTAGCCTGTTTTACTCGGACAGTGGCGGGAACGATCTGTGGGACACTCTGGCCCACCCGGGACCTGCGCCGCGCTGCACCTTTAAATGAACTATCGATGCAAACCAGGAGCCAAACGCTGCAGCGACTCCTCAGCACACAGGAGGACGCAGGAGCACAGCCCGTATGGATTTTATAAGTTCACACTGTGCTTTAAAGTGAGCAATAAGCAAAAAAATAAGTTTTATTTTCTCCTTGGACAGCGCATAAGTTTAAATGCTGTATAAAATATAGGAGCAAAGGCTTAGGCAGAGAGGAGGGACATATTAAAACAGTCTGCAACAATGGGTTTCTGAGTGTCATCAGTCACGGCGTGGTCTTTGGGCTGGACTTTGGCTTTTCTGCTCTTTCTGTCAAATGTAGTCTTTTATTGATGGGATTTGAAGTCCTAGCAATGTCCATGAATTAAAACAGCTATACTTTAGGGTTATGGTGCAGATATAACAAAACAATATGTAGGGCCCCAGAGCTGAAAAGGTTGAGAACCACTGGGTGAGAACCCTCTGAATTACGCAATAGTAGAAGTTTAAAAGAATATTTGTATTTTGAGTAACTTAAAGAGGCGCTGTGTCGCTTTCTTAGCAGTGCTAGTGGTTTAAATCAGGGGTCTCGAACTCATTTGGACTGGGGGCCACAAATGCAAATCCAGTGTTGGTCGGGGGCCGCAACAGACAAAGCCTTTTTTATTAAGTCAATTATGATTTAGCAACTTTTTATTGTTTGCTGTAATAAACCTTAAACAGACTGTACATTAACTATCTGCACATTTTTAAGCTTCCAGAGGTTTCCAATCGGCCAAACATTTGCTGAGCTTCTAAATTAGAAATTACAGACTTAGACAATTAGTGTTTTGTAATTAATCTCATTTTGGTTCAGGTAAATTGGTTCAGGGCATCAGTGAATGATCTTTCAGGAGTCAGGTCCAGTTTCTGTCTGTTTGCCTATTTAGAAAGAAATGCAAAATGTCATTTTAATTTAGTGTAGAAAGGCCCAACCAGGGCCTGGAGCTGATAATGAGCACTAGCAATAAGCTTCACCTCATGTAAATAATGTGGAGTCATTGGCCTCAGGCCTTTGTGTGACCTACAGTTAGATAATGGATGGGGCTTATATATTTTACCATCAATGTTGCTGTAATTATTTGCAGTATTTTTATACATTTCCATATTCTCTATTTTTAATGTAACTATGGATCATGTGTTCACACATGTGTCCTTAAGATTAAATTAATTGACATGATAAAGTTGCTCTGAGAGAGAGATGGAGAGAAAAGGCTCCTCACTTTACAGTTGTGACGCTTTTAAACACTAATTACGATGTGTTCACTTTGTAAAGTCATAAAGGTAAAGATGGTGAAGGTGCTTATTGTCAGGCTGCAGTGCTGTAACTTTTCCAGCACATGTTTAGCTGAACAATTAAAGTTTCTCCTCACGTTCTGACAGTCTCCCACCTGTTTCAGAAGCTCCTCTCACAGTCCGCTGCTGTTAGTCCGTTTGTTTGTTGAGAAAAGTTGATAAATCATCTGCAAAAGCGCCGCATCTCCCTTCCCCGGTCTGATGTGGTCATTCTCGCGTCTGCAGCGGCATTGGCGCTACCGCGCGGTGCCTCATGGGAATATAAATAAGAAATCATCTCGCGGGCCGCAAAAAATTATCTCGCGGGCCGCATTTGGCCCCCGGGCCGCATGTCTGAGACGCCTGTATTAGAGGGTATTACAGTGAGAGAACGAGAACTAATACAGTGTCTAAAGGGGTATTTCTTTGCCGCGGCATCGAAATCGATCTTCAGATGTTAGAATCGTGACACTCCAGTCTGGACCACGGTCTCTGGTCTCTGGTTAAACCTGGTCTCTGCTCCGGACGCTGGACCGGAGTCAGGACGGGCTTTTGGTTTCCCTCTTGTCCCGCTGTGATGGATCTCTGCTCTCTCTTTGATTAATCCGTCGCTCCGCTCGGAAAGGCTTTGCTCACATGAAACCACAAACGCTGGCGGGTCATAATTTGACAGGTGATTGGCGGCGGGCGGCTCCACATGATTGCGTCGTTAGGAAAGCACTAATATTTTCCTTTTTTCCCCTCCTTCCGAGGTGGAATTAAATGCGCACTCAGCCGGTTCCCGAGGCCCGCTGCTCCCTGTCAGCTTCTGTAATAACTATTTCACTCTCCAATAGCTCCACTCTTACACTTGTCCAATGAGGGTTTTTTACATTATTTCATTCAAATCGTCAATTTTTCATGCCACTTTAATGACACGTCAGTCACACAGACAGTTGTTCAAGTCTCATACTGAAGTTTAATTTGGGGGAATGTAACAGGGATCATCAAAGCCCCAAGCATCGTCAGAGTTAGTTATTAAGAAGTGTCATTGTGGGAAATATGATACAGTAGTTTTGTTTAAGTTTTGAACAAGTTTCTGTTTTCTGTGCTCCGCAAACCCTGAACGGAAAACGACCTGACGGCTTCCTGTAGATGTCAGATTATTAAACATCCGGACATGAGGATTTCAGCTGCATCAGAACCGCTCCTGATCCAATGAGTGGATGCAACAATTCCAGACCGGGAAATGAGGATAGCGCGACTTCAGCCGTCTGCGACACAAACAGTGTTGGGCCAGTTACTTTAAAGAGGGGGTATTATGCTTTCTTCAATCACATAGCACCAGTCTATAGCATACTACAATGATGACGTAACCTTCTGTTGGTCTGTATATGCAGTCAATTAAAATAACTGCCTTGAATAAAATTGCTCTCTCAAAATGGCTGTACTGAACGTCTTGAAATAGGCCTCTGTCTCTTTAAGAAGCTTTCAGACACGCCCCCTTCAGCACACTGCTGTGGCATCTAAACAACACTACTGTGCGGGGAGGGGGCTCTGCTGAGCTGAGGAGCAGTGGTTGGTGGCTTGGCTGGTGACGAAAGGTCCAGAGGCGTCTCCAGGAGGTGGGGGCGTTCCTAGGAGGACTGAGGCATAGCTACACCTAAAATGGCTGCCGTCTAAGTTTTTACTGATTACTCAAAAATATGTGAATGAGCCAAGGCAACACTCCAGGCATGTGTTTAATGAGGGAATGACATAATAACATGATATAAAGCTTGAAAAAGTCTTTAATGGAGGCTTGAATTTGCAGTTTGTCCTTTTACACTTTGATGTGACAGTGTGATTCTAAAACAGAAAATAATAATATTTCAGTCTCTACATAAATAAGAATACTAGGCTACAGCAATATCCACACTTAAACATAAAACGTCCACGTAGGTATGTCGGGGGTGGGCACTTATAAGCTGTTGCTTCAGCCCACTCCAGAATTTT
Organism: Neogobius melanostomus; assembly: GCA_007210695.1. Classification (NCBI taxonomy): domain Eukaryota; kingdom Metazoa; phylum Chordata; class Actinopteri; order Gobiiformes; family Gobiidae; genus Neogobius; species Neogobius melanostomus. The sequence continues at coordinate 233,750 of VHKM01000677.1, forward strand.
TAACTGCTCAAATAAACTAATAAACTAAACTAAACTAGGTAGCTCCTTCATCGTTCACGTGAACAGGGCATGGCACCAATTAACAATGAAACGGGTACATCTCCCCTCCTGGAGCCGCCACCTTAACGTGGTGGAGGGTTAGAGCCTGAATGATCCTGGAGCTCTGTTGTCGGGGGCTTCGTGCCCCTGGTAGGGTCTCCCAGGGCAAACAGGTCCTAGGTGACGGGTCAGACAAAGAGCGGTTCAGAAGCCCCTTACAGTGCATCCGGAAAGTATTCACAGCGCTTCACTTTTTTCACATGTCATGTTTACAACCCTAAACGTAAAGATTTTATTTTGAATGTTTTACTGAAAGTTCACACACAAGTAACAGACAACTGTGAAGTGAAAGCAAAATGATACAAGATTCTGTTATTTTTCAAAAAATGGAAAAGTGAAAAGTGTGTTGTGCATAAGTATTCACACCGCATTTCTGGAGTGCATTAAATTTCCTTTATAACATTCCTAATGACTGCAGAATGTTCACACCTTGCCCTAACCATTAAATAGAGGCCACCTGTGTGTAATCTACTCTCAGTATAATTAAGCTGTTCTGTGAGGGCCTCAGAGCTATGGTCAGAGTGTACTGGTCACTAAACAACATCATGAAGTCCAATAACACACCAGACGGGTCCGAGATAAAGTTATTGAGAAGTATAAAGCTGGGTTAGGTTATAAAAACATTTCCAAAGCTTTGAACATCTCTCAAAGTACAGTTAAATACACCATCCAGGAATAGAAAGAGTGTGGCATCACTGCAAACCTACCAAGATCCGGCTGTTCTCCTAAACTTACTGACCGAACAAGGACCGCACTGACCAGAGCTGTTACCAAGAAGCCTATGATGACCCTGGATGAACTGCAGAGAGCTACAGCTCAGGTGGGGGAAACTGTACACAGGACAACTATTAGTCGTACACTGCACAAATCTGGCCTTATGGCAGAGTGGCAAGAACAAGCTAGAAGCTAGAAGCCTCCATGTGGCTTCTAGCAAACAGAAAACGGTATTTCTTATGGTTTTCTTTCAAAAATGCCACTATGCCATACTCAGACTGGCCCGTCTGGGACCAACAACCATGCCACGCTCAGAATTGCTTAAATCACCTTTCTTTCCCATTCTGACATTCAGTTTGGAGTTCAGGAGATTGTCTTGACCAGGACCACACCCCTAAATGCATTGATGCAACTGCCATGTGATTGGTTGTTTAGATAATTGCATTAATGTGAAATTGAACAGGTGTTCCTAATAATCCTTTAGGTGAGTGTATATTTTCTTTTCTTTCATACTGTTCTGATCCCCAAACAGTAAAGAGCCCCTTCACCACAGACACAAGAACTTTGATATTGACTTTTTAGAATCTAAATCCAGCTTTGACCTGAATAACTGCATTCATAATTAATTAAAACCCGATTGATCCGGCTGCCTCCATGTGTGTTTAATCCAACAAACCGCTGAGACAGAAACGCACAGTCTCATTACGTTGAGTGAGCCGACTTTGACAGACAGCAAACCTCATTTATCAACATTTTAACAGATTCTAGGAGGGAAAAACAGCCAGAAACAATAAAATATGATTTATGTGGTCCGGATGAATAAACACGTCGCCGTCTTGCGCTCGGAGCGATTTATAATTCTCTCGAAAAATCAGGCGTAAATTCCCGGGGATGAAAAAATGCTGCCACCTAATCAGTTCTGTCTGTCACCGCTCAGAACGTGAAATATTCCCGTTCAGAAAGAGCACGTGGAGGATTCGCAGCAGCTGAAAGAAACGACAGAGAAAAGCAGAACCTTTCATAAAGTTAAATTAGCGTCTTGTTTAGAGAAATCAGTGATTTCCTCGCTGCAGGTGAAGAGGGAAACCTTTTAAATACGTCACTTTTGGAGACGTCACTTTTGCTGTAGGTTACTGACATAAATGAGGGAAAAAAAATATTGCTGTCATTTTATGTTTTCTTTTATGCCTAAAAATGTACCCATTTTCTCATAGATATATATATTTTAAAAAATCCCTCCCTTCACTCCAAGGCTGGAAAGTTTAAGCAACTAAAATGGCGATTTTGTTTCCCCAATGTGAGAAAAACGCATTTGAGAAAATGGACCTTGAAATTATAATTTCCAAAATAAATCTATTTCAAAACATTTTATTTATTGGTTTATTTGGTCGGGACAAATGAACATACATGGGTCTCATGCATGTAAACACGCCACACCGGATTGTAGCCTTGGGCTAATTTGCATCCGTCGTCCCCCATGTGCACTCTCATTCATCCTGGCCTATTGTACATGTTTTTAGTGGTAGGGGAAACCTACACAGACACGGGGAGAACATGCAAACTCCACACAGGAAGGTCCCGTCCTGGTGGGAATCGAACCCCGGACCTTCTAGCTGTGAAGCACAAGCACTAACCGCTGAGCCACCGTCCCACATTGAATCAGTGCAATAATTAAAGGTCCTATATCGTGCAAAATCTACTTTTTGGAGTTTTTAGCCATGTTGTTTTGCTATTTCCTTATCAAAAACACCCCAGAGCGGTTTTTAGCTTCATTCACGCAGTTCTCAGTAATCCTCCTGAATCCTGCTCTCTGAGCAGTTGCTCCGCCCTCTCCTGGTAAACCACTGACTTCTCCCATCCAGGAAGTGCCTGATGTCTGTAAGGTAATGCCTTACAGCCCGATTTTAATTTGTGAAACGGCTTCTTCATTATTTCTGTTGTAAGAAAAAAAATTGGGGGGAATGGGGAATTATATCTTCTGAGTGGTGGAGCTTAGACTATAGGCCAGTGTAACGGCCTATTTGAAAATTATGGCCTTCAGTGATCACATGACACTGTTGACCAATAGTGACACACGTGTTTCTCTCGTGTGTCTATCTTTGCTGATCTGGGGTCAGTTTTTCTCCTCCAAAGAGAGAAATGGAGCGACTGTGTTATAAAACATCAGCCGTAACAGACGGAGTCGCTCTGACGATTCTCAGTCTTTTCGTGTGAACCACCAGTCGTTCTATAATCACGTTAAATCCAGTCGTGTGTTGACCCCATTCTTCACAAAATCCTTTAAGATCTTCAGTCAAAAGAATGTCTACAGTCTTATAAAGCTGCAAGTCTATTTTTATATCAGGAATCAAAGAGAGAAACGTCATTACTAATCATTAAGAACGACATTGATTGATTTTTTTTATTGATTTTTTATTTTATATATATATATATATATATATTATTATTTATTTTTTATTATTATTATTTTTCAATAGTGGTTGGTTGGTTATGTATTTATTATTATTATTTTTTTTTTTTTAAACACTAAATTCAATTATGGACACTGTAGATGAAGGGAAGAGGAACAAACTCAAAATTACAGTATACCCTTGGAATTTTGATTTAGCAATAATACATTAACTTTAATATCATAATGCATATCCATTGATTTCTGGTTGCAAACACCACCTCACATATACACACACACACACTAATTTGTCAGTGTTACATTTTGTCTTTGGTCAATGTATGTGATCTTTTTTTTCTGTGTCGTGTTGTAGTCAGTTTTGTTGTTGTTGTTGTTAGTTGTAATAAATTCAATAAAATAAAATAAATAAAAAAATAAAAAAAGAACGGCATTGATTACAGGAATTGAAAGGGCCTGGATAAAATAGTTTCAAAATGTGCATATTTATGTGAACAAATGTGCAGGAGGTATTACGAGAGCTAGAAATGAGGCGGCTGCAGAGTACACGCTATCACTCTATCCTCCTTTTACAATTAGAGAACAGGAAAAATCAGATAGTTCAGCTGCAGAATCTTCTTTTCATTCGGTGGAAACAAGTTAATTCCTCGGTCTTTTATCTCCGTTTCCCGTTTACGAAACCAAACACTTCTATCGTCACGTCACAGTAAATAACGTTTGCTGTTTCTTTGCAAAGAACCTAATTCCTGTCTTTGATTCGGGCGGATTCAGCCCTGATCCTTTTCTGTGAAGCGCGTTTGAAAACCGTCGGCTTTCTCCGAAGTCATTACCATAACTCGTCTGGCTCCTAAATACTCCCTGATTGGTCCAGCAGGGGGCGGCACTCACACACAGGGCCGCTTTATGTTGATTGGCTCAGCGGGCTCACTTTCTTTGGTGGAGAGAAATATATTTCAGTCTTCGCGCAGCATCATAAAAACATAAAGTGGAAAGAATTAGTTTTTCTAAGCCGCGCGGTGAGAGATGTCGAGATGTAGCCGAGTTCTTTGGAGAAGGAGATCACTGCATTCAACGAGGACGCGAGGAACACAGTGTAAGTCTAAAGGCCTGCTCATACGTCAGAAGATGCAAGGAGTGAGCTCTTGTTCTTGAGGCGATAACAACAACAACAAAGTGTGTTTAGGCTCTGACATTTCATACTTCAAAAGATCAAGAACCTAGGATCAGCATCACCGGGAGCAGAGCTGTTCAACCAGAGGAATCTGACATCTGAAGCCCATGTCCAGGATCCGTCTGTGTGTGGAGGCTCTTGATGCTCTGACTCCAGCCTCAGTCCACTCCTTGTGAAGGTCCCCCACACTTTTGAATGGCCTTTTCCTGACAGTCCTCTCCAGACTGAGCTCATCCCTGCGGCTTGTGCACCTTTTTCTTCCACACTTTTCCTTCCACTTCACTTTCTATGAATGAGCTTTGATCCAGCACTTTGAGAACATCCAACTTCTTTTGTCAGTGATGGTTTTCTGCACAACTGTCAGGTCAGCAGTCTGAACCCATGATGGAGAATTCTACTGAACCACTGAGACCATTTAAAGCCTCAGGGACCCTTTGCAGGTGTTTTGGATTCATTATCTGATGAAAGGAGACACTTTGAGCTACAATATAGTCCCTTTACACAATATTCTAATCTGAAGAGATTTTGAATTTGTGTTTTTTACAAGCTGTGAGCCAGAATCATCATGCAAAGTGAGATATATCAAGACTTTATTTGTTATCATTTTGATCATTATGGCTCAGCTTGTAAAAACCCCAAATAAAACATCTCAGAAAATTAGAATATTTTGAAAATGGACTGTAAGCCATAATCATCACAATTATTACAAACAAAGGTTCGACATATGTCACTTAGCATGTCTTGAGTCTGTATCATATATTAGTTTCACATTTTAAGTTCTATTACAGAGGCTGAGAGGCCAAACCTGCCAGCACTGACAGGGGCTGGTTTTAGGTCCTTCATTATTTTAGGACAAAATGTAGCTTTTGCTTTTCATTATGAACCACTGGGGGCAGCACTGAATTATTTTAATGTATTTTAATATGTCTGTAAATAGGAATGGCGATTGGACTTATGCTGAATGAAATGCAGTGTGATTGGTAAAGTGATATGTGATTGACTATGCGATTGAATGTTAGAAGAATGAATGGTCATGCTGTATAGTGTTATTTATTGATGTAACCAGGGACTACGGATGGAAACTAGCTATTTAGCTATAATCTGGTGCAGTGCATCTCTGTCTCTCTGAGCTTAATGTTTCTGTACATTGTCCCTTCAATAAAGATTAAAGTAAAGTATAAATGAAGAGGGAAGAGTGGTGCTCACTGCAAAAAGTAATCTAAAAAATAAATTTAAAAAATGAATTAAGTCCTTGATTTCTAATTTCAAGAAATGTGTCCATGGAGCAAGACATTTACACTTACAGTGGGAACCAGATGTTTACTTCATAAAAGGACACATGAGGAAAACAGAATTAACTTTTACTTTTTTAGGTCAATTAGACTTTTCAAAATTATTTCTATTTGCTAAATGCCAGAAGAATGAGAGAGAGATTTTTTTTTAGAAATGAAGCTTCAGCACAAATTCAACCTGAAAGATACATGGAGCATATCGTATACCTGCAGCCTTCATTGACCAATCATCCAAACATGGCCCCATCTCATTGTCTCATGTAAAGCGCTTTGTCCATGTCTGTGAAAGGCGCTATATAAAGACACCGCAGCTGCTCATCCTGCTTCAGCCACTCATCGCCCAGGATCTACTTCTTAAGTTCCCCGGTCAATCACTCCACTGTTTCCCAGCCGTGCTGCGCCCCTCCTCCACTCCTCCTCCACCCCTCCTCCGCCCCTCCTCCGCCCCTCCTCCGCCCCTCCTCCGCCTATCCTCGGCTCTGCTCGTCGTGCCGACCGACCGCCCCGGGGTCTCTTCCTACCACCACCAGTGTCCGGGCTCCGGGAGAAGATTCTGCCTATCATCCATCATCACCATGTATTCCATATCGTTAATACAATCTTCCGCTGGGGTTTGAGCCCTGATCACGATCCATGTTCAATAAAACATCACATTCTGTCTCTGAGACAGGTTCATATGTTAGAGCTTGTGCTTCACAGCTAGAAGGTCCGGGTTCGATTCCTACTTGGACGGGGCCTTTCTGTAGGAGTTTGCATGTTCTCCCCGTGTCTGCTTAGGTTTCCCCTACCACTAAAAACATGTACAGGATGAATGTGAGTGTGTTTGAGAGTGCGCATGGATGGAAATTAGCCCAAGGCTCCAATCCGGTGTGTATGGCTGTATGTTCATTAACATGGACTGTCCCGACCAAATAAACCAACACATAAAATGTCATGAGCAAAAGTCTGGTTCATCCTTGGGTGTAATTTAAAGACACTTGAAGGTCCAGATTCATTGGTTAAAACAATGATGGAAATGTCCAGTCAGAAAGATCTGTATGAAAAGTTCTGTGTCCCAGAGATGAACCTGCTGTGTCTGAAATGTGAAGATCAACCCAAGAACAAATGCAAAAGACCAGGTGAAGATGCTGAACCAGAGGCATCTCAAGGTTTGTCTGCATGTTGATGACACTAGAGCGAGTGTACAGGTGTAGCAGCCGCCGTTATACCTGTACAGTCGCTCATATTAAAACGTCTAAATGATGATCATTCTCGTCGATGGCAGTTAAAGAGTAAAAGTGCATTACACAACTTTCTCTGCGTAAAGAAAGAAAAAGATTTTTCCATTTCCTTGTGCATTGTAGAGGCATTGAGTTGCCTTATGTATGAAATGCGCGGTATAAATAAAGTTGCCTTGCCTTGTACATTAACAATAAAGGGATTCTGATATCAGTGCGTATTTGACTTTTCAGAGCCCAGCTATCAAGGGTGGCCTTTACTTTACTCTCCATCCCTGTGGCCCCTATGATGCTCCAGGGTCAAATGTTTTTAGGGTTTCTGGAAGCTTTTCAATGCACCTTTAATTTCCTCATTCCTGTCTGCTTTACTGGATTGTTTTACTTCAAAAAACAAGACAAAATTTGACTTTTTCTTTAAAACAAATCTTCCCTACAAATAACTCACATACTTAACAACTAAGTCCTCTCTCAATAAGTCTTTGAAACAATAAAGCATACATTATTTGAATTTTGTTGTGAATAGTAGTAGGACATTTTAGCTATTTTTATGCTTAAAATGACTTATTTTCAGGTTATTTTAGCCTCTGTGTAAAAGATCCAGTTTTGTCCTGGATCGGGGGCCTGTTTTAGATCTTGGTTTGAAGCCAAGTGTGTGAGGAGCCGAAAGGTCGTTTGGTGCTGAGAGACTGAGGCTAAAAGAAGCAGAGTAAATGTCAGATCGGGGATAAAGACACACAAACAGGTGAGGCTCGAGAGAAGGAGCAAAGACGAGCTGCGAGGGAAGAAGGCGTGTTATGTCAGAGACACTCGGCGCGAGACATCCCAACCTTTCAGAGTCTCCACTAAAGTTTGACTCTTGACTAAAGCGAGTTCCCACGTCTGGATGGGCTTTCCAACGCTCTCCCCCAACACCCCAAAACCTGCCCAAAGGCTTTATCCTCCGACCAAGTAATCCTGACCACCTGTCTGGACATGAGCTACTCAAGTGCGAAGAGTTTTCAAGAGGCTTCTGCAAACCTGACCTCCGCTATCGTCCCTGTGAATGAATGGCTAATAATGTCCCTTTGAATCGCCTCCTGTGCAGTTTGTACAGCGCGTTCCAAATTATGATGCAAATTGTATTTGAGTGCCATGAAGGTAAAAAAAGAAAACGTTTTTCACTGAAACTCCTGGATGGTTTTGTGTCTCAGGGCTCTTTGAATCACTGACATCAGTCTCAGACGCCTGGGATGATTAGTTTTCAGGTTAAGTCCAGTTAAGGGAAAAAATACTGAAAAAGGACGTTCCACATTATTAAGCAGACCAACATTTTCAAGCAATATGGGAAAGAAAAGGGATCTCTCTGCTGATGAAAAGCGTGAAATAGTTGAATGCCTTGAACTAGGTATGAAAACCTTCGATATTTCATGAAAGATTAAAGGGATACTTCAGGATTTTTGACATTGGGCCTCATTTCCTAGTTATCCAGAGTGTTGTTGATGTCTGGAGATATTTTTTCTTAAATTCATGCAGTTCTTATATTTGAAGAGTCTAGTGGCGCTAGGCTAATGCTAGGCTAACACATTTCTATGGTATCAGTTAGCCTGCATTAAAAACAGTGTGACCCACTCCACAGTGCACCTGAGGTAAATCACTTATAACACCAGACTAACCATATAAATGTCTGTGTTAATAGAATCATGTTTGAAATATAACTGACCTTGTATCACATGAATTACCGCATTTTGAGGGACTATTTTCTCGCAGATCACTCCGCCGCTGCGTTAGCTTACAGCCACGAAGCTGATGCTGCTCAAATATAAGTTATTTTAAATGATTCTATTAACACAGACATTTATATGGTTAGTCTGGTGTTATAAGTGATTTGCCTCAGGTGCACTGTGGAGTGGCTCACACTGTTTTTAATGCAGGCTAACTGATACCATAGAAATGCTTTAGCCTTGCCCTAGCCTAGCGCCACTAGACTAGATATCTCCAGACATCAACAACACTCTGGATAACTAGGAAATGAGGCCCAATGTCAAAAATCCCGAAGTATCCCTTTAAGTCCAGTTAAGGGAAAAAATACTGAAAAAGGACGTTCCACATTATTAAGCAGACCAACATTTTCAAGCAATAAGGGAAAGAAAAAGGATCTCTGCTGATGAAAAGCGTGAGATAGTCGAATGTCTTGGACTAGGTACGAAAACCTTCAATATTCCATGACAGATGAAGCGTAATCATCGAACTGTGAAGAGATTTGTGTCTGATTCAGAGCACACACGGGTTTGTGCGGATAAAGGCACAATGAGGACGGTTTCTGCCAGACAAAAAGCTGCTGGAGCCTCTGGAGTCTCCCGAACATCACGGTGTAGGACCAGAGGCTGCAGTTGTGCATAAACCTTCTATCCAGAAATACATGAAGACTCATGTTCAAACAGTCTTGTTCACTGATGAGTGCCGTGTGACCCTGGATGGTCAGATGGAAGGAGTAGTGGATGGTTGGTGAATGGCCACCATGTCCCAACAAGGCTGTGACATCAGCAAGGAGGGGGCGGAGTCATGTTTTGGGCCAGAATCATGGGAAGAGAGCTGGTCGGCCCCTTTAGGCTCCCTGAAGGTGTGAAAATGACCTGAAGTTTGAGGACCGTACTGAATTTAAGATGCTCAAATCATGTTCAAAGCCTCACAAAAGTCGCTTCCTGAAAGTTTACAAAATATGTTCTGCAAACGAGAAGTTAAATACAACCTGAGAGATAAAATTAGTTTCGATAAACAATACTCCAGAACAACCTTAAAAATCATGTGTCCCACAAGACGTGCTGTAGAAATATGGAATGATCTAGATCAAAATATCAAACTTTGCAATAACCTGGTACATTTAAAAAAAGTTTACAAAGATTTTACATTTCTTAGATATGAACAAATATTGTCAGTGTTGTAGCACATTCTTTTGCTGTTGTTTTTTATTATTATTGTTCATTATTGTTGTTACTTTGCCCTATGTTCCTTTGTTTATGATTTGTTTATGATTTGTTTATGATTTGCTAAACTAAACTAATCATGTGACCTGCCGCACGCTCACTCTAGAGGCCGTTCCACTACACTGCTTCAGAGGAGCCTAGAGGGAAAGAATAATGGGCTTTGAGAAGCTTGTCACCTCAGGTTTATAAAGTGCAATACTGTAACACTCCCACTCAAGTAGGTACCAGTCAAATTAGTTAGGGAGTCTGTGATTGTTTTATAATGTTATGATCAAAGTGGTGCTTAAAGCAGGACTTACTTAGGCAAAATAGAAACTGAAATAGGACATAGACGGTGTTTTTTAGATGCACAAATCATAAAGGTTTAATTTCCAACAAAAAAACGGATACTTCCCCTTGTTGCGCGCACTTTATGAGTCTTTTTAGGCCCAACAGTAGGAGAGAAATCCCGTTTTCCTCCAGGGCAGATCCAAACCTATCCCGTCACTGTGGTCCCAAAACAGAAAGCCCGGTCCAGTTGAGCAGAGTCCAGAAACTCAAAGTCCTTCAGAGTCGGGTAACGGCTTCAAACCCTGATCTTGAGGAACTACAATTACAATACGCCTGCCTCAGCTGGAGGGGCGATCAGGGCAGGTAAATATGTTGCCTGTGCTACAATACCTGCAGCCCACGTTGTTGTTATTGTTATGTACCTAAAACCAAAAAATCAGGTTAGAAATCTAGGAGTAATCATGGACTCAGACCTGAACTTAAACAGCCACATCAAAGCAATAACATCATCAGCTTTTTACCATCTGAAGAACATTGCTAAGATCAGAGGAATAGTGTCAAAACCAGACTTAGAGAGACTCACCCATGCATTTGTCTCCAGCAGGTTAGACTACTGTAACGGCTGCTCACTGGCCTTTCTAAACGAGCTGTTAGAGCTGCAGAACATCCAGAACGCTGCTGCTCGAGTCCTGACAAGAACCAGGAAATACGACCACATTAGTCCAGTGCTCCGGTCTCTGCACTGGCTTCCTGTCACTCAGAGAATAGAATTTAAAACAGCTCTGCTTGTTACAAGTCTTTTCATGGTTTAGCACCAAAGTCCATCTCTGACATGTTAGAGCCGTATGAACCATCTCGGGCCCTGAGAACTTCAGGGAGGGGTCTCCTGGTGGTTCCCAGAGTCAATAATAAACACGGTGAGGCTGCGTTTCAGTTTCATGCAGCTAAAACCTGGAACAGTCTTTATGAGGATGTGAGACAGGCCTCAACTCTGACAATGTTCAAATCCAGGCTGAAAACAGCTCTTTTTACCCGTGCATATGAAAACTGAAAGTATTTTATCTGCACTCTTGCCTTCTACTGTCATTGATTAATTTTATGTTGATGTTTTATTGATTGATTTTATCTGTTTTCTTGTAATTTTTCTGCAACTGTGAAACACTTTGAATTGCCTTGTGTATGAATTGTGCTCTACAAATAAACTTGCCTTATGTACTGTATCCCTGGGCGCTGCTCCGGCGGCTTTGAGAGAATGGGTCAAATAGACAGATTTACTCTCCCTCCCTCCCCCTCCCTGCCCCGGCGCTGATGCATGGGTGTACACAGCGGCCCCTCGGCGGATGAATTTAAAATGGTGATGGATACGAGCCCCGAGCAGCCACTGTACGCACACATCTCCATCTATCTCCCCTTTTCCTTTAACGCAGACTCTCCCAGCTCCCCAAACGCATCGCGGGTGATGGATGGCGTGGCGTGGCGGAGTTCGGGGCCCCGCGCGCAGCTCCGTCTTGATTTTTTATTCATCTTGGGGCGCTGTCGCTGTCACTCCCTTCATATCAGCCGCTCGTTCCGTCTATTGTCTGCGTGAGGAATGTGCTCCCTCTCGGGCCGCGGCGTCGCCCCCGCTCTTACAACTTCCATCAGACGCATTTCCCAGCAGAAGATCTGAATTAACGCGTGATGTCAAAATAAATAACTGTGTCTATCTTCAAAATGGGAACGAGGGAGAGCGTAAATACGTGACTGACTCGGGAGACGCCGCTGCAGGTTCTTCAAAACGTTTGCATCAGAAACAAGATAATTATATAAAATGGTGACTTGGTTAGAGATGGAAAAACTAAGCAATGACGTTGTTGTAGTTGTAAAATGTACGTAATAATGTTCACTGAGTATAATATGTATATTAATAGGGGCGGGAACCTCTGGGTAGCTCACGATTCGATACGATACGGGATACATGGCTCACGATAACGATTATCTCACGATACGCCAATACTGTCACACCCCTCTGTGTGACACTGCTTCACTTCCATTTCCCTGCTCCCCTCCCCTTCCTTTGTGTGTGGGTGTGTATGTTTGGGCGGAGTCTCCTGGAGCAGCTGCAGCTGATCTGCAATCAGACCTTCAGGTTAAAGACCCAGCTCACCTGCCAGACTCTGCCAGATTGTACTACCTCTACGCGGTGACTAGTTGGCTGCTCAATATTGTATTTTGTGTCTTGTTATACCTCTTGGAATTTTTCTCACGTGCCTCCTGTGTTCCCCCAGTTCACGCCGCTGTTCGTTCTCCTGGACTACTAACCGTCTGAGCATCTCTGCCTCATCCTCCTGGACCGGCTCCACACCTCCCTGGACAATAAATGCTTCCTGAACCTTTACCTCCTCGTTCTGGTGTCCTTTAGTTGGGTCCCTCCTGTCTTGAGTCATATCATAACAAATACTGCGATAATCAATATATTGCACAAAAATGATCTACGATACATCACGATTTAAAAATAAATAAATCTACTTTTAACCTTTATTTTAACATACTACATATTATTCATCATTTACATTTCTTTTCATGTGCTTTGTGCCACTTTTATAAATGATCCCAGATTTACTCACTGAAAATGGGTCATAGATCTGTCAGTGACTTCATTTACATTTAAATAAACAAGAAACCACAGTCCTGTTTAAAAAGGAATGAATCAACCCCAGATTAATCTTCTTTATAATTATAAAAACTATCATTAAAAGTAATTTATTTGTGTGACAGTGTTTTGTCCAAGTGCTTAAAACTGTAGTGCTGCCCCCTGCTGGTCTGACTGAATTCTTGATCATTGTTGGCCTCTATTGACTGTGAAAACAGTGGAGCACTGCTGCCTCATTAGTATGCATGACGTTGCTCATTAATATGCATGATGTCATCAAAAGTATCGATATCAGAATAAAAAGTATCGTATCGTCCCGCAAAATATCGCGATATATCGGAAAATCGATATATTGTCACACTCCTATATTAATGTGTCTTTTTATTATAAAACTAGTGACTTTTGGTAAAGCTAATGTTAGGCAAAATCTCAAAATGTTCAAAATCGACTTGTGTCTTTGATTCCTGTGACTGGTCACATATCATATATTAGTTTCACATTTTAAGCTGAATTACAGGAATAAATGAACTTTTTCATGATATTCTAATTTCCCGAGTTTCACCTGTAGAGGATGAGAGACTAAATGCTAACAACATCTTTGGTCTTTTTGCGTGACTGAGCGCACGCATAAAGACCAGACAGGTACACAACTCATCTAAGCTCAGGTAAGAACAGATCTCAGTGTGGAAAAGCAGTAGCCTGTTTCTTTAAAGAGGGGTATTATGCTTTTTTCAATCACATAGCACCAGTCTATAGCATACTACAATGATGACGTAACCTTCTGTTGGTCTGTATATGCAGTCAATTAAAATAACTGCCTTGAATAAAATTGCTCTCTCAAAATGGCTGTACTGAACGTCTTGAAATAGGCCTCTGTCTCTTTAAGAAACTTTCCGACACGCCCCCTTCAGCACACTGCTGTAGCATCTAAACAACACTACTGTGCGGGGAGGGGGCTCTGCTGAGCTGAGGAGCAGTGGTTGGTGGCTTGGCTGGTGACGAAAGGTCCAGAGGCGTCTCCAGGAGGTGGGGGCGTTCCTAGGAGGACTGAGGCATAGCTACACCTAAAATGGCTGCCGTCTAATGCTGGGTTTACACATAACGACGACAAGTCACGAATGCCACGAATCCATATTCGTGGCCAAGGATCACGAATGTGATGATTCGGGGTAGAGGTTTCACACACCGCCACAAACTGTTGCGACCTGTTACTACGCGTTACGATTAATGGCACGAATTATTACGCACGGTCACGAACACGCGTCCCGCTCTGCTGCGGGCTGTGGCGCTCTGTTGCGTGCTATTGCGAGGTGTTGCGGTCTGTTACGGGTCATTGGGAATTGTCGAGTTCTGTCAGAAATCTGTCAAGAATCGGGCGAATGTGGACAAACCGCCTGCCGCACACACCGGGTTGGAGGCGGAGCAGAGGCGTCTTGGTCCGCCGTGCTCTCACCTGACTCATTGGGCTCTTGCCAAATCGGGTTACGCAAAAGCAAAGACCAGCTGAGCGTCGGGACTGTCCATATACTGTAGAATAGCAAACGTTTTTCACAGTCTATGAAAAACTGAACTTAGATCAAACCCAAACTAAGTCACATGCTCCTGTCAAACGCGGAATCTATCAAGACAAATATAGCAATAAACACACGCGCTTTATGTCAAATGAGTCTGTGCAACAGCGGCACATTCAGCCAGACTTTACTCCACATTAAGCATAAAAACACTACACTCACTGTGCACTCGATCTTCTGGGGATCTGTCGTAGAACTCTTCACCTCTTTATCCATGACTCTCACTCGTCTGGTCGATCCATTTGGCAAAACTTATTTTGCATAATCCAGAACAACAGGCCTGTCTCCACCTGCCCTGCGCCCATCGCCGCTTGTTTTACATGTCTAAAGTTGTAAATAAGTCTTAACACTTATCCATGTTATAGCTACTGTAACCACGCGTTGTTGTTTGGGTCAGTGCGTATGGCAGCGTGGGAGATGCATTCAGGGACAGTAAACAGTGCGGGAAAGGCGCACTTCTTACTGTCCCCTTTCTTTTTCCACAAATGCGCGGAAAATCGGGACAAATATATAACAGTGGGGTTCTCCAGCGGGGCGCCTTTAGGGGTGGCAGGGATTGGCTCGCAAACATCAGGAGGAACGACCGCAGGAAGAAAGGCCGGAGAAACAACTTCAGCACCTGAGGAGCGGCAGGAGCAGGTGCTGTCCCGGGCCTGGAGCGCGGACTGGCCGACTTTGTGTGACTTTTCTTTGGCATAGTGCAGGTATGAACATTAACTTTTCGGCGTAGCGTTTATCTCTATCAATTCTGAGCGTGAAAACAGTGATTCTGCTACGAATGCTTTACGAATGCTCTCACGCTGAATTACGAAGCGCCACTACGCATCACGAAAGGACACGCTCCGTTGCGAACTCGACGAACAGAGGGTGAATCGTGACATTCGTGGAAGATTTTTTGACAGCCAAAAACTTTCTCCACGAACATCACGAATGTCACGAACTGATACGTTCTATTAAGAATCCCATTGAGATGCGTTAAGTCAAGTCACGAACGTCACGAATGACGGAAAAATGCCATTCGTAACGCATCGTGCCTATGTGTAAACCCAGCATAAGTTTTTACTGATTACTCAAAAATATGTGAATGAGCCAAGGCAACACTCCAGGCATGTGTTTAATGAGGGAATGACATAATAACATGATATAAAGCTTGAAAAAGTCCATTTTACATAATACCCCCCCTTTAACATTCAAAAAAGCCGCTTTGAAGTGTAACTGGTTCTCCTTTGCCAGTGAGGAAAATCAAAATATGATGCTGTTAATTGTATGATTGATAATGTAATTGCAATAGTATAAAGTTATTATTATAGTTCTGTCAAGTAATGTCTTTATGTAGATGCTATATTGTAAATGTTGTATTGATTTTGGGGGCGGGGCTTATAAGCTCTTGCTTCAGCCCACTCCTTTTGAGCAGAATGTTTACTGCTCAAATAAACTAATAAACTAAACTAATTGTACCACATGTTCAAACCCGGCTCTTTGTCACCTCGCACCGACAGAGATGTGTCTTCATTTTTGGGCGCGGAATATGATTTATGTTATTTCCTCGGCGTGGCAAAGGCAGACTCATCCGAAATACAAAACAGTGTCGGGTTTCGGTGCTGAATGCGTCCAGATGGAGGCGCAGGATGGAGGACAGAGTGGTTCCGTGGGTTTCGACACCTGCTGCCCGTGACTCAGCCGCGCCACGGACAAACCGCCACAAAAGACATATATGAAAAAACATTATTCATATCACAGGTGAGGAATGGAAAACCCAGGTGGGACAATCAATAAGAACACGAGAGAGAAGAGCGCGGCGAGGTGGGCCTGGCAGGACCTTGGCCACATTCTTACCTTTAAATTAGTTTGCGGATAAGAGGTCGGAGCCCGATGGAGCAGCTGCTTCGGGACGAGTGAATATTCAGGCTGGAAAAGAGGGATTAGCATGAAAATAGTTTATCCAGAGCGACTGCACAATGGCAATTCACAAACATGACACGTCTGTCTCCAAACGACACCAAGGCAAGTTTATTTGTAGAGCACAATTCATACACAAGGCAATTCAAAGTGCTTCACAGTTGCATCAAATTACAAGAAAACAGATCAAATCAATCAATAAAACATCAACATAAAGTTAATCAGTTACAGTAAAATGCAAGAGTGCAGATAAAATACTTTCAGTGTTCATATGCACGGGTAAAAAGAGCTGTTTTCAGCCTGGATTTGAACATTGTCAGAGTTGAGGCCTGTCTCACATCCTCATGAAGACTGTTCCAGATTTTAGCCAGGGTGGTATCGAGAAAGAAGGTTTAGGTACTGGTGGTATCGAAGAAAATAAAAGTATTGAAAGCAGGAACTGAAAAGAAATATAAAATATTTATATTCAAGTTTTGATGCTGTTGGTCATCAAAATTTGAAAGATAAAGAAAAGTGAAAAAAAAAATACAAAAACAGATTTGGAGAATAAAAAGGGAAAATTTCCCATTTTTAAAAAAAATAAGTTTTTTTCCCCTGTCATTTCTCCACCAAAATTCGAAAAAAATGGCAACATTAGAGAAAAAAATTGAAAATATTTGGCGGGAAAAACGCTTGTTCAAGAAATTACATAATGATCATTGTGACAGATGGGTGCCTAGTGAAGTGAAGATATCACAGTAAAGTGAAGATATCACTGTGCGGATGCCGAATTACTCCTGGTATTATTACGCCTTACAATATAGTTCCCCTTTTTATCCGCTTAGAAAATCCACATTGTTTAATTTTGTGTAATTATACTTTATAGTGTAACACTTCACGTAACCATATTTAAATAGGGAAAACGTGGAAGAGTTTGGTAGCTTCTATCTTCACCTCGTTTGGAGCTATAGAGGAGAAGAGAGAGGCTAAATGCTAACGCCGTCTGTGCTGTGTTTACGTGACTGAAGGCACACGTGGAGACCAGACAGGTACAGATGAACTCGTCTAAGCTCAGGTAAGAACATATCTCAGTATGGAAAAACGGTGGCCTGTTCCTTTAAGTTTCCCCAAATAACTTGTATTTTTGTACTTCGTATGCCAGGTGTTTTGGTATGTGACCTTTTTTAAACAAACTTTTAACACATTTTAACAAAGCAAGGCACGGGTTTAACCATACACCCCCGGCCATGCCACCTGTGCTACCTGCACAACTAGCCGTTGCTAACAAGCATTCGTCCAACACTCCCAAGGAGCAAAAAGCTAAACAAATGACTCACCTGGAGGGCGACACTGAGCGTCTTAAGTCCGAGCTGGTGAAGAAAGAAGCTTTACTCCGGAGTTTATCAATGTGGCATGTAAACAATCCATGAGATTAGCCTCTCTCACCGCTGGGCACTGTCCCTACCAATAATAATAAATAAACCAATAGATTAATGAATGGGCTTTTAGATTGGGTAATGCCGAATTGGAGAAAATGTGCTCCAGTTTTGATGCTGTTGGTCATCAAAATGTTAAAGAAAAAGAAACGTGAAGTGAAAAAATGCACACACAAAAAAAAAGTGAGACAATTTGGGGCAAAATTGGAGAATAAAATAAAAAAATTGTGGGGAAAAACATGGAAAAAAAGGTTAAAATGGGGGACGTCGAAGTGCTCCTGAGGTGTTATTACGCCTCACCATATAGTTCCCCTTTTTATCCGCTTAGAAAATCCACATGTTTAATTTTGTGTGACTAGACTTGGATCGTGTAAAGGCTCACGTAACTGTATTTAAAAAAGGGGAAATGTGGAAGAGCTTGGTCGCTTCTAACTTCACCCTTGTTTGGCCCCATAGAGGAGAGGAGGAGAGGCTAAAGACCAGACAGGTACGCATCAACTCGTCTAAGTTCAGGTAAGAACAGATCTCAGTATGGAAAACGCTGGCCTGTTCCTTTAAACATTATTTTAACAGGATAATTATGCTGAGGTGCTCAAAGGAAATGTCCACTTAAACCAAGGACTAACCATGACGAGGTTTCTTGGTTTGACGTCCAGTAAATATATCCATTGTTGCTTTTGTTTCAATGGTAAAGCCTCCCCCTAGTGGCCAGCGGTGGCATTTGTCTTCGTAAATCCCTGGGCACTTGCAGCTGGAGTTAATTGGCGCCTAGTTAATCACTCAAAGGTCATTAGTGCGTCTCCAAACCAGATTCCACCTGTTGGCTCCGTCAGCTCCCAAAGACAGACTCAGCTCCACTCGAGCGGAGGCCACCAATTAGAGCTAATCCCTGAGACAAACACAGCAAAGGTCAGAGAGAGCGGGATTGATCCGGCAGCGTAAAGGGGGGCACCGTTTCGTCCTGTCGGCGATAGAGGAGGATCAGAGAGGAGTTTGATATTTACAAGGATTCCAGTTATTGTACAAGAGTGGATTTACCTCGAGGGAATGACCAGAGCGGAGAGAAGTGCAGCGGGATGATGAGGGAGGTTCAAATTTTATCAACCACTGGCTCAATCTCGAACTGCTGGACGACACTGAGAAATAGGAAAACAGAGATGTGATTGATTGACATACATTTTAGATTTATTTCATGAATAAAATACAGAGCCGAGATCTTGATTCGCACACTCGCTCTGAGAAACCCGAGCTGCTTCTGAAATGTGGAAAGAAGCTTCGGAAGCTCCTTCTCCTCATCGTCAGCCGTGACAAGGAGCATCCAAATGTGTCAGTGCTGTCACATTTCTGTTTATATCGTGGTAATCACATGACATTTCATCACAATCCGACAATTATTCACCTTCATAAATCCAATGACAACCACCCAGTGCAGCGTCTGCCATTGTTTTAATGAAGCCAAGAGCGTTTATTCACCTCCGCTTGATCTGTGACTTAAGGCAAAGACACTGCAGGTGAATAGGGGAAAGAAATAATAATAAATGTAGAGATATCGATTTGAAAGTTTTGCTGAACATCACTGATATAAATATGAGAAAAAAATGTGTTGCATTTTTTCTGTCATTTTATGTTTTCATATAAAATAAGACATTTTGTGCATGAAAACGGCGGATATTCTGAGCAACGAAATCTAAATAATGGATTGAGCCAGATTAAAATGTGTGGTTTTATTTTATTGACATATTAGTAACTCTAATTGACATATTTTGGATCTGGTTTTGTTTTTCAACTAATTTAGATAAAACTAAAATTCCGCCTGTTTTTTTTTGGGGGGGGGGGGGGGGGGTTCAAAGCTGAATAAATCATTTAAATTCATAAATTCTTTCTTGCCCAGAGCTATCAGGCTTTATAACAAATCTGTGGGGGGAGGACTAATGGGAATTATGGTTTTTATAGTACTTTTATATTTATTCTCTGCACTGTTTTATTTATTGAAATTTTCTCTAGCTTTTTAAATCTGATGTTTTTATGTATGACTTGTCTGTGCAGCTGATAAACTGAATTTCCTTCGGGATTAATAAAGTATATCGCATCGTATCGTATATCGTAAATCAGGCTAGGAATTAGATATTAAAAAATCCCTCTGAAAAAACCTTCAGAATCTTGTTAAGTCCAAGACTGTAAAGTGTGGAGTCTGTGTGAGCGACTATAAGGGCTCACCCGCTGCCCGAGTGGGGCCTTCTCTCATTCAGAGAAAACAAGCCCTGAAGTTTTGTAGCGAGTGGCGCCGCCCGTTCCGTCGCTCTGCCGTATTTTGCGGCTCCCAGAAGGAAAAATACCATATTTGGATTATAACGCTCCTCCTGGAGCCGCCACCTTGACGTGGTGGAGGGTTTTGAGCCTGAATGATCCTGGAGCTCTGTTGTCGGAGGCTTCGTGCCCCTGTTAGGGTCTCCCATGACATGAAAACTAAGATGTAAAGGGAGGGAAACTAGATAAAAATCAATACTTTGCCCTGTGGTGTCTCGCCTTAAAGCTGGAGTACCTGATTTTATGGTGTTGTAGAATACATTAATTTTTGCCTCCTCAGAGTATGTTGTAAACACAGCAAAACACAGACCTCGTTGTTTTGTCTTCACCTAAAGTTTTATTGAGCGATGGATGATAGAAGTCTAATCTAAATGAGTGGAATTTATCTTGGGGTGGCTCCGCCTGCTTCACTTTGCCACCACTCAATGCTGTAAACGGGTGTGAAATGTGCATATAATTACATTCTTTGAACAATTTGAATACACAGGAGGGACTGTGAGAGCTAGAAACAAGTTTGGGCCAAAACAAAAAATGTCACTGTTTTGAACAGGAAAAATCAGGTACCCCAGCTTTAAGACCGTAGGGACGTATTGTACAACGTAACTTCCTGGTTGTTCCCTCCGCTGGGTCAGGAAGGTTCAGATTGTCCTGACGCAGAAGGAGCAGCTGAAGCTCCTGTTCCTCACTGCAAAAGGCTCCTCAAGGTCGACCTCATGACGTCGGCCTCACAGGTTAAGGAGAAAGGAGCGATGCAGCCCAGGAGTCTAATCCACAGCCTCCTTAACCACTCTGCCACAGTAACACAGTGAAAGCCATTGTACTCGTGAACACTCCGGGACACATCCTAAGGTCTTTCCTCTATACCTCTGGTCTATAGTTAGCCTCTATCCCCCGCTGGCTGAGTGTATTTAAGGTTACGCCTCTTTCCTCTCCTCCTCCTGTCCCGGCGTCATGTGTTCGCTTTTGCCGGGGGGATCCGCTGTCGCCCATCCATCACGGCCCAGAGGACCCGCGGGCGTCCACTCGCCTCCCGCCGCGTTCCCCGTGAACCGAGCGCGCGGGCTAATTAGCTCCTGCGCTACGGCGTTTGCTGTGTGTGTTTAGCGTTAGCCGCGCCGCGCTAACCTTGAGCGGAGGTGACACCGCGCGCCCGCCGCACACTTTGGGGGATGTTGGGAGTGTTTGGAGTGAAAATAGAAAGCTGTTTTCGTTCTGTTATTGCCCGGCGTCAGCAGTTTAGCAGCTGCTGCCGTGGAAACTGGAGCGAACACGGTCACTTCCCCGAGAAATGTTGACAACGAAAGGCAAAAGACGAGAGGTTACGGCGCTTTTAAAACTATGTACTCAAACACAAATAAAATATGTTCAAGGGGCCAAACAAGAGATGAGCGGCAATAAATAATAATTTAAAAGGGGGGGTATTATGTAAAATGGACTTTTTCAAGCTTTATATCATGTTATTATGTCATTCCCTCATTAAACACATGCCTGGAGTGTTGCCTTGGCTCATTCACATATTTTTGAGTAATCAGTAAAAACTTAGACGGCAGCCATTTTAGGTGTAGCTATGCCTCAGTCCTCCTAGGAACGCCCCCACCTCCTGGAGACGCCTCTGGACCTTTCGTCACCAGCCAAGCCACCAACCACTGCTCCTCAGCTCAGCAGAGCCCCCTCCCCGCACAGTAGTGTTGTTTAGATGCCACAGCAGTGTGCTGAAGGGGGCGTGTCGGAAAGCTTCTTAAAGAGACAGAGGCCTATTTCAAGACGTTCAGTACAGCCATTTTGAGAGAGCAATTTTATTCAAGGCAGTTATTTTAATTTACTGCATATACAGACCAACAGAAGGTTACGTCATCATTGTAGTATGCTATAGACTGGTGCTATGTGATTGAAAAAAGCATAATACCCCCTCTTTAAAGACACAAACAAATCAAGCTTTTGGAGTGGACTGTATTTTCAAAACCGCTGAGAAGCCATACCATCAGACCTTTCCTTTTTACCTACAACTTGAGCTATTTATCTATAACTGATGTTCCCGCCAGATGCTCTTCTTCAACACATTTTCTCTCAATGCAGACGCTGCAGATCGCCGCACCAGATGAGCCCGCTCACCTTCCGCTCAGACGTGTTTTTATTCCGATCCTGGTCCGGACCTTGGCCTTGACCTGGACCCGGTTTAGAGCCGGGAAATGGCAGCAGAAGGATTTCGCCCGCGCCGGGCAGTCCAAACCGGATGTGCGTCAGCGTCCGCCATGATAAGAAGCGTCCGAATTGGGCTGTCGGTTAGGAAGGAGTTAGGAAAAGGAGCCTCAATGCTAACTATCATAGCCACTTTAGCATAGGGATGTATCTGATGCTAACTCACTGGCGATTAGGAGCCATGTGCCGCCAAGGTTTGTGCATCTCGGATTTTAGATATTTTTATGTTGCAGACTTTTGCCTTGAATTTCAGAACCATAAGAGATAGAGAGGTTTTTTATTTTTTATTTTTTGGAATTGGCTGATTCCAGGCTCCCTCTAAAGTTCCTTACTAAACATAAATATATCAGCCCTGAGCCTTGATAAAGCGCCCCCTGCTGTCACAGTTCAACACTGACACATTTTACAGTTTAGGAGCATCATCCGGTATTACAGGAGTGGCATTTGGAAAAGTCAGCTGAAAATATTGACACAAAATAATGGCCGTGCATATCGGCATTGGCTTTAGAAAAACCTATATCGGTCGACCTCTACTGAAGTATTTACACTAAAAAAGCACAAACGTTTCCTCCTCTTATCAGTTTAATTTTAATCTATTTCATGCAGGCTCGATACCGTTTATTACTTATCTCTACCAGGTTTTGTGTTCCAGCACCTTCACGTGGCAAAAAATAAAAAACTTAACTTGTCATTTTCGCACAAAAGTCTGCTTGTGAGATAAATCAATACAATAAAAATACTACGTCGGGCCAGGTGTAGGAACGGGTAGTTTTATTGTTAATTTGGTGAAGCTGCGCTGGACAAAAGTCCACTCTTCAGAGAGAAACTGAAGGAATAATCATGAGTCAGCAGCAGCTCAGTCCACATGCGCGCAGGTGTAATGTGTGTCAGTATAACAGCATTAATCACGAAATCATCAACTTTATGGACATGAAGTAATCCATAAACAAAGTCTACTCTTCCCAAGCTTTAGCCCACTTTTTATTTCATATCAATCAGCCTCATATTTTCGGTTTTACAGATAAATATAGGAAGCATAAGAGAAAAACAAGATAAAACAGTTTGGCGTTATGGCGCTCGGTTACGGCGATGTCGGTCTTTTTCACAAAGTATTTCCTCTGAATCTGTCCGCGGTTTAAAAGTAATAACAGAGTCATGAATCCAGGCTAAAGTTGGGTCTTTAGACTCATGTGGAGCCTGTGTTTCCTCCTCATCAGCTCAGCGCGATGAGCAGCTACAGACGGAGGAGGAACAGGGGCGGAGCTGACACGGACAGCAGAGGGACTGGACCCCACAGCAGAAACACTTACACAGGATTTTGACAGTACATAAAAACAATAAATAAATAGATTAAATAATAAAAGCAGTCTAATTGCAGCTGTAAAAATCAGTGTTGCTTTGTTCTCTCTTTTTTAGGAAAGTATAATCATAATGTAAACAGTTCTGATTTTCATCACTGTATGAGGCTAATTCAAACAGCATATTTTTGCCTAAAATACAACAAATTGCACTAAATTGTATCTGATTAATCAATAATTTCCCGTGAGGACTGGCTGTTGCTCTAACTTCTGGGAGTTTCTCAAACAAGAGCACATACAGTATAAAGAAATCTAATTCTGTGAAATGGTTTAAAACTTATTTTTAAAATAAATAAATAAAAAATAATATAAAACACCTTGTGGTACATGTAATATACACAGAGCCTTTCATATATTGTTGTTTATTAAGCTCCACATGCACCACTTTGCACTACACTCACCTCAGAGAGAAAAGAGAGAGAGAAAGGAGCCGCAGCCCGTGTGCGAGGAACGAATCTGCTGTTAAAGAAGAAGAAGAAGATCTTTATTTATATAGCGCCTTTCACAGACATGGTCACAAAGCGCTTTACATGAGAGCATTTTACATTCACTCCATACTCGGTGGTGGTAAACTACGTTAGTAACTTCAGTTTCCCCTGGGGGAGACTGACAGAAGCGCTGTCGCGACTGCACACATCTGCGCCAACGGTCCCTCTGACCACCTCCATACATTCACTCACACACATCATTCATCCTAAAGGGACTATACAGAGTTTAAAACTGTTAAAATTAAGTATTTTCCTCCCCCTACATGTTCCAGCCATGTCCTAATGTGTAGAATGATCCACAACTGCCTCTAAAATCCTGCACTGTCACTCAAAAAGTTGTTACTTCGGGTCTGAAGTGCCGTCATGCACGAGCTTAATATAGAGACTGCGGTTACGCTTAAGACCTGAGGTGGCAGTAGTGAGCATAATAATGACCAACTTGTATTTAATCCCTTTACAACAAAATGAAGATCTCCACAAACTTAAACTCATCCATGAATGTAATCAGTGTATCTCTAGCTTTAAGTCATTTTTTATTTGAGAGAAATCCGCCTCATACTTTGGGGTTTATGGTTCGATAGAGTCACGCTGGGTTTGTGGAGTGAAAAGTAAACAATGCGATCACACGCACAGAGCGGTGATACGTCGTAATGTCCACACGTGTATGAGCTTGTTACAAAAGCAACAGAAGCAGTATTACAGGAGTCCTGCTAAAGGACTTCAGTGATGTCTGGAGTCTGTGTTTCTCTCTCAGGGCGAGGAGCAGCTACAGACGGAGCAGGACCAGGGGCGGAGCTACAGGCAGCTGAGGAACTGGGGAGAAACACTAAGGATCCATCCATCCATCCATTTTCTTCCACTTGTCCGTTGCCGGGTCGTGGGGGCAGCTGTTGGAGCTGCACCAGCCCCTATGGCTCCTCCTGCAGGTGGTGGGTCCACAGAAGGACGGCCTCATGGTTCTAACCGGGCCTGTTGGTCTCTCATAAGGGGCTTCTGAACCGCTCTTTGTCTGACCCGTCACCTAGGACCTGTTTGCCATGGGAGACCCTACCAGGGGCACGAAGCCCCCGACAACAGAGCTCCAGGATCATTCAGGCTCAAACCCTCCACCACGTTAACGTGGCGGCTCCAGGAGGACTAAGGATTTGAACAGTAAATAATATATGAAACTAATACCAGCTTTAAATGTGTGGGCACAGATTACTATTAGCCATATAATAGCAATGAAAAAGAAAATCTTCTGTTCCTTTTCATTTCTTTCTTGATTATAGTTGTTTTGTGCAGGGAGGGAATTCAAATCTCTGCATAATTTGTCTGAAGTTTAAAGTGTATTTGTAAAAACACGAAGAGCCAAAAGAGCCGGCTCTTTTTGGTGAGCCGATCCAAATGATCCGGTTCACCAAAAAGAGCCGAAAATCCCATCACTACTGACTGGTGTTATTAAAAGAGCCAGCTTTTTTAAGTTCTTTCCAGGAAGTCTTTGGGATCCGTTCATTTCAAAGAGCCGTGTGAACGAGACATGGCTACAAACTCATCTGGAAATAACAGGAGGCTCTTCCATGTATTTGAGTCACTACTTTTTACTTGTACTTGAGTAATATTATTCTGAAGTAACGTTTCTCCTCCGTGAGTAAATATTTTGGCTACTCCAGGTCTTGCGTTTAAACCAGTTGTAGAAAAAAGAAACACACTGCAGGATCTGTGAATAAAATGAGCCATTACCATTGATCTCTCTCTCGATGGGCCTCCTCCCGCTCCGTAATCATCCCGCTCTCCTCCTGCTCCCGCCTCTTTACAAATCAAACGAGCGGCGAGCACGAGTCGGCCGGCGTGTGGGCATGTTCTCTCAGTCGGAGACGGTCGACTGAAGCCAATTAAAGCTCCTCAGATGTGCAGCTCCTTCATGTCCCGGGACCGTGGGCTGTGTGAGAGAATCTGCGAGGAGAGAAGCAGAGAGGCCATGATGGCGGCGGCGTCGTGGGGCTGGTGAAGGGTTTATTGTATTGGTCCTTCGCATCTGGCCGTCAGGAGCGATGGCCGACTGCCGTGAAGCGCATTTAACTCCCTTAAAGAGGGGGTATTATGCTTTTTTTCAATCCCATAGCACCAGTCTATAGCATACTACAATGATGACGTAACCTTCTGTTGGTCTGTATATGCAGTAAATTAAAATAACTGCCTTGAATAAAATTGCTCTCTCAAAATGGCTGTACTGAACGTCTTGAAATAGGCCTCTGTCTCTTTAAGAAGCTTTCCGACACGCCCCCTTCAGCACACTGCTGTGGCATCTAAACAACACTACTGTGCGGGGAGGGGGCTCTGCTGAGCTGAGGAGCAGTGGTTGGTGGCTTGGCTGGTGACGAAAGGTCCAGAGGCGTCTCCAGGAGGTGGGGGCGTTCCTAGGAGGACTGAGGCATAGCTACACCTAAAATGGCTGCCGTCTAAGTTTTTACTGATTACTCAAAAATATGTGAATGAGCCAAGGCAACACTCCAGGCATGTGTTTAATGAGGGAATGACATAATAACATGATATAAAGCTTGAAAAAGTCGATTTTACATAATACCCCCCTTTAAGCCTGGTTTATAGTCGAGCAGTCGGTCCCACCGTAAGGCCGTCTTCCACGTTTCAAACTTCCGCCTCCATGTTAGAGTATATTATAATTTTGATTATTTTAATAACACAAAAAATGAAAACACAAAAGCACTATCAATCAAATCACTCAGTGGTTTTGTATAGCCCAATATCACAATAGGGCAGCACTAAACATTAAGGCAATAAAACAGAGCAGTAAATAAGACAATGCAAAGTTCAGGCGAATCAAGTAAATAAGCGTCGGCGGCAGGTGGTGACGAGCGGCGTGGGAGTCCCCTGTCCTTACCCCCGGCTCACGTTAAATCCGGTTAAGGTTACTGCTCCCTGAAGTCCGGGTCCGGCTACCGAGGCCGTCCGGCGGCTACGGAAAGAATCCGCAAGAAATGTATTTTTGCCGGAGCTGACAGAAAAACACGAGCCAAACAGGAAGTCAGGTCTCGTGAGGAAAGAAGATCCGGTGTATTTCAAAATAAAATCTGTCCGCTCACTACTTATCTGGTCTCGTTTACCGCCTGTACACGCGTGTAACGTCGGAAATGTAAACATTCCTCCATTA
Organism: Neogobius melanostomus; assembly: GCA_007210695.1. Taxonomy (NCBI): domain Eukaryota; kingdom Metazoa; phylum Chordata; class Actinopteri; order Gobiiformes; family Gobiidae; genus Neogobius; species Neogobius melanostomus. The sequence goes on from VHKM01000677.1 coordinate 260,903, forward strand.
CCAGTGACACAGGGGCACTAGTGTGTTTAACCTCTTACCTCCCGCCTTTTCTCTAGTTCGGCTTTGCCCAAATCTACAAAGCGACTTGACTGGAGAGCAACAGTGTAATGCCTCATTAAAAAAAAAAAACGGACATATTTGTCATATTTTTGAAGAGTTTTTGTCGTGTATTTGTCTCTCTTGTCTTTATGTCGCTTTTCTGTTGTTTTCGTTGATTTTTGTTTGTTTGTTCTGTTTTCATCACGTTTCTGACACTCTTTTGTTGCTGCTTTTGTTTCGTTTTTTCATTGTTTTTATTGTCGTGTATACATCACACTTTATTCATTTTTGTCGCTTTTTTCAAGAAGCTTTTAGATTTGGGTAAATCCAAACTGGAGAAAATGTGCTTGGTTCAGGTGGGTGTTAAGAGGTTAAAGCATCCACTTCACTGGGGAAAGTCGTTGTTCTGGCAAATACGGCCTTTGTTTACAAAAACTACCTATATATGGGGCTATTTATCACGTGAACTCACACCAAGAGGGAAACTCACGTGCACTTCTGTTCTCTTCTGTGCCTGGCGCAGCATCTGGCGCCGGAGCCACAGTGTCAGCCGGACTCACTGTGAGTGGTAGTTCGGGGCAAACCCGGACCGGATCAGGACCGAACCCGGACCATAGTTAATGTGAGCCAGGGGTTAGACTCTCCAGCACAGCGAGGAAAAACTCAAAAACCCAGCGGGAGAAAAGAGAAACCTTGGGGAGAACCACAGAAGGAGAGACGAATAATTCCATATTTGGATAAAAAGGTCTGTATTAATTTTGAACATCAATTTTCTTTTCATCAGTCTTATCATGTGAAGTCAAGTGGTCAAACTTAATGTTGACTAAACCGATACGATACAGTCTATTTGTAATATTACAGTAGTTTCACCAATTAGAGTCTATTACAGGCCTTTCTGTAAACATGTAAAAGGTTTTAGAAAGTAGTTGAGTAAGATACAGACTTAAATGGGCATTTTACATTAAAACCAAAATAGTTTTATAATTCCAGCATTTCAATCCCTTCACAAAACAACAGCAGCAGATGTTTTAGTTTCAGCTCCATCGGCTTCTAAAGGACATTCAGGTATTGCAGGATGTTTAGAGCCTGTAAAAGACATCAGCACTAGCACATGGCTAATCAGCACTAGCACATGGCTAATCAGCACTAGCACATGGCTAATAACGAGAGCCTCTCATCTCCGCTGTTGGATTTGATTCTGCCTCCTTTGTAAAAACTAAACGACAGCACTGCAAAGGAACATTTCTCTGACATTATTCTGTTTTTAGCGGCTGCTGTTTGTTTAAGCTGCAGCTGTTAGCGGTAGCAGCTTAGCGATAGCATGTGTAGCAGCGCCGTGATAAACCTGCAGGCTGCAACAAGTCGGCTCCCGATACCGATACTGAATATCGGATCGGGACAGCCCTAGTCTCAGCCTGCCACATGTATGTTTCTTATTGTATTTTCCAATAGTTGTCAACCCTCCTGCAGTCGGGTGAAATTCCTTTGACCTCCTGAAGTGCAGTCATATAATTAGAATATCATGAAAACTTGCATTTACTTCTGTTATTCAACTGTGAAACTAATATAGATTCATTTCATGCAAAGTGCAATATGTAGAGCCTTTATTTGTTATAATTTTGATGATTATGGCTCAGCTTGTAAAAACCCCTAATTAAAAATCTCATAAAACTAGAATATTTAGAAAATGGACTGTGAGCCATAATCATTAATATTACAATAAAGGCTACACATATCTCACTGTGCATGTCATGAGTCTACATGTATATCATATATTAGTTTCACATTTTAAGTTGAATAACAGAAGTAAATGCACTTTTTCATGATATTCTAATCGTATGACGAGCACCTGTATATACACGTAGTATTCACAGACTTTTGTTCACGAGGCTCCACTTTGCTCTGGGAACTATGTGAAATCTTTCGAACTCAACCTTGTGAAGAGATGTTCAGATTGTGGAAGGAAAGTTACGAATGAGCAAAACACAAATGTTGGAGAGCTACTCGTGTTAAATGTATCTGAGGTGGAGCTCAGCCCGGAGGAGACTGGAGTTTTGTCTTTATACTTTACTATATTATATAAATAATGAAATCTATCTCGTGGGTTTGGAAGCGTTTCAGTTTTGGAGAGAGAGCAACGAGGAAGTGAAGGACTTGAACTGATGGCTGTTTCCCAGTGTCCAGGATCCTCAGTGTCTCGACCACTTCGGACGTAACTCACGTCATCACAGCGCCGCCTAGTGGTTCCAATTCACTCAGACCACTCGCCTCCTTGCAGCTCGACTCCTCTGTTTGGCTCATTTACGAGGGATACACCGGTGGATCCTCCGCTGCCTCGGAGAGATGAAATTACCCATGATGCACTGCACTGTTTTTTTTCTTCCCTTTTCTCGCAAAACTTTATTAGTTTGAAGTTTTGTTCCACATTTGTGCAAAAAAATAATTAATTATTAATGTAATAATAAAATCATTGGTAGACGTGTTGTAAGCAAGTAAAGATGTAAAAAAGAGGTTTATATAAAGTTAATGAAAGGCCTAATAAATAGACCTATTTATTGATGAATCAGGCCTATGGTTGTTAACGTAAGGGAAGGGAATCTTATTTGTATAGCGCTTTTTATATGACACAAGTCACACCCAAAGCGCTTCACACATGAAAGGGAGGGGGGTTCATTCACTCCATGCTGATAAGCTACATTTGTAGCCACAGTTTCCCCTGGGGCAGACTGACAGAAGCGAGGCTGCTCACATCTGCGCCAACGGTCCCTCCGACCACCACCAACCACTCACACATAGGCATTGGGTGAAGTGTCTTGCCCAAGGACACAACGACAGTCTGCACCTGCAGGAGCCGGGATTGGAATCCCCGACCTTCCGATCATGAGACGACCCGCTCTACCATCTGCGCCACTGTCGCCCCGACACGTAAGTCTGCAATTGAAGGCGATTAGTGATAAACTGGACCTGCTAAATATATTTGAAATTTTAATAGAATTTCTTACAAATCTTTGCAGAAATGTTATTATTTTATTCAGCCCAAAATGTTCAAACAGTCAGACATTCAACCAAAACCAGTTTATAAACAGCTTTTATTCATAAAACAGTCGTTTTTGTAAAGCATAGATTGACATTTTATTATATGATTTGACACGTGACATGACGCAGCCGCTCCGGAGGCCGTTCCAGCTGAGCTCAAATGCAGCGGTGAGAGGACACGCCTCCGTTTGTGAGGAGCCACCGAGGACGTCAACGAAGTGGACAAACGGAGGACGGATCCTCGCAATTGGGAAACAGCCAATGGCTGATTCCGAAACCCTTAAAGTATAGCCTCTAAGTCCTCACACTATAGCTCCTGATCCTTAACCTTTCATGGGCTCAGCTGTTAGATCTCTATGCAGTTAGTGAACTAGAGCTTCAGCAGCATTTGCCCAATTCCACCGTCCTTACCCAGGGGAAGGGGAAGTGACATCACCAACAGCTGTTCTTCTTCTTCTTTAAAGTTCAGTGCAGGCCAAACAAAAGCGCATACCGCCCCCTACTGTATATTGTCCAACAACAACATAGTGTCCAAATAAAGACATTTAAGGAGAAAAAAAAAAAACATCCAAATGATCCTTCACATTTCCCTTTATTTTATCTCAACAGCTGTTTCATAAAGCTACAGTATGCAAATTAGCCATGTGGCTTAAATGACGCAAAAGCACAAACTGCCTCCATTTTACTGAGGCAGCTCTTTAAAAACACTGACATGTGACTGAGCTGTGATGACTCTAAAATGTATTTCGTCACTTTTATAAAGTTTGGCTTGTGCAGAATCTCTTGTATATATATTTTTTTTTAATGAATTGTGCACCTGTCAATCAAAGCATGAAGAATCACTCGAGGGTGGGGGCGAGGGGGGCGGGCATGCGGCGCGGTGGCTTATGGGATGGCACATGGCTCCTAATCGCCCGTGAGGTAGCATCAGAAGCTCCTATGCTAAAGTGGTTATGATAGTTAGAATTGAGGCTCCTTTCCCTAACTCCTTCCTAACTGACAGCCCAATTCGGAAGCTTCTTATCATGGCGGACGCTGACGCACATCCGGTTTGGCGTTAGACCACTTACCAATTTCACGGTTTCGGAATCAGCCGATGTGTCAGGCCACACTTTCCCCACCCAGCACCTCCTCTGATTGGTCCCCTGTGCAGCGCCGGCTCCAGAGCAAACTGACTGAGGCATTCGAGTTTCAAAATGGTGCAAATAGAGTTTCTCGCCATTGAAATACATTGTGATGCCATTAAAACTGAGGGGGCAAACATTTCAAAATGAGGTTGCAATGCACCCTCTTGCACCCCCGTAGCTCCGGGCCTGCCCCTGTGCTGTCAGTCACTCTGTGTCAGCCAATCAACGCCGCCGCTCCAGTCGAGCTCTTTCTCACTAAAACACTGAACTGATCCAGCAGCTCTTTGGATCTGAGCCTCGTACCTTCTTTACTTAGACAGTAACGTTCTAACGGAGGAAATAGTAATTAGATTTGTCATTACTACCCAACAATATTACAATAATCAATTTAAACTTAAAGTGCATATAACATACCAGACATAATTTTTGTGATATTTATTATTTCACTTCCTTATTGGACACTGGCAGGAAGTGACGTACGTAGAGGTAAACATCTGTACCTGTTGCCGTGCCAACCATGTTATACTAAGAGACAATTTTCCCCCAAACCAACCATTATTTTGGTTTCGGACTAAAATTTAAATCACTGGAGCCGCCGGTTTCTCCTCGACACATTTACAAACAGAAAGGAGTTATAGCTGCTCGGAGAATTGGACTAACTCCACTTAAATTACATCCACTTTATGTTGTGCTTTAAATCTATAAAACACACAGTGAAGTCCCCGGCGAGGTGCAGACAGTGACACGTCTCCAGCCGGGCTCGGGCGTCGGGGAAACGGCAGATTTTAAAGGCTAAACGTCCCGCTGTGTCTCTGTCCACTCCGCTCGCAGCCACATGAATAAACGATGAGTTTCAGATCCTGCCTTTTCCCGGCGCTTTTATCTGCTCCACGCCCGCTCTAAACCAGACTCTTTTAACTGCAAATCCACTCGCGCTCGGGCACAGGCGGCGCCGCTTCAGCCGACAGTCGGAGAGCGGCCTCACAAAAGATTATCAGTGGGAAAGTGGAGGCCGCGGCGCTGTGGGAGCTTCCAGACAGGAGTTTATGGACCGGTCCCTTTGCGGTGGTTTAGCTCATGTGAAAAAATGTATTTCTGCTTACTGTTTATGTATTGCTACTTGCTTCAACCATATCTAATACTAGTTAGGAGGAGAACAATGTGATCTTCTGTCTATGTTTCTGTTTTGCTATTGTTTCAATAGATGTCCTACCTTGAAAACGCACTGGGAGATCCATCTTGGCCGAGATACAATGTTAAAGAGGGGGTATTATGCTTTTTCAATCACATAGCACCAGTCTATAGCATACTACAATGATGACGTAACCTTCTGTTGGTCTGTATATGCAGTAAATTAAAATAACTGCCTTGAATAAAATTGCTCTCTCAAAATGGCTGTACTGAACGTCTTGAAATAGGCCTCTGTCTCTTTAAGAAGCTTTCCGACACGCCCCCTTCAGCACACTGCTGTGGCATCTAAACAACACTACTGTGCGGGGAGGGGGCTCTGCTGAGCTGAGGAGCAGTGGTTGGTGGCTTGGCTGGTGACGAAAGGTCCAGAGGCGTCTCCAGGAGGTGGGGGCGTTCCTAGGAGGACTGAGGCATAGCTACACCTAAAATGGCTGCCGTCTAAGTTTTTACTGATTACTCAAAAATATGTGAATGAGCCAAAGCAACACTCCAGGCATGTGTTTAATGAGGGAATGACATAATAACATGATATAAAGCTTGAAAAAGTCCATTTTACATAATACCCCCCTTTAAGTGATGAGAACAAACTTGTTTTGCTGAAACGTGCACATAATGTCTGAAGATAAGGTCAGTTGGTGCGTCTGGATTAGAGGCGGAATTAACAAGAGATTTGTTCGGCAGATTCCTGATGTTGTTATGATGTAACTTGTATGTGCGATATTAATCAAACTAAAGGCTTCTTCGAAATAACTCATTCTCCTGAGGTATTTTTCTTGAAGTTCCGGACGGAGTAAAGACTGACACTCACCTGGTTAGTCGCACATAATCTGGGCCTGATACATCTCGAACTGTAGCAAACCGTGTTGCGAGATTTAGATATTATTAATTCCTCCATTTTTTTTTCTTGGGATGAGCAATAACATTGATATTGGATTCGATGCAACAAAACTGAATAACAGAGTTTTGCTGTAGATACTGAAACAAACATCGGGGGAAATGTATTGCAAGTTTTCTGTCATTTTATGTTTTCATTTAAAAATAAGGCATTTTCTGCCTAAAAATTGGCAATATTTTGGTATCGCTTTATATTAAAGGGACTAGATGCAAGTTGGTAATTTCTATATTCACTACTGCCACCTCAGGTCTTACGCGTAACTGCAGTCTCTATATTAAGCTCGTGCATGACGGAGCTTTGGACCCAAATTAACACCTGACAGTGTCAGCGCTACACATTTCTACAAAACATGTGGACTACACGTGAAAGCCAGTCTGTTTTATTATTCTGCACGGTTCAGGAGAGGCCATTTAAACGTAAAGGAGTCAGTAAAAGGGAAAACTGATGAGGCTGACATTTTATGGATGAAATGCTGTAGACGAGTTTTATGCTGAACATGTCGACGCCATCAGGCACCGCCCGCGTGGAGGATCAGGATTGTCAATAACTTATCATTTGGACGGGCGGGGCACGAGTCCCGGTCACGTTCACTATGTTGTCTTTTAATTTTTATTTGCAATATCGTGAGAATGTGTTTTAAACGTGTTGCTATTGAATGCTATTTCAAAGTAAGAGAATACCAGAGACTGCAGTTCTGTTTACTTTATATTGGAGTCAATAGCATGAGCCTCACCAGCAACAAACCTCACTGCACGTCACTGGCTACACATATAAACTTCCATTCCTTCTCAGTCGCCTTTCATGCGGAGGCCAAACATAACTGTATTAGTGAACGAGTAACTGTGGGAAAGACGATGGTGTTGATGTTAATGGAGAAGACTGGCTAAAAATCTGGACATTGTCCTCTGCGACCAGTGCGTAAGTAAGCATCTCTATTCTCTTACCGTTTCTCGATTCCTTTGCGATGGCCTCCTCAGGAACACAGCGTCGAACCCGTCGCCTGCGCTTGAAACTAGCGAATACCCGATTCGCTCGTGAAAGAAAACGAGCTCAGGTGATTCAGGCCTTTTCTCTTCTCGTCACCTGCGTCTCAAAACTTTCAGGATTGACTGGTTCGGAGATGGATGGGTTTTAAAGTGAATGCCTTCCCCGTCGGTCTGTGAATAGGAGCAAATTAACGCCGTCTGCGGAGCGAGAGGAGCTTGTAATCACCGACGGGAGCGGCTAAATGAGCTTTGGGCCGGATTGATATGCAAATACTACACAGCACCACGGATACAACTGCACGGAGGAGGAGGAGGAGGAGGAGGAGGAGGAGGAGCTGCTGCACCGAGGCGAATTCTGAGCTGTGGAGGAATAAAGAGAATTTACTGGAGGTTTGCAGAACGCGGAGCCTGTAGAACAGATGTAAAGGGGGTAATATGGTTTTTACAGGACCACATGGACCACTGTTTAAGTGTTTGTTGGTTTGAAAATGCCATATTGGTCTAAAAAGGCAGATGCAAAGTTTCCCTTCGTCTCTACCGTAAAAAGAAACTGCCGCTTATACTAATAACAAGCAGCAACACTGGCTCAATAACATGTACTTGAGTTGTACCAGGAGTAATTCGACATCCGCGCAGTGATATCTTCACTTTACTGTGCGGATGGCGAAGTATTCTTGGTATTATTACGCCTTACAATGTAGTTCCCCTTTTTATCCGCTTAGAAAATCCACATTGTTTAATTTTGTGTAATTATACTTTATAGTGTAACACTTCACGTAACCATATTTAAATAGGGAAAACGTGGAAGAGTTTGGTAGCTTCTATCTTCACCTCGTTTGGAGCTATAGAGGAGAAGAGAGAGGCTAAATGCTAACGCCGTCTGTGCTGTGTTTACGTGACTGAAGGCACACGTGAAGACCAGACAGGTACAAATGAACTCGTCTAAGCTCAGGTAAGAACATATCTCAGTATGTAAAAACGGTGGCCTGTTCCTTTAAGTGAACTTTTTTCCGCTGTTGTGCATAATTTCCTCGTTCAGACTTTGTCTCAATGCTGGAGGACTCGCTCTGTTCTTGTGCTTTAGGTTCAGTCGCTGTATCAAAAGTGCACAATAATAACCTCTGATTTGTGTCTGACTTTATAACTTCAATCTAACTTCAGCTCATTTAGTGAACGACTGTAATAATGACCCTAGAGTCAGACTCAGCCCGACTCCTGCTGTGGCCGAGCGTGCGCTCTGACGCATTAACATCACACTGGGCCTCGGACAAAGCCCCGTCCTTTAGTTAGAATCAAACCTGTCCTACTCACTCCTTTTCATGTTGAACGTCCTAGGGATGTTTCTAGAGATAACTAGTGCTCCTTTGATTTAGTGGCCAAAATCTTTGGGGGTGCTTTGGCAGTCTCAGGGGGTGCTCAAGCAAAAAGTGTATTCAAACTTTTGACCCTCCCTGTACCTCAGTGCTCCGGTGCCCGAGAGAATGCTTTGAATCCGTTTGTTTAGCTCCATATGCAGGGTATTTGTCCACTTTAAAGGGATATTTCAGGATTTTTTACACTGGGCCTCATTTCCTAGTTATCCAGAGTGTTGTTGATGTCTGGAGATATTTTTTTCTTAAATTCATGCAGTTCTTATATTTGAAGAGTCTAGTGGCGCTAGGCTAGGGCAAGGCTAAAGCATTTCTATGGTATCAGTTAGCCTGCATTAAAAACAGTCTGACCCACTCCACAGTGCACCTGAGGTAAATCACTTATAACACCAGACTAACCATATACATGTCTGTGTTAATAGAATCATTTAAAATAACTTATATTTGAGCAGCATCAGCTTCGTGGCTGTAAGCTAACGCAGCGGCGGAGTGATCTGCAAGAAAATAGTCCCTCAAAATGTGGTAATTCATGTGATACAAGGTCAGTTATATTTCAAACATTATTCTATTAACACAGACATTTATATGGTTAGTCTGGTGTTATAAGTGATTTACCTCAGGTGCACTGTGGAGTGGGTCAGACTGTTTTTAATGCAGGCTAACTGATACCATAGAAATGCTTTAGCCTTGCTCTAGCCTAGCGCCACTAGACTCTTCAAATATAAGAACTGCATGAATTTAAGAAAAAATATCTCCAGACATCAACAACACTCTGGATAACGAGGAAATGAGGCCCAATGTCAAAAATCCTGAAACTTCCCTTTAAGGCCCTCCGCGGCTTCCATAAGCTTCTCGCCATCTGCAGCTTCAAACAGTGTCCACCTTGATTAAGCAAATTGCATTGAACAGTTGGCTTTTTGATACAGAAAAACAAAACCACGGAAAGCATTCCCCACGGCTTTCTCTCCTCTGTCTTTTATTCACTAATCACCGCTTCATCTGCCGCTACCGCCGCAGACGTAAAATCAGCCTCATTAGAATTACCCGCGCGCTCCTGACGTTCACAGAAATGAGAAATACAAATGTGGAAAAACGCTCTGGGAGGAGCCGGGAGTTTGGCGAGACACGGACAGCTGGCTGCGTTTCAGAGCGAGCGTCCCGCGACGATGCATCAGCCAGGAGAACCATATGCCGCGGTAAACAGCGGAGCTTCGCGGGACGAGGCGGCGGCGCGGAGGAGAGGGCACTAAGCGGCTCATTAGCGCAAGCTGGTCCGACGTGTTCCCGGGAAGCGCTGGTAAACGGAGACTAAACACGGACAAATGTGGCAAAGGGAAAGATGGCGGAGGGCGAGGAGACGTCACGGGGCCCGAGATGTGTAAAAGAGGAGTTCAACAGTTACAGGGAAACAAATACATGGAATAACAAACGAGATGAGCAATTTAGTAAGATCCAGATTCAGTTTCCGATGCACATTTAAAAATAAATACCAGGAGAGGAGCGTTTAGAGACGACATAAGGCAAGGCAAGTTTATTTGTAAAGCACAATTCATACACAAGGCAACTCAATGTGCCTTACAAAAGAAGATATGCAAAATTACAATCAGGTTAAGTTAAGGCAAAGCACATATATAGAAACATCAAGACATGGGAAATACACGATGACTGGCCATTGACCAGGGGGCGGGGCTGAGGAAACGTGTTGAGGCAGACACAGAACGACGGGGGCGTGCTTAGGGAGGGGGTATGTGTGTGCGGTTATTTACAGTCTGAAAGTCAGTGTTTTGCAAAATATGCCCCAGAGAGCTCAGTCCTTATCAGGTTTAGCTCCGTGGCTTGGCCTTGAAGGGAAGTGTTGACGGCGTAGGAGAGATAAGAAGTCCAGCTGCTTCAAACCTCCTCTCTCAGGAGGAAGAGAATTATTCCAGCAATAGTTCATACATTTATAATGAATTAGCTTTTTCTTGGTCTCAGCTTTAGTTCAGTTCTCCAGAGCAGGTAGTTCCTTCACATTCCAACTATTGTCCGTCTCCACAGCGAGCTGCCAGGTCGTACATAACAGTTTATCGCTGTGCGTTACTTTCCGGTGTAATTCCATCACTCGGTCACTCCCTGCTCCAAAGTGCTCATTAATTTTAACTGACAGCAGCGTGGTCCGATTGCAAACTGCTGTCATTCCAAATTTCCGATAATCCAGGGCAGTCCATCCAATAAGCAGGAACCCTGTTATCAAGAGTCCAAATAAGTAAATATCTTTGTCTCTGACCGACAGGACCGCTAGGCAAACGACATCCATCGCAAACCGAGCTGTGAAAATCCGGTCAGGGAAGACGACCTCCTCCATGGTCTCACTTTGTGAAAAAAACTTATCAATTGCGCTGAGATTCCAGTTAATCAATTCCATAGTTTAGCGGTTCGGGAGGACAGCGAGCAGGTGGTCCAAGAGGAAAAATAAAATTCAGACAATACACTCGCAGAGGCAGGAAAAAGCAAGAAAGCCAGGCAATTCAAAGTGTTTCACAGTTGCATAAAATTACAAGAAAACAGATAAAATCAATCAATAAAACATCAACATAAAGTTAATCAATGACAGTAAAAGGCAAGAGTGCAGATAAAATACTTTCAGTTTTCATATGCACGGGTAAAAAGAGCTGTTTTCAGCCTGGATTTGAACATTGTCAGAGTTGAGGCCTGTCTCACATCCTCATAAAGACTGTTCCAGATTTTAGCTGCATGAAACTGAAACGCAGCCTCACCGTGTTTATTATTGACTCTGGGAACCACCAGGAGACCCCTCCCTGAAGTTCTCAGGGCCCGAGATGGTTCATACGGCTCTAACATGTCAGAGATGTACTTTGGTGCTAAACCATGAAAAGACTTGTACACAAGCAGAGCTGTTTTAAATTCTATTCTCTGAGTGACAGGAAGCCAGTGCAGAGACCGGAGCACTGGACTAATGTGGTCGTATTTCCTGGTTCTTGTCAGGACTCGAGCAGCAGCGTTCTGGATGTTCTGCAGCTCTAACAGCTCGTTTAGAAAGGCCAGTGAGCAGCCGTTACAGTAGTCTAACCTGCTGGAGACAAATGCATGGATGAGTCTCTCTAAGTCTGGTTTTGACACTATTCCTCTGATCTTAGCAATGTTCTTCAGATGGTAAAAAGCTGACGGACTTATGGATGGACGGACTTATGAACTATAAAATCACACTGATTATGGAACATGGTTGTAAACGTCTAAAATGTGCACTTTCTTCGTGATAGTAAGAGGTAGTTACGTTTATGTTCCAGTAATTTCTTTTCGCCCAGATGATCCATGATAAAGTTTGTTTTTTGTCTATTTTAGATCTGCTTAAAGCCGGGTGTAACAGTGCTTGATTTGTTTTTGTTTTATAAGATTTTTAGATGCTCCCGTAAGGATCGTCCTCCGGCTCAGAGCTGGTGTCATATTTTTGGGTCTTCCACTTTTTTGTTCCATAATCATGTGCCGTGAGCTATTGTCTGGTGTGCCGTGGGAAATTATCCAATTTCACCTAGTGGGTCTAAAAAATATTTTTTGAAAACAAATTATTATCCGCAAATAATGTGCTGTGGTGGAGTCTCTGTGCTGTCTAGTGATCGGCAGAGTCACCATGTAAAACTCTTCCATATCAGTAAGTGGCCGGAGGAGCTCATTTCTTTGAGACATAAGGTATTCATGGATGCGACAGGTGGCTATCGAGACTATAGGGTGTTCCTATTCAAGACACTTTGATGAGACCACTTTATATTGTGAATATAGGCTACAGAGTTGCATTTTTTTTCCAGTGAAAAAAGTGTGCCTTGCCCGAAAAAAGGTTGAAAAACACTGGATTAAAGAGCCATATACTAACACTGGCCCTAACCTTAAAGAGGGGGTTATTATGTAAAATCGACTTTTTCAAGCTTTATATCATGTTATTATGTCATTCCCTCATTAAACACATGCCTGGAGTGTTGCCTTGGCTCATTCACATATTTTTGAGTAATCAGTAAAAACTTAGACGGCAGCCATTTTAGGTGTAGCTATGCCTCAGTCCTCCTAGGAACGCCCCCACCTCCTGGAGACGCCTCTGGACCTTTCGTCACCAGCCAAGCCACCAACCACTGCTCCTCAGCTCAGCAGAGCCCCCTCCCCGCACAGTAATGTTGTTTAGATGCCACAGCAGTGTGCTGAAGGGGGCGTGTCGGAAAGCTTCTTAAAGAGACAGAGGCCTATTTCAAGACGTTCAGTACAGCCATTTTGAGAGAGCAATTTTATTCAAGGCAGTTATTTTAATTTACTGCATACACAGACCAACAGAAGGTTACGTCATCATTGTAGTATGCTATAGACTGGTGCTATGTGATTGAAAAAAGCATAATACCCCCTCTTTAAGGTCAGTGGACTCTTGCCTGAACCTCATTTTAGTTTTCAGAATAATGAGACGTGGGACTAATGGGCCGACCCCGCGATGGCGAGAGGCTCTGCTTATGCAGCTCAACAACCCACACACGCTCCAAACGGGAAAGTATTTAAGCCTTTGCATCAGGACGTCATGACAGGAAATGACACTGAATCCACAATTTTTGCACTGATTTTTCCTTTTAAAAGCATGTGGTCCGCTGCAAAAACAAACAATTTCAGTGTTTTTAATAAAAGGTTCACTCAATTTCTTTCTTTTTAATTTTTTCTTTTCTTTTTACCTCACTCTCATTTCTTCTTGTTACAGATTTAACTTCTACGTGGAACCTTGTTAAGATCCAACCCTGCAAAATGTGAATTTTTGCCATTTTTCCACTTTTGATCGGGACTGTATGTTTAGCTACATTGTGTATTTAGCCCAAGTATCAAAGTAGCTTTAACGATTAACAATACAACAACATTAAAAGCTTTTATGTCATGCATTGACATCTAGAGCAGGGGTTCTTATTGTGGGGTCCGGGCACCCTGGGAACCTCAGAGGAACTACAGGGGCCCCCAAAGCTTATCTACAGAACAAATACATACTTTTTTTTTAAATATATTTTGAAAACAAAAGAGCTTAAAAGCACTACTTTAACCCAGTGTTTAGTTAGACATTGCGAGATGTTGCCATCCATCCATCCATCCATCCATCTTCTTCCACTTGTCTGTTGCCGGGTCGTGGGGGCAGCTGTTGGAGCTGCACCAGCCCCTATAGCGCCCCCTGCAGGTGGTGGGTCCACAGAAGGACGGCCTCATGGTTCTAACCGGGCCTGTTGGTCTCTCATAAGGGGCTTCTGAACCGCTCTTTGTCTGACCCGTCACCTAGGACCTGTTTGCCATGGGAGACCCTACCAGGGGCACGAAGCCCCCGACAACAGAGCTCCAGGATCATTCAGGCTCAAACCCTCCACCACGTTAAGGTGGAGGCTCCAGGAGGGGTGCGAGATGTTGCTTTTTATGTAATTTTAGATTGTTAAAAAATAAATAAAAATGTCTTTGAGTGGAGTTAATTATAATTAATGGAGGCTCCGAGAGAAATTGGGATTGATAAGGTGGCCGCGATGTTCCAGACTTTGGGAATGGCTGATCTAGAGCGTTCCTTTATAAATAATGATAAAACTGATTAAAGTTTTAACACGAGTAAATATGCAGGAAAATATGACAACGACAACGAGGCTGCAAGAGCCAGGTAGACACACATCCAAAGCTGAGTTAGACGTAACCAATGTAAAGATGAAGATAACTCTGCACAGCCTGAGAAATCCCCAATGTTTATTGAACAAGCTAATAAAGATAATTTTAAGTAAATTTTTACTTTTACCTGAAATTCACAAATCTGTATTATATTTATGTTCCCCTCTTCAGGGTCTCGCCTCGAAACCCCAGAGTAAAGCAGAAATAGAGCCTTAAATATTTACCTCCCTGAGCGTCCGGAGTCCGTGTGGAAGGCGCCGAACACGGAGCGCGCTCAGTCGGGGCCCGGTGCAGATGACAGCACGGCATGCTGGGAGATTTTCCGCCCGCGTGGCTCCATTTTCTGGTTAGCGCTGTTGTAAAATTGAGTGTATTTGGGCGTAAAGGCGGCGAACATGAGCGAATGAAGCCCAAATGGAACGGCTTAGAGAGTTTCTCCCCAGAGCCGCGGGGCGAGCAGATCGATTTACGGCCAACGAGACCAGAGTATTACAGAGAAACGCCGGATTATACAAGGTACGGCGGTCAGAGAGAGGGGCAGGGGACGGGCCGGACTGAAGCAGGACTGAAGCAGGACTAAAGCTGGACTAAAGCAGGACTAAAGCAGGACTGAAGCAGGACTAAAGCAGGACTGAAGCAGGACTAAAGCAGGACTAAAGCAGGACTAAAGCAGAGCTAAAGCAGGACTGAAGCAGGACTGAAGCAGGACTGAAGCAGGACTAAAGCAGGACTAAAGCAGGACTAAAGCAGGACTAAAGCAGGACTAAAGCTGGACTAAAGCAGAGCTAAAGCAGGACTAAAGCAGGACTAAAGCAGGACTAAAGCAGGACTGAAGCAGGACTGAAGCAGGACTAAAGCAGGACTGAAGCAGGACTGAAGCAGGACTGAAGCAGGACTGAAGCAGGACTGAAGCAGGACTAAAGCAGGACTAAAGCAGGACTAAAGCAGGACTAAAGCAGGACTAAAGCAGGACTAAAGCTGGACTAAAGCAGGACTAAAGCAGGACTAAAGCAGGACTAAAGCAGGACTAAAGCTGGACTAAAGCAGAGCTAAAGCAGGACTAAAGCAGGACTGAAGCAGGACTAAAGCAGGACTAAACCAGGACTAAAGCAGGACTGAAGCAGGACTGAAGCAGGACTAAAGCAGGACTAAAGCAGGACTAAAGCTGGACTAAAGCAGAGCTAAAGCAGGACTGAAGCAGGACTGAAGCAGGACTGAAGCAGGACTAAAGCAGGACTAAACCAGGACTAAAGCAGGACTGAAGCAGGACTGAAGCAGGACTAAAGCAGGACTAAAGCAGGACTAAAGCAGGACTGAAGCAGGACTGAAGCAGGACTGAAGCAGGACTAAAGCAGGACTAAAGCAGGACTAAAGCAGGACTAAACCAGGACTAAAGCAGGACTGAAGCAGGACTGAAGCAGGACTGAAGCAGGACTGAAGCAGGACTAAAGCAGGACTAAAGCAGGACTAAAGCAGGACTAAAGCAGGACTAAAGCAGGACTGAAGCAGGACTAAAGCTGGACTAAAGCAGAGCTAAAGCAGGACTAAAGCAGGACTAAAGCAGGACTAAAGCAGGACTGAAAGCAGGACTGAAGCAGGACTGAAGCAGGACTAAAGCAGGACTAAAGCAGGACTAAAGCTGGACTAAAGCAGGACTAAAGCAGGACTAAAGCAGGACTAAAGCAGGACTAAAGCTGGACTAAAGCAGAGCTAAAGCAGGACTAAAGCAGGACTGAAGCAGGACTAAAGCAGGACTAAACGCAGGACTAAAGCAGGACTGAAGCAGGACTGAAGCAGGACTAAAGCAGGACTAAAGCAGGACTAAAGCTGGACTAAAGCAGAGCTAAAGCAGGACTAAAGCAGGACTGAAGCAGGACTGAAGCAGGACTAAAGCAGGACTGAAGCAGGACTAAACCAGAACTAAACCAGGACTAAAGCAGGACTGAAGCAGGACTAAAGCAGGACTAAAGCAGGACTAAAGCAGGACTGAAGCAGGACTAAAGCAGGACTAAAGCAGGACTGAAGCAGGACTGAAGCAGGACTAAAGCAGGACTGAAGCAGGACTAAACCAGAACTAAACCAGGACTAAAGCAGGACTGAAGCAGGACTAAAGCAGGACTAAAGCAGGACTAAAGCAGGACTAAAGCAGGACTAAAGCAGGACTAAAGCAGGACTAAAGCAGGACTAAAGCAGGACTAAAGCAGGACTAAAGCAGGACTGAAGCAGGACTGAAGCAGGACTAAAGCAGGACTAAAGCAGGACTAAAGCAGGACTAAAGCAGGACTAAAGCAGGACTAAAGCAGGACTGAAGCAGGACTAAAGCAGGACTAAAGCAGGACTAAAGCAGGACTGAAGCAGGACTGAAAGCAGGACTGAAGCAGGACTAAAGCAGGACTAAAGCAGGACTAAAGCAGGACTGAAGCAGGACTAAAGCAGGACTAAAGCAGGACTAAAGCAGGACTAAAGCAGGACTAAAGCAGGACTAAAGCAGGACTAAAGCAGGACTAAAGCAGGACTAAAGCAGGACTAAAGAAAGCAGGACTAAAGCAGGACTAAAGCAGGACTAAAGCAGGACTGAAGCAGGACTAAAGCAGGACTAAGCAGGACTAAAGCAGGACTAAAGCAGGACTAAAGCAGGACTAAAGCAGGACTAAAGCAGGACTAAAGCAGGACTAAAGCAGGACTGAAGCAGGACTAAAGCAGGACTAAAGCAGGACTAAAGCAGGACTAAAGCAGGACTAAAGCAGGACTAAAGCAGGACTAAAGCAGGACTGAAGCAGGACTAAAGCAGGACTAAAGCAGGACTAAAGCAGGACTGAAGCAGGACTAAAGCAGGACTAAAGCAGGACTAAAGCAGGACTAAGCAGACAAGCAGACTAAAGCAGGACTAAAGCAGGACTAAAGCAGGACTAAAGCGGACTAAAGCAGGACTAAAGCAGGACTAAAGCAGGACTAAAGCAGGACTAAAGCAGGACTAAAGCAGGACTAAAGCAGGACTAAGCAGGACTAAAGCAGGACTAAAGCAGGACTAAAAGCAGGACTAAAGCAGGACTAAAAGACAAGACTAAAGCAGACTAAAAGACAAAGCAGACTAAACCAGGACTAAAGCAGGACTGAAGCAGGACTAAAGCAGGACTAAAGCAGGACTGAAGCAGGACTGAAGCAGGACTAAAGCAGGACTAAACCAGAGCTAAACCTTAAGCACTGCAGTTCCCAAATAAACCTACAAAGTAAAGTCGATCTGTGCCGTAACAAAACTTCACACTTCAGACACTTCAGATGAAAAGCTCATTTCAAAAGATTAAATTTAGCCAAAGAAATCCTCAACCTAATGGGCTTTTGTTCGGCACATATTAAATACCCTTTTAACAAAACCGTCCTGTGCCGGTGTTTATGAAAAGACGAGCTGAAAGTAAGAGAATATCTCACAGAATATTAGAAATACTGTCTGGGATTCCATTGGCGGAACTAAAACGGTAGCAATGTGAGTTATGTACCAGGGAATTTAATCTGAAAACCCGTAAAAGTTTAATTTAACAGCAGCTGCCTCCTCGTGACAGCCGGCTGAAAAATGCATGAACTTTTAATATCAAAACTACGGCAAAAATAAGCAGGATTTTATGAGGAGACTCGAAATATCTACGAGCAAAGGCCAAACCGTTCTGGTCTGTGCTTTTCATTTTATCACCGCTGGACGAGTTCTCTTTCTCTCTCTTTCTTCTGTGTGGTCATCGGAGAGAAAATGTATTTGATGAAGAAATAATGACGGTTTATTCAGGCTGTAAAGATACTTCAGACGCCTCAGCCACGGCATTCTCGTTGTATAGCCTAAAGTGATGTTTACAAAAGGGTAAAAGCAGTGGCCGTGGGGTTTCAGTCGGGGCCTTCAATAGCAACATGGATTCACTCAAACGCTTATAAACTGATCGACAACAGGCGTTTGGATAAAACTGCCTTTTTGCCTGGCACATGTTCACTAAAGGATTTGTCAACGCAAACCGAAATCAACTCAAACGCAAACTCTAGCGTAATAAAAAGATACTAAACTTACAGTTTGATGCTGTGTGAGAGGCTTTTTTAGCGCTCATAGTCTCGTACCTGTTCCCTGCCCGAGTCCCAGCGCAGCTGACACGGGGAAACTCTTATCCTGTCCGGAGCCGAGCGTCTACGTCCCGCTGTCGGTCCCGCATGGAAGCAACATACGAATGTAAGTTCCACTTTGGAGACGAGTAAAATGACTGTTAATGTAGTTGCACAATGATATAGATAAAAATAACAGCACTGTCCATTATCTATTCTGCACTATTGCATTAATATTGTGCACACTTCACGTGCTTGCTGTAGAACTGATATTTCATTTACGTAAATTTCAGGCCCGATTGATAAAACAGTTAATCAAATTAAGAAGCGAACATGACGCCTTGTTCACAAGAAGAGACGGCTGGGAGTGAGTAAGTTAATAATCAAATTGATCACCAGCAGCTACTTATAAGGCTAAGTAACTGTAGTCAACATTTTACTTGCATTATGTCAGTAAACAGTGTTCAGAACAGGGCAGACCACTTTGTATGTTACACATACATATAGTGCATTGATTGTCCTATTATGAAAAATGAAACAACCGTTCTACACATGGTTATACATTATTTTATTATATATCATATTTCAGCTCCTCAGGCTACAGAATCAGATCAAATCATTCCACTCCACTGGCCATAATGATCCGTGATGGAGCGACCTGAAGTAGTTGGCCTGTGTGTCAAGTCCACAAATTAATGTTTGTCGTCACAGATTCATCAACAAGGAATTGGACCTCGTCAGCATCATACAACCCGAACAGGCATAACAAAAGTGGGAAATCTAAAAAAGGTGGGTCACTGTTAATCCAACACATATGGAAAAAAAAAGTCCATACAATGAGCATTTATGTGTTGAAGTTGTTCTCCATAGGAGCTGATAAGCCCACCCTCTGGGTCTGGGACTGATCAGGGGGAGGATCCACATGGACCTTCTTTGGAGACACCCATGAGGCACTGGGGAGCAGGCCCTCTGTAACGCCACCTGTCATCACTGCCTCATGCACATCCAAACACATCTGTCCAGAGCCGTCCGATCACTCTCCTCTCACCCAGACCCACCTAAAGATGCTCCAGGCCCATCTGGGAGCCTGTCCCCCAAACCACCACCTTCCAAAAAGGCTAAAAAAACCAGGGTAAAACGCGTGACAAGAGCGCAGTCCCAGAGTTCCTTGGAGGAGGCATTAAAGGAACACCAACGACATCAGACCCATGTACAATGAAAAGTTTCTTTCTTTGTTTGAACAATTTGATTGAGTTAATCATCTTGTATTATTAGTGTTGCACATCCTGCACACTCTAACACTGCACCATTTCTCTGCGCGGTCTGAAATCAGCTTTGTTTTTCGTGTAGTAACTGATTCATCTTGACTTCTCCAGTCCCATGTTAACTGAAAGATGAGTAACAGCATGAGCCACTATTAGGCTTTATATTTATTTGGCTATTGGCGAAACTTAACAGCTTGAACCATTTTATTCATACATGTATTTATATAAATCACATCCTATCCAAAGGTGCCAAGGAAATTCTTCAGAAGATGAAGTTTGACCTGATCACAGCCACAGCAGTGGATGAGCCATCAGCACAAAAGCACTGACCGAGTCGCAGACGGGGAAGATGACGGCGCGTCCTCATCCAAATACAGTCGATGACGCATTAGCTGAATATCTCAACTCCCGACTTGCTGATAACCCGGACCCCGACAATGTGCTTCAATGGTGGAAGTTCAGTAAAGAGCTCTACAAAGCTGGAGCGTTTCATCTTTAGTATTCCCGCATGTAGTGCGCCTTCAGAGAGAGCCTTTAATGTCTGTGGGGCATCTTAGAGTCGCAACATTCTCTTCCTCCACAGCAACATTGGCAAATGATTAATATGTTATTTGTATTAATTTGTTAACTTTGTTTACTTTGGGCAATCCTTGAGCCACACTTAATCAGGCCATAGAGGCGTGATGATGGCGGTGTTATATACGTATATATATAGCCTATAGAATAGTGTTTTTTTTTTTTTCAAGCAGAATACCTGCGACGTCGGATAAGTAATTTGCTTATCAGATTTTATTTTTGCAAAGCAGTCGTTTTATGTGTTTAATAAAACAACGTGATATTTAGGCTAAATGTGTGTGTGCTCATTAAAATCAAGCAGCCCTGTTGCTGTATTTTACGGTAAGAGCGGGACGTTACGGGACCTTTTAACAACCCCGTCGACAAAGAGAATGTTCAGGGGCTAAACAGCAGATGTGTCCCCGATGAGTGACGCCTGCTGTGGGGAAAGTGACAGAATATCGCCCCCGGATGGAAGCGTGTTCTAGGGGAAGAGTATGAGGACGTGCCCCCGGGTTAGAGCCATGTCGCGGGGGCTGAGCGGCGGATGTGTCCCCGCTGACAGGTGAGCGTTTGGGGGCAGAGCGGGGATGAGATGCCCTCTGGACGTCTGGATGTTTGCTTGTTGAGGGGGAGAGTGCTGCGCTGTGTGCCCCATGACGGATGCACGCTGAGGGGGAGGATGACTGGAGCAGCCCCCGGGAGGTTTCCTGGAGCCTGGATGTGAACAGTGGATTTGTGGGAGTAAGTAGTGACATGAGAGATAGTGCTGCAGACATGTGTACGTTCAAGCTGCAGGTGTGAAGTTCCTATGACTGATGTTGGAGGACAGAGCACGTACTTTTTACATAGTCGTGATCCTAACTTTCCTAACACGTTTCTATCGTCACAATGTTTTTCACAAGGTTGAGTTTATGTATGAGTTTGTATTTAAAATCAGTCTGGAGGATGTCGGTATTGCACCAAAAAGAGTCACTTTACGCACTTATCCCAGTTATGATACGTGATAAGGTCAGGTTTATTTTATTCATTCATAAATAACATTCTCTTACAGAGCGATGTGCACATGGAACAAAGAAACTGGACAAAATACTTTGGAAGGAAAAACAATTACATTTTAACTGCACATTTTTTGAAAGGTTAATTAGATGCTCAATAGATGGAGCAACGTCTACGTCACATCAGTGGTTCAAAAGGTTAACGCCCCTTTTCGGGGGAAACAGAAGCTCCGTACATTGGAATGAATGAGGAAAGATCGTCTGAGAACTTTTAATTCACACATGAAAAAACGTTTTCTTTGTTTTATTTAATTATGGAACGTGAAAAGGAAGCCATGGACTTGTCTGTGACATTTGCCTGTGGAACTTTTTCGCTGGATGCTTTATAATGTCACTACAGCTTCAGCTTTTAGTCTGTTGCTTTTATGTTGTCATTACATTAAAATCATACAGCCTACGATGTAGTTTTGTAGCTTATGAGAGCAAATGGTTCATTCAGCAGCTAACCTACTAGCTGCTAATGCTAACGTTAATGTGCGTTTTAAAACCGAGAGAATCATTAATTAGGCCTAATGCTGAACAGGTTTGATGAGTTTGAATAATTACCTATTAAAGACGTTACACAAAGTGCTCTGACATGGCAATAACAGATGCTAGTGATCAATAAACTCGCTCATATAAGTGTCCACAAAAAATAAAACATCTTCCAATCGTCTTCTGACAGTGACTTGATGTGTCTGTGATCAAGAACGGACATTGTCCTGTAGTTCTGACACTGGTTTGGAATATTTTATCCTCCGAACGAGAAATAGTCCCTGTTTCACATACACACTAATGACATTTTTAACTCTCGATTCCCCAAAAGGGGGCGTTGCCCAGTAAAAGTTCCCGGATGTTGTTCCCATCTATGGTCTTTTTCCACAAGCGTCTTCCTTCCTGCTTCTGAAAATATTCTGTTGGACAAAAACCTTTTGATTCCACTACTATTCACCTTAGTCATGTCTTCACTGAATAGATTTACTAAGCACTTCTGGTGAGCGGGGAATCCCATTGTTTTCAGTAGAACAAAGATGATACAATGGAAGGAAACAAATACTTGTGAAGTTTGTCTCCTAACAGAGCAGGTGACATGAAAAGGCGTCTCTGGGAAATGGTCACGTTTCCACTGTCACTTTGACACATGCTTAGATATGGATGTGTTATCTACTAAATAAAGACACTGACATGGACAGAGAGAAGTGGCTCACGTTAGAGTACTCAGATTACATTTTCCGAGTAACGAGTTAGTTTTGCATCTGCAGGTAATAAAGTACTAGTTTCTTTTTCAAATCAGTGACGCGTTAGTTTGGTCCTGATCTCTCCCTCGGCTCATTCCTTCCTCCGCTGCTCTGCTGCACATGTGCACTGTGTCCTCCAAAACTTCACATCAAGTTAGCAGCATGTTTTCACAGAGAAAAGAAGAAGAAGAGCTTTATTTGTGTAGCGCGTTTCACAGACATGGTCACAAAGCGCTTTACATGAGGCAGTTTAACATTTACTCCACACTCGGTGGTGGTTTCTTTGTAGAAACGCTGTCACAACTGCACACATCTGACCACCATCATTAATTCATGCACACACATCATTCATCCTGGCCTATTGTACATGTTTTAGTGGTAGAGGAAACCTACACAGACACGGGGAGAGCATGAAAACTCCACAGAAAGGCCCCGTGCAGGTGGGAATCAAACCCGGGACCTTCTTGCTGTGAAAGTACTCACATTGTTTTGAACTTACTGGAGAAAGGGACAATACAGCGCTTGCCTGGCTCTGCCATACTATTCCCTGTCCATTCCACGAAGGGAAGTTCGTCTGGTCACGGAGCGATTGGAGCAGTTTGAAGGGGCGGGCCTAATGCGCACAGAATATCAGTGAAATAAACTAATCAGCAATTAGAGGACGTGACGACAGCTGGAGTCCAACTCACAAAATATGACCTGAATATAAACTCACGAGCACGCGGAGGCAAAATCCTCGACTCCTTCATCCATGATTAGTTTTGGCAAATGTTAATGTTAATGAACTAACAACATAGCGGCGCAGCGAGTGACGTCACCTTGTTAATTTTCTATGACACTTGTTTACCGTGTGTGTCCAGACCCGCCTTCTTTCGCCCCAGAACAACAACACGCAGCTTTTGGCAGTATCGGTCCTTCCAGTGTCATCAACAAACTCGTAGCTTTATGTGGTTGAGAAAATCTGTACAATTAATCTAAATCAAGTTGAGTATGTTGTTTGTTTATTGTTACCAATTCAATGCACTTTGTAAAGGAGCTCCTACGCTTTACAGAAGTTCTTTTTGTTGAAAAACGGGCGCAGTTTCTGACTGAGCCAAACTGTTTACATAAAGCGAACGCTAAGCTTTTATACGTGGACAGTTCATGCCTGTAGTTCAGGCTCATTATTGTTGCCTTTAGCTGTAATTTGTCCACATACAAAATAAAACTCAGAAGCAAATTCATTGTGCTATTGTTGAATACATTTACTGGTATCGGGCTGTTTGCGTGAGCTGCTTTTTTGGCGACTCCGTTTGTGAAATGGAGCATTCCACATCGAAATAAAAGATCGACAAATGAAGGTTCTATATAGATGTTTATTATTGGTAACACATGAGTCTCTAATGCGTTACCTTTATATTAAAGGGGGGGTATTATGTAAAATCGACTTTTTCAAGCTTTATATCATGTTATTATGTCATTCCCTCATTAAACACATGCCTGGAGTGTTGCCTTGGCTCATTCACATATTTTTGAGTAATCAGTAAAAACTTAGACGGCAGCCATTTTAGGTGAAGCTATGCCTCAGTCCTCCTAGGAACGCCCCCACCTCCTGGAGATGCCTCTGGACCTTTCGTCACCAGCCAAGCCACCAACCACTGCTCCTCAGCTCAGCAGAGCCCCTCCCCGCACAGTAGTGTTGTTTAGATGCCACAGCAGTGTGCTGAAGGGGGCGTGTCGGAAAGCTTCTTAAAGAGACAGAGGCCTATTTCAAGACGTTCAGTACAGCCATTTTGAGAGAGCAATTTTATTCAAGGCAGTTATTTTAATTTACTGCATATACAGACCAACAGAAGGTTACGTCATCATTGTAGTATGCTATAGACTGGTGCTATGTGATTGAAAAAAGCATAATACCCCCTCTTTAAAGTAACGCAGTAACGTAATGAGCTGCTTTTCCAGAGGAGAAACGAGCTAACTTAACGAGTTACTTTTACAAGTGACCTTACCAAACACTGTCCATAAATACAGTCCTGATCAAAAGTTCAAGACCAGTTAAAGGATTGGCTTTCGTCAAGACACTGGACGATCCTCGACCCAAATGAAGCCGTTGCGGGAACTTTGTGTTTGCTGTATTAACGTCTGCCCAAAACCAGCGTCCTGGCCTCGCAGTCTGTCTCTGTGGAGCTGAACCTGGACTGTAACGACGCTTTAGGACTTTCATAATGTGTTTGCATACGTCCCCTCTGGTTGTGGGATGGATGGATGTTGCAGGGGGCAGAGCGGCGCGTGTGTCCCCGATGATTGATGCCTGTTCTGGGGGAGCGCGAGCTGACAGTGCCCCCGGAGCTTCCCCCCACTGTGGAGCTAATGTTTCCCACCGCGTGGAGGCCGTTAGCGGCAGAGGCACTGGAGTTCACCTCGGGCTGCTCTCTGGAGAATAAACCATCGTCCTTTATGAAGGCGACGTGTCAGGCCGACTGCAGTGGCGGCTGGTGAACCTTCTTTAGGACTTTGATTATTTATGATTTCATTTGGAAAGAAATGTGTGTGTTTAGAAAAGAAACCAAGCACGACCAAATTAAACAGGATGAGTCAAAGCTACGTGAGCGAAGCCAAAATACTCCTCCAGGTATGATTTTGTGTCAAGGGAATGATGTAACGTGTTAAAAAAAAAAGGTGATTTTGCAAATGTCCTCCTCAAACTATTGCTAATATTCATAAGTCTATGTCAGTGCAGATGTGTATGTGTATATGTGCTCTGACTAGGGATGGGAATCGAGAACCGGTTCTACAAGTAGACCCGGTTCTGTTTGAGCAAAGCATTGGAACCGTACGTCTACTTCATTATCGATCCCTCTTATCGATGCTCCCGCTCTGAAAACACGTTTTTCCCCCCTTTTCGGACACCATAGCGCCGCGGAGCTAGACGCACGTGCGTAATGATGTGGTTCTCCGAGTCTGTTAACGCTCCTTCTATTCTATTCGAAGTAAGCAGGGAAACATCGGCCCAATCTCAATTCTACCCCTTAGCTCTTCCCCTCCGTTTTACGCGTTCACGAGAGACGAGTCGTCAATTAAAACAGTCCATTGATATAAACGTGTCAGTTCTACGTTTTCGCTTTGCTGCTGCGAACGCTCCACTGTATTGGCTTGGAGTTTCTTTCCAAACTTGCGATACGTCGCTATTGTCATGATACACGGGGTTCAGTGCCTCGCTGCTGCGCCTGCTGTCTCCCCGTGCCACTGTGCTCTGAGCGCGGGTCCGAGGCTGTCTGTCCCCAGTCTGAGCGCACCTCTGCAGCCTCCGCTCAGGCCCGGGGCTCAGAGCGGAGTCTGCGCCGCCTATCCCCGCCCTGAGCGCACTGTGAGCGGGGCTACCTCTGCCCGTCCCCGCTATGAGTGCGCTATATGAGCGGAACGGCTGATCTCTCGCAGCTTTGGCTAACGGGCTGCAGCCACAGCGACCCGCGGTAGAAGCAGCAACACACGGACAGGGGGAAGGAGAAAGTAGCGCAGGATGAAGCAGAAATAGATGAAAATCTGTAGGGTTTGGGCTGAGTCCTGTTGTTTAGGTGTTACAAAACAGCATCAGTCTGTTACAAATTACTGACACTTGTTGAAAAGTACAAATATTACCATTATATTTGAGGATGCCAGGCAGGCTGAGCGCCAGCAGGAGCCACAGTATATTTGGAAACTTGCTTTATTTAATACATATTTTTTCTTGGGAAAACTAACAATGTGTCTTTTTTGATAGAGTTTATCAAAAGCACATTCATTCCTTGCTTTTTCCCCAACACACAAGTCAGGTATCGATAAGAGAATCAATAAAGAATCGAATCGATTATTATTGATGGTATTGATATCGATAAAATCTTATCAATTCCCATCCCTAGCTCTGACAAAGAGAGAGTCGAGTTTTGGGAACTGTTAGGGCTTTTTCACCAAGGTGCTGGTTCAGAGCGGGTGCCGAGTTGGTTCCGTACTCACTTGGGCTGTGTCCAAATGTCCACACTATTCCCTATATAGTGACTATATAGTGGTCACGCCATTTTGTCCGAATGTCCAGAGAGAAAAAAGTAGTGCACTCAAAATTTCCCACAATGCATTCTGAAAAGTAGTGAGCAGTGGTGATCACTAAACGGGTCAGTATAGACCACAATGCATTGCGAGAGTCGGAGAAGAACCTGACAGCAACAGGTCTTTGAACTAAACAACACGACTGAATGAAATCAGCTGTTTTAATCGTGTGTTGTGTATTTATCATGAATAAATGACTTGAATATAAACGGTTACGGTGAAAAATGCTAACGTTAGCTGCTAACCTTTAGCTCGAGCTGTTAAATGACCGATAGCTTCCTCTCGAATAATCCAGGCCATTCATGTAAAATCCATGTGAAATAAAACGTATCTGACTCGTATTTATCCATAAATATTCCCCTGTCTCATGAGTTTGCTCTTTATCGCACAAATACATTATTCCCGGAGTTTAGTGAACTTTTAGCAGATGTAGTCACTCATTCTGCTGGAGCTTCAGACACCGGGCTCTGACCTACTTTAGCCTTTGAGCTAACGCTGGAGAGATTTTTTTTATTTTTTATGATAGTTTTAATTTTTATTTAAATGTAAAATAAAACACCTGTAAACGTGCCAAAACTGTCGTTCTGTTTAATAAAATTAACATTTGTAACAATAAATAAATTCAGGGAAAAAAAGAAAGAAAAAAAATCTGCACAACGCAGCACGTGTGACGTCACGCAGCTCGGAGAAAGTAGTGGCTTCAACAGCATCAGTGGACTATATAGTTACTATATAGTGCGGGCCTATGTAGTGTATGAGGGGTTAGGGACTAGGGTAGACATTCGGACAAAGCCAAAAGTAAGTTTATGCTCCTGTCACAGCAGCCGTTAACATTTTGATTTCTTCTTTCTAACTGCTCCCTCTTGTTTTAGCTGGAGCTAAAGAGCATAAAGCAAAACAACAGTTAGTTTCCTCCACAGAGACTGTTCTGGCTTCTCCAGGAAGTTATAAGCACTAACTAAATAATATTGGTTGTTTGTCAGCAGAGAAAGCCACACCCCCAGCCGCTGACATCACTGGTGCTCGTTTCTTGTCCAGCTTTTAACTGGTTCCCAAACGGCACCAGTTTTTGGAACCAAGAGCCAGCATTTTTTCAGTGGAAAACGAAAGAACCGGTTCTGAAACTGGAACCAGCTTGGTGGAAAAGGGTCTGTGTGTAAACCATGGATTGCTGGGTTGCAGGTTCTAGAATGTGATGATGTCACAGGACCCAGTGGGGGAGGAGCCAGTTTTTCCTATTAACTGCATTACATTTTCATGAGTCGTATCTAAAAAGAAAATGTATGAATTACAAAAATGATCCTTAATATCAGTCACTGGGCATGATCTCTCTGTACAAGACCAAACATTTCCTCAAAAACAAAATAATGTTACCTCTATATAATATTATAGGCCTTTAGAACGCTGTGATGTCACCTGCAACCCAGAGTTGAAGGTTTGAACAAAGGCATTATGCTTTTGATAATCGCATTTAGAGCCTGATTTACTCAGCGTACTCAGCACAAACTCTTGTATTTATTAGGTCACTACAGAGCTTTGAATGATGATGAGCAGGTATAACATGCTCTGAAGTGTTCTATGTAGAGCTTTCAGTTTAGTACCTGCCTCAGTAAATGAGTGATGCTCCATGATAGAAGACGTTTGTGAAGGCTCTCATTCAACCTTTTCTACCAGGATAGAAGAAGGACTCAGATAGGTCACGATTTAGAATGTGATGGCGTCATAATGTCAGGTGGAGCAGGGGCCGATATGACTCTATGGGGGAAATACAGTTTTTGTAAGAAATCTCCAAAAACCGAAAATTGACAAATGTTTTTCTTCATCAGTGTTTGACAGTGATTGGATTCACAAACTTCGTCTCTATATGAGGAGCTCTTTTCCAAAACGCTATAAATCCATTTCAGTAGTTTTCAGGAAAAGTACATGTTTTACCTCTACCCATACATTTTGTGAATATTCATTTTTCATTGTTTTCCCCTAAACTTGATGGTTTCTCTTTTTTAAATAACAAACAAGAGAACGTGCAACATATAATCAGGGACTCTTAATACTATAAATGACTAAATTAAATGTGTGCAAATCCATGAAATAAATAAAAGCCAATTAAAATAAATATTAAAATAAACTAAATAGTAAAAATGAAACGCGTAAGTGACCCGTGCATACAGCCTATTATTAATTAACATTGCAAACGTTTTATTTTGTAGGGACAACAGGAAGCGTTTCGCTGCTGTTAGCGGAACTTGACATTAACGTCAGTGCAGATGTAGTTTTGTTGTTATCGCGGACTTGGATTATTTGTTGTTATCTCGTGTAAAAGGCGGGTTTAGACCATAGACATATTATTAATAGACCGTCATTCCTCATCCCTCCCCGTTTACCATAATGACCAGGTTCGAGGGGGAAATCATGGCGGATTTACAGACTCCTCCTCCCCAGCTCTGACGAAGCATGTTCCTAATAAGGGCATAAGGGCGGGATTTTCACTGTAGACTCCGCCCTTGTGTGACATGTAGCTTGCGCAGCTCCAATGCTAACAGTCAGACCCTCGTTAAGTACGAGATTTTCTAAAATGTATCCTACCATAACCAGCCCGGTGCCTCTGATTGTGTCTAACCCAGCGTAATCACAGGAGGAATATCGAGCTGTAGACAGTTCCAAACAATTAGGCACCGGGCATTAAAGTTGTTTTTAACGTGTCTAAAGTCCAATGCATTCCAATGGGGGACTAGCGGCTATATGGAGGTACTACAGCAATGGCGGCCTCCAGTGTCGTCGTCCCAAAGCAGAGCAGCCAGCAGCCATTGGTTTAGACGGAGCGTTTGTGTTTGTGATCGATCATAAAACAGACCCGAGAGAAGATGAGACGCTCGTGCCGATCGGAGGAGTTATTTTGAGGCGTGGGACTGACCTGCACACGGAGCCGCTGGATGTGATTCCAGGACGCGATGGTGAATTTATTAAAACCCTGGAGGGTCACATAACATTTGTTGCTTCACCTGTTTTCAAAAATAGTCACAGGAGGTTTGAAAAGTGGCTAAATCTGAGTCAAAGTTACGCTTGGATCAGCTCCGCAGCGTTCCCTCTCTCGGCCTGGGTTCCAGTTTGTTTACTTCCTGCAGGCGAGTTATCATTTACACTACTTTTCTTTGTCCAGTCTGCGTTTTCTACCCACAGCTGTAGGTGTCACCGGCTCCTCAAGGCCATCAAAAGTGTTTACACCGTTTAAAGCACTCATTTTGAGGAATGAATGAACACAGGTCTGGGCTCATTCTACACATTAGGACATGGCTGGAACAATACATAATATTAACATGTTTAAACTCCGTGTAGTCCCTTTAAAGTAAAACGGAGTGGAGGGTTTATGAATATGTTTGCTATGACTTCTCGTGAGTATTTTCCTCATTCCCCCCATAATCAGGATTAAGTACTGCCATTAGTGCCTTTGGAGAAAACATAATTTGCCGTTTTAAGTAATAAAGCACTATCTCAGCCCAAAACGTCTTCATGAGTCCGCGGCGTCTCGAGAGTTAAAAATGGCGTCGCTTCTAAATCCGTTCTTCTCCAGAATTCTCTCGAGTATGAAGGCTAATCCGCAAAGAAAATTAAAATGTAGAGGGGACCGAAAAACAAGGCCGGCAACAAGAGACGTTTGACCGACTTGGAACTTACCGAAACACGAAGAGAATTAATTGAAAAAAAGACGAGCGCGACACTGGAAGATGATGCAAGGGTTTTTGAATACTTGACATCAGAAAATACCCCAGAGGTCCGCGCGGGCTTACCTTGAAGAAAAAAAACAAAACAAGAATCCGGCCTTGTTTTTCAAAGCTCAGGTGCAAATAATGTGGATTTAAAAGTCAGAAGCTGCTTTCTTTTCCCCGCTGGACGGGCTGAATCAAGGCTGCGCTGCTAAAACACCTCCCCCGCACATGAGGAGAGGGGCAGGAAGTGGCCGAGGCAAATGAGACGCACAAATCAAAGTGTGCGCAGATGCAGACAGGTTTCTCCGGGTCTTGGAAAATACTTTTTTTTTTTATCTCAATGAGACTTATCCTGGTTAAAAAAAGGTTTGAATGAATGAATGAAAAAGCGGTGATTCGTGAGGGGAGGCACCGCAGGCAAACAAACCTTTATTTGTTTCAGGTTTAAGGCCAGATTGCATAAAAACTATCGTCTAATTTCCTCAATTAGATGTTTAATTATTGCACTGACTGAACCTTTATCCTTAGAATGGAGAATTTCACAGGTCAGTTTGAAGACTTTATCAATCAAGTTATCAACAGTGTTGCCACAGATTACTTGAAAAAGTAATTGATTACTGATTACTGATTACTCCTTTGAGAAGTAACTTAGTTACTTTACTGATTACTTCATTTTAAAAGTAACTAAGTTAGATTACAAGTTACTTTATTAGTTACATTCAGCTGCAGCCGACGACATCTCCACTGTCACAACACAGAAATGACAAACCCTTTTACCAACACTCACTTTATTGGAAGTGCATTTTAACATCAACAAAGCTGAGACAGAGTCAGAAAAGTGACTCATTTCCATCTCTCTGCCCAGTGTTTGTGTTTTAGGCTGAAAACGTGACTTGTCACATTATGTTACGTCACTCGTCAAGATGCAGAAATAAATGTTGTTTGTTTTTTTCCAAAGGAAAATTACAAGATAGTAACTCAGAATGATTTGGAAAAGTAACTTAAATCTGATTACTTGTCTGGAGATTGTAATGTGTTAGTAACTAGTTACTGAAAAAAGAAATCAGTTTACAGTAATCCGTTACTAAGTACTTAGTTACTGGCATCACTGGTTATCAATATCTCATTACTAGGCTGAATAAGCTTTCAACCCAAAAAGCAGGGCAAAATTAGATTTTTCTTTTCACCAGTAATTTTATTCATTTAAAGGGACAATGAACATATAAATGTAAATATGCCAGAATTAGCCAATGGCTACTTTCCATCTGTAGTCCCTGGCAGATCAAGAAAATACAAAGACCATATACAACATTAAAGACAAAAGATCATCCACACAATTAAACTTGAGACATAAAACATAAAGATAATGGTCAGTGGTCACATGTCTGATTCCCCTTCAGCCAACCTTTAAGTTTAGTTTTAAATACTATGAATGTGGTACAGTCTCTAATGTCTGCTGGGATGCTGTTACCGTGGTCCCTTTCACTGAGACCACCTGTGACTAAACGCTGTGCGTCTATAAGGAACCACACAGTCGCCTCTGGCTCTGGTCACTCTACCACTTGTACTGGATATGAACTTAATGAATTCATTCAAGGATGGTGGAGAGAGTCCATGCAGAATCTTATAAACTGAACAAGCCATTTTAAATGTTCTAACATTTTCAAGTTTAGAATATTATATTTTTCAAGTATTAAGCAATGATGAAATGAATATGGTTTTTTATCAAATATTTTTAAAGCTTTTTTATATAGAGACTCAATTGGTTTTAAAGTAGTCAGACTTGTCAGTTAGTAATGCAATATTCAATATGTGAAAAGATCATACAATGAAGAAACATTTTAGCTGCATTTTCTGGCAGTGATGTTCGGATTTGTCTAAAATTACGAAGATTAAAATGTACAATTTTACACATTTTTTAAAAGATAACGTTGAGTCTACTTACTAGTTTTCAAACCTTATCTAGTCCTAGATGTACTGAGAGCAGCCACACCCGGCGCCGCCACCTCCTGGCAGCAGAATCACATCATATCAATCTTTATTTCATACTCAAGAGGTCCATAAAAGAGCTTTGTGACTATGTCTCTGAAAGGCGCTATAAAAATAAAGTTCTTCTTCTTAGCTTTAAAATGAGGCGCTACACTGGGCTCTAGGCTGTAAGCTCCAGTCGAGAAACTTTTAGATTTGGGTAAAGCTGAATTGGAGAAGATGCGGCTTGGTTAAGACGGGGGCGATCTGTAGGCATTATGTTTTATTTAAAAAAAGAAGAGGCTCAAGCAGCAACCTATATCAGATTTTGGTGGATATAGTTTCTGTTGGCTCAAAGCTGTGGGGACTTGTCCACATTATCGACTCACCAAACCCGGCGTGCGTTTCAGAAAGAGCCCGCGTCCCTCCGTTTGAGAACCCACCTAATTTAGTCCATTACATCTCATCACATTTCTCTAAAAATCTGATTAATCTCCGACACGCCGGGTACAGAGCGACATTTGGCTCCATTATTCAGCGCCGGTGTCTCCTCGGATTAGCCTGTGGCCATTTCATTTCATAATCTGCATTTATCTTCCATACACTGTCTCCGTCGCTGCTCCGATCCTCCTGAAATGTGCGGCTTTTGAAGTGCGATTTAATTAAAACTTACATAAGCGATCGTTTTGAATTGGACACTTAGAGCTTCATTGTATTGCCCAGGTGCCTGTTCACAGAGAGCTGCCTTTGCTGAGAAATGTCTGTGTTTTGGTGAGACTAGAAAGGTTGAAAAAGTCTCTCGTCAAGATGGAATTTATTCTAAGGCTTTAACTCCCTCTTCAGGGTAGCCGGGGGGTCTTAAATCATTAAAAAGGTATTGAATTTCATCAATTTAAGGCCTTAAAAGCATTACATTTCAGTGCATGGGTCTTACATTTTCTTTAATCCTTGTGTTAAAATTAGTTGCATCATATTTTGTCAAAGTATCCCTCAAAATAATGTTAATTTGAGAATCGATACTTGCACTATAGTCATTACGACAGTACGGAACAGTAGCAACAGGCTGTGCTGCTGTGCTAACGCTCACCGCGTGTGATGTTTCCACATCAGAACCTGAACCTAAAGCTCAGCGAAGGAAAGACTCCTGGATAAGAGCATAGATGAGAGTCTGTAAATCAAGACAGTGTTTGAAATGGAGAAAAGATACACTCTGAGTTGGACTAGCAGCGCGGGATGCTAACGCTAATGAGAGATGGGAGGGATGCAGCGCGAAGAACATGTCCTGGTAACTTTTAGGTTTATATTTTAAAGGTCCTATATCATGCAAAATCGACTTTTTTGAGCTTTTAACCATGTTGTTTTGCCATTTCCTTATCAAAAACACCCCAGAGCGTTTTTTGGCTTCATTCACACAGTTCTCAGTAATCCTCCTGAATCCTCTCCTGGTAAACCACTGAGTTGTTCTGTTGTGTCGTCAGAAAGGAACGGAAGTGCTCTACGTCTGTAATGTAATGCCTTACGGCCTGGTTTTAATTTATAAAACAGCTTTTTCATAATTTTTGTTGTAAGAGAAAAATAAAAAATTAATTTAAAAAAGTAAGTCTCTGACGAGGAGAGTAAACAAACGCACCCCTGGAGGATCCGAGCAGAAGTCATGTTTGTGAAGACTGAGCTCTTTCTAACCTACTCTGGACACGCCTGTTCTTTTTTCTTACCCAACGATAATGTCACGGATGCGCGTTTGGCTACGAGAGGAACAGGACTATTCAACCTTCCTAAAGAAGAGTGCACTCGCCAGAAGTTGGAATTTCTTTCTGGGATTCAGCGACTTTATCAACCAACCTGATGGATGCTTGGTGAACCTTGGCCAGAATCAAAGTGGATTCACTTTTATAACCAACGCGATCCCATAACGTAAACACCCAATGATGGAGAGGCCATGCTGAGCGGTGAGTCAATCAAAACGACTGTTAGCGTGTGTGTTAGCGTGTGTGTTAGCGTGTGTGTTAGCATGTGTGTTAGTGTGTGTGTTAGCATGTGTGTTAGTGTGTGTGTTAGCATGTGTGTTAGTGTGTGTGTTAGCGTGTGTGTTAGCGTGTGTGTTAGCGTGTGTGTCAGCATGTGTGTTAGTGTGTGTGTTAGCGTGTGTGTTAGCGTGTGTGTTAGCGTGTGTGTTAGCATGTGTGTTAGCCATTTATGAAACTGTGTTGCACATGTCAACTCCTTATAACTGCATTATGTGAAGTAACTTCACTTTTTGCAGCGATATTTATATTTATAATACTGCAAATGTGGAATGAGCGGAGAGAGGGGCGGAGTTAACTGAATCGAAGCGTCTTGTATATTTCTCTCAAAAATGAGTACTCCATAGTGATAGAGGTACAATATATCATATAAATGCCTATACTTTACTTTGGAATGGCTAAAATAGCATGATACAGATCCATTAAAATAATGTGTTTTGGGAGTTTTGGCAGTTTATTTAAACGGGGCTGCAATATCTCTGTTGCACGGTGTTCACCTGCCATGGACCCGCCTCGTTGATGTGCGAGTGTGGGAGGCGAGAACTGCGCTAGAAACATGTCCTGAGTCCTGATGCTTCAACTGCGGCATCGCCCGGCAGCACAACTTTAACCACAACTGAAACACTCCTCCAGAGTCCCGTATGCACACGGCTGCTCCCGGTGACTGAGCGCAGAACCATAGTCGTTTATAGCCCGTTTAGTCCTGGTTTAGACCTAGTTCTGTCCAGGACATGGTTAGACCTGAAGTCCTTGCTCTACAGGACTGATTTACCAGGGTTTAGTTCTGAGACGGACTGAAATACTGCCCACTCTTGATAAGTTACTTCATCCAACCAGTTTGGTCTAAAAATGCTGCAAATAAATTTGTCAAACTGCCCAACTACATCCTTCTACTTCTGCAACAGAAAAGTGACAAAAATATGATGAAAACCTGACAAAAAAGCAATGGGGGGAAAAAAAGTCAAAAAACGTGGCAACAACGTGAGGAGGTCTTAGCTTTGGCGTTACTCTGGTCTATTCACCTTATTCCGCCCAACCCAGTTTTGCCTCTTTTTGCCACAAATCGGCACTTCCTTTGTATAGAATAAGGTGATTATGCCGTGACCTTATGGATTTGGGTAAAGCCGAACTGGAGAAAATGCACTAGGTTAAGAGGTTAGTCACGGTAAAACTTTACATGACGACCCGGTAAGTGCTAAGTAATTACCTAGTAATTACAGTAGTAACTACTAGTGATAAATATCCATAAAAGTGGTAGTTCTTCGGTAATTAAAGTAGTAGTTACTACTTACCGCCTTTGCTCTGCCTGATCCCCTCAGACCTCTGAAGCTAAGCAGGAAGGGCCTGGTCAGTATTTGGATGGGAGACCGTTTGGTAACACCAGGAAGCCTGATGAATGTAGTGAGTGGTTGGTGGTGGTCGGAGGGGCCGATGGCACAGACTGGTTGCCTCGCTTCCGTCAGTCTACCCCAGGGCAGCTGTGGCTACAATAGTAGTTTACCACCACCAGGTATGGAGTGAATGAATAGTGCAATGTAAAGCGTCTTTGAGTGTCCAGAAAAGCGCTATATAAAACCCATGCATTATTATTATTATTATTATTATTATTATTATTATTATTAGTAGTAGTAGTAGTAGTAGTAGTAACTCAGTCCAATAACTGCTAGGTAATTTCCTAGTAATTACTAGTAATAAATATCAATCAAAGTGGTAGTTCTTGGGTTATTAAAGTAGTAGTTAATAGTAACTCTGCCCAATAACTGCTATCAATTAAAGTGTAGGGTTAGAATTAGGGTTAGGTTTACGCAATTACCGAGCAGTTATTGTAATTAATGACTATTAACTGCCACCGGGTCGTCATGTAAAGTGTTACCGTGTGAATCGTGCTCCACAAGTCAACTTGCCTTGACTTCTTCTTCCACTGCTGAAGCTTCAATCTGTGTTTCCTGGATCCTCTGCATTTGTAAAGCTCATAAAGCATCAGCTGTTCAATACTCTGACTGCGTTTCTCCCAAATACAGACGTTATTTCGAGTTTAAAAACAAGGAGAATCAATGCCGAGTTGCCCAACAGCATGTTTATAAGTCAGAATTATGCATGTGATGTCCACTTTCCAGCCTGATGTATTCCCCATAATTGCCCCAAATCTTCACCTCGCTGCTACACTTTGAAATCGAAACCTTTCTCTAGCTTCCAAACCGCACACCTTTTCAACTCCCATCTGAGTCCAGTCCCGGTAAATAGGCAGCTCTTTCTCCACCAATTTTCCCCGGGCCTCGCGATCTATTGGAAACCTGGCAGCGCCGCGCGGGAGTGGACGGGGGGCCAATCCCGCCAAGACATGTCCGCGGAGTATTAAACAAACATGAGGAACAATGGGGTCGATCGCGGGGTGGGGGTGCAGATGGAGGGCACTCGAGTGGACTGAGCCTTCAGAGTGGACGGAGAGAGAGAGTTGTAGAGATGTCAACCTGGACAAGGCATTCACACGTCACGAGGAGAAGCAGCTAGACTTTCAAACCTGGTGAGAAGTGCACTAAAGAAAAGCAGCAGGTC
Source organism: Neogobius melanostomus (assembly GCA_007210695.1). Taxonomy (NCBI): domain Eukaryota; kingdom Metazoa; phylum Chordata; class Actinopteri; order Gobiiformes; family Gobiidae; genus Neogobius; species Neogobius melanostomus. The sequence continues at coordinate 297,691 of VHKM01000677.1, forward strand.
TGTGGCCTTTCCTCCCTCTGCGAGACGTCAGAGAGGCTCGGCAAATCATGAGCGAGTTTGAGACGCTGCCTAGGTTCAGGTCGCCGAAGTGTGAATATAACAGATTTAAAAACTCATCTCAAAGCTCAAATCAAGAGAACAAAAAACGGCAGGGTTACAAAGAGGATACTCCCCTCAGTGTCAGAAGGAACACGAACTGAAACTTTATGTTTGAGGAGGAGGCCGGAGGTGCTCACTGGATCTGAATCGTATACGTTAGTACCAGGTGCTCTTCGGAAGAAAATGGGCAGAGTCAAATAAATGAAGAAAAATAAAGTTTCCGAGGCACAACTGGATAAAAATACTAGTTTATTTAACTGGGTGGGTCTTTGTCGAGGCAGTGTAACACAGCTGTGCCTGATTCAGGTTTAAATAGTTCAGGACATGTGACCAGTGTCACGTGACAAGACAAAAAAAGAATATATATATATAATAGGGCCGGGACTCGATTAAAAAAATTTATCTAATTAATTAGAGGCTTTGTAATTAATTCATCGAAATTAATCGCATATAAATATTTGACCTGAGAACAGTGAGAAGTAAGTTTTTTAGTTTACCATTGAATAATGACTGAATACATAAGCTTAAGCAACAAAATATTGTTTATTTTTGTTCAACCAAGTCCAACAGACCAGTGCAATATTGCCATTAATTGTGCGTCTGCAGGAAAAAAGGAAACTGAAGTGTGGAAAGCAAAGTGTGATTAATTTCGATTAATATTTTTAATCGCACTAAACCTCATGTAATTAATTAATCGCAATTAATCGAAAAAAGTCCGGCCCTAATATATATATATATATATATATATATTTTACAATTCGTATCAGTATGGTGGGAAAAAAATACCCGTGGTCATAGAAAACAAAAAATATATATAAAAATATGTACAAAAGCATACATTTGGGGCAAGGCATGCAGTAATAAATCGTACCTGATGTGGCCACATCGAAACATTGTAATAGTACAATAGTACAACTCTACAAACAGTACGATGTATAAATACACACTTGACACATGGAAAAGCACAGCAGGAGATTACAAAGATGGAAAAAAATCAATCTCCTCATTCAAACCCGGTCGGCGTGTTGCGTTTAGTTTGTGGATCCAATATGTTTCACGTTGGAGGAGAGTTTTAAGTCTATTGCCCCCTCTGGAGTTCAGGGGTATAGTTTCAATGACCATAGCTTACACTTGTATCCAGTACAAGTGTATCTGTGTTGTCATGTCCTTTCTCTTTGTAGTGCTTGGCCATTGGATAATCAACATTTTGTATACGAATAGCATATTTATGTTCAGACAGACGGTCACGGAATCCGTTTGGCTGTTCTTTGGAGACACTCGTGATTTGAGACACTTGTCAGTTTTGTGTGTGTTTTGTTAAGCTTTAGAAACTTGGTTCGGTACATTTGTTTGTTGTCTTAGTTTAGGTTAATTTCTGTTCACCTTTTGTAAATCTAACAAAACAAAGGCTGTCTGTGTAAGCTCTCAGTCATACAGGAGTTGTCCATCTTCAATGAAGGTACTTGAGTCATCTTCTGTTAGTTGAAGTCTTCGAACGATTCGCCTCTTCATCCAAAAGGCTTCGTCAGCGTTAGCTAAAGAAGTACGTTGGTTTGAACGAGGAGTAAAAGAAGCTATTTTTGTCAAGAAAGAAAATCCCTCCATGAACCGGAATGGTGGGCTCAGATTTAATCTTCCGTCACTTTACTCCAATCTCCTCCAAAGGTGGAAAGCCGACAGGGCACGGACAGTCCAAGGAGACGATACCTCAGCTAACAAAAGAACAATAGGCAGGTAATTAGCAGTGATCATCTATGAATAGGACAGGACTGACCGATACTGGGGGGAGCAGGTCGTTACAGACGCTCTACTTCAAAGGTTTTTACCCACAGGTGAAAGTAGCTGTGATTAGAGGGGAGGAGCCGGGCCAACCCCAACTCCGCCTCCTGGTCTTTATCTAAGCTGCAGGCTGAGCGGGACTTTAGTGTTGCTGATGAAGCCTTTTGGATGAGAGGCGAAACGTTCGAGACTTCAACCACGAGTACAGAAGATGACTCAAGTACCTTCATTGAAAACAAAGGCTATTTACAAGTGAAGGGGAAAATTAAGCGAGGCTTCAAAGTGTGTGTCGAGCTAAAGTGGGCGTGCCAATTGAACCAGTGTTTCATGAACCAGCAGGTCATGTGACTGAAGCCTCGGTTTATGGAAATAATGAATCAATGGTTTTATGCAAGCCTAAACTTTGCTCTTATGACTCCAAGCATGTACACATAATATATTTCAAGTTAGGCAAACTTACTATATTATAGTGTGGAAGGAACAGGTCTGGTCATGTGATCACATCACATGGATAAAGGAAGGAGCTGAAGAAATGTTTAGGTTTTAAGACTTTTCTATATTATCCTTATTGTAAACAAAACACTGATGTTGTACATTTTATATTCCTTAAAGAGGTGGTATTATGCTTTTTTCAATCACATAGCACCAGTCTATAGCATACTACAATGATGACGTAACCTTCTGTTGGTCTGTATATGCAGTAAATTAAAATAACTGCCTTGAATAAAATTGCTCTCTCAAAATGGCTGTACTGAACGTCTTGAAATAGGCCTCTGTCTCTTTAAGAAGCTTTCCGACACGCCCCCTTCAGCACACTGCTGTGGCATCTAAACAACACTACTGTTCGGGGAGGGGCCTCTGCTGAGCTGAGGAGCAGTGGTTGGTGGCTTGGCTGGTGACGAAAGGTCCAGAGGCGTCTCCAGGAGGTGGGGGTGTTCCTAGGAGGACTGAGGCATAGCTACACCTAAAATGGCTGCCGTCTAAGTTTTTACTGATTACTCAAAAATATGGGAATGAGCCAAGGCAACACTCCAGGCATGTGTTTAATGAGGGAATGACATAATAACATGATATAAAGCTTGAAAAAGTCGATTTTACATAATACCCCCCTTTAAGGGTCCTAACAGTCCAGTTTAAAGGTATGCTTTTATCTTGTCAATATTGTTCTGTTTGCTATTGTTTACTAATCGTACTGTGCTTTTATAGGCTCAGTACTGGTTGCCGTTTATTTTTGAGTTAGGTTACTGTGTTATTTTATTAATTTAAACAATATTCCTCTAGTTGGTGTTGGTCCAATCTACCGACAGCTGGGGGTTCACTGTAGGTGGTGATTTGATTTGCAGTTTTGGTGGTGGTGGCACATGTGTATATATGGGTGATTTCTGTTATGGAAATATAACATAATATACCTCTCTCACCCCAGCTCGAGGCCTCACCACCACAGTTCAAATTCAACTATTTTTAGTATGTTTGTGTTTAATTGTAAATAAACTCTGGCTTAGGGCTGTTGGACCCACGCCGACTGTCTGGCTTTGTTATTGAAGCTCACCTGTAGTCTAAAACACCTCGCTAGTGTTACAATAGTAGATAAAATTCACACTGAAACACTGAAGAGGCACCGAGCGCCTCCTCACCTGCAGCACAGTGGAGGCGCTACAGGAAACAAAAGAGAGGCAAACAAGGAGGTGTCCGGGCAAGACTCGCAGATAAGCCACACAAGGAGGTGGGAAGGACCCCCAGTCTTATAAGCTGTAGCTTCATCTGGAGTTCGTTTGTTTCAGTGGCTGCGGCTCAGGACTAACCCAACAACTGATCTACGCAATCTCAATAAAGTTCTTCATTATTTATTGTCATAAAACCAAACGAATGTCATTTTTCTATTATGTAAAATGTAAATGTGAACAAGGAAAGAGACAGTTTTAAAATGTCAAATGATTCAGAGCAGGTCCTGTGTTTGATTATGGGTTTTACAAATATGGAGGACAGATTCTTGTTCCCTGACACAACAAAGTCCAGGAAATATAGATCAAACCTTCAGCACAGGATTACTCAAAACTGTGAAAATGTAGTGACATTATTCCTCCAGGAACGTTTCATAATACGGTTAAAAGCTCAAAAGGAGTAGATTCTTGGACCGGCTGAGTGACATATTTCGATTCCAGTCAAGTGTGTCTCAGTCACTTAGAGCATCGCAGTCACGGTCATGAATAGTTTATGGCGTTGCGAGTGGTATCCAGTGTAAACACGGGGTTCTGTGGGGTACTCAGAGGTTAATCACCGCGCACCCATGGGACACCCCTCATTTAGACTCATTATGAGCTGCTATGGAGAGGTTCTAAGTGCACAGGCAAGACTCGGTTAATCTTTAATGAATGTTGGGGCATTTACAGCTGTCGGCACTCAGCGTAAACGCACGGGCCTGAATGGAGGTATTCAAATGGAAAGCGAGCTTAATCTGGAGTCATTCAGGGGGCAGGGAACCAACTGGGAGTTCAACCTTCAACCTCTTTAAACAGCGGAGTGCAATGCAAATGAACCACAACAATGTTTGACAGACCTGCTTTCAAAAACTTGTATATAAGTTCCTTTAAAGAGGGGGTATTATGCTTTTTTCAATCACATAGCACCAGTCTATAGCATACTACAATGATGACGTAACCTTCTGTTGGTCTGTATATGCAGTAAATTAAAATAACTGCCTTGAATAAAATTGCTCTCTCAAAATGGCTGTACTGAACGTCTTGAAATAGGCCTCTGTCTCTTTAAGAAGCTTTCCGACACGCCCCCTTCAGCACACTGCTGTGGCATCTAAACAACACTACTGTGCGGGGAGGGGGCTCTGCTGAGCTGAGGAGCAGTGGTTGGTGGCTTGGCTGGTGACGAAAGGTCCAGAGGCGTCTCCAGGAGGTGGGGGCGTTCCTAGGAGGACTGAGGCATAGCTACACCTAAAATGGCTGCCGTCTAAGTTTTTACTGATTACTCAAAAATATGTGAATGAGCCAAGGCAACACTCCAGGCATGTGTTTAATGAGGGAATGACATAATAACATGATATAAAGCTTGAAAAAGTCAATTTTACATAATACCACCCCTTTAAAATAAGGTCTGACAAACATTTATTCCACCTTTGATATCGACAAATGTGAACGATCTATGTTATTTTTGCCAACGGCTGTTTCAATCAATGTCTGTGTAGGCTCTCAGTCGTACAGGAGTTGTCCATCTTCAATGAAGGTTCTCAAGTCATCTTCTGTTCTCTGTAAGTGTAGAACGTTCCACCTTTTCTTCCAAACGGCTTCGTCAGTGACACTATAGTTTCAGTTCAGACCGCAGACTAGTTAAAGACCAATGGGAGGGGTTCGCTTGGTTAAGCCCCTCCCCTGTATTAACGGCTACTCCTTTCCAGTCTGAGTACCAGAAAAGGGGCATCTCTCCTAAAGTTGGCAGCAACATATCTGTGTCTACAGGCTCTCAGTCGTACAGGAGTTGTAGATCTTTGATGAAGGTTCTTGAGTCATCGTCTGTACTCTGTGGAGAGAACATAGATATAATAATTAGAGATAGACATTACCTATTCAGCATCATTCATTGTAAAGGTCCAGAGTCCTGTGTGAAACTTAGATGGCCGCTCAGACTCCTCCTACGCAGCCTGTTCCTTAAAAGGGCAAACAGGCGGGAAGAAGCCTCCATAGAGCTGCAGAGTGGTTAGAAATATTTATATAGGGGCGACGGTGGCACAGATGGTGGAGCGGGTCGTCTCATGATCGGAAGGTTGAGGGTTCGAATCCCGCCTCCTCAAGGTGCACATTGTCGCTGTGTCCTTGGGCAAGACACTTCACCCTCCTTGCCTCCAGTGTCTGCGTACACTGGTGTATGAATGAGAGTGTGAATGAGAGAGTGAATCCTTGCTGTAAAGCGCTTTGAGTGCCTAATGAAGGTGGAAAAGCGCTTTATAAGTTGAGACCATTTACCATTTCACCGACCCCAGCGTGGTCACATGGGTCATAGGGATTTTTAGAAAAAGAAAAACTCTTTGGAGTCAGGCTTTTGAGCCGTTCTTGGGAGGTCGGAAGTCTCATTAGAATCAATGCTCCATGCATTATCATAATTATGGGTGTATATATATAATTTGTAATTATAGATATGGGTATAACAATTCTATTTCTGACCTCAGAATCCCCGACTTATATTATATTATGAAATTGTATAAATATGTATATTAGAATTATATTAAAAGCGAATGATACTATTACGACTGTTATTATTACGACTATATTATGTTTTCTTGTTTTTCAATTTTATATTTATCTATTTATTTATTTAATTTTTGTTTTTTGTTTGTTTTTTGTTTTGTTTACTGTTGTTTCTTCTTCCTAATCATAAGTGTCTGTTTGATGTCAATCTTTAATGTTTAGCCTTCCTCATGTTCACTACCCTATTCAGTTTACCTTTACCTCGACCTTGATTATTATTGTTTCTTTACTGTTACTTGTTACCATCATATTTTTCCATGTTTTAATTCTTATTTGTTATGTTTAACTGATTATTATAACTGATCCATGTGTACAACCCAGGAATGAATCAAATGTGTATCAATCTAATACCTTACCCTAGTGTATCCTTCCTTTGTCTTTGTGCTATTTGTAAGCTTCGTTTTATGTCTTAAAAAAAAAAAAAAAAATCAATGCTCCAAGTGTCTCTTGGTGTCGCCCCCGGCCACAAGGGGGTGGTATTACAGCAATGTCAGCTCCCCGCCCCGAGGACCATAGAGAAGCATGTTCCTCGCCCATTGGGAGAGAAGCTGTAAATAGAGGGGAGGGGCTTAGCCAGTGGTCTTTTCTGAGCTGGAAACTTTAGTGGCTCTGACAAAGCCTTTCCGATGAAGAGGCGAAATGTCCTACACTTAGACTACAGAGTACAGAGGATGACTCAAGAACCTTCATCAGAGATGTTTCAATAAATCTAAGTTTGGAGCAGGACGAAAAAAAGTTTCGAAAGATGGCAACATGAAGAAAATACTATTAGAGAAGATCAAGCATCAACAGGTTCGTTCACAAATACACTGAGCAGGCTAACGGACTAGCTTATTTGGGAGCGACGGTGGCAGAGAGGGTAGAGCGGGTCGTCTTGTGGTGGTTTGAATCCCGCAGGTGCACACTGTTGTTGTGTCCTCGGGCAAAACACTATGAATAAGAGTGTGAATGTGTGAGTGGTTCCTTGATGTAAAGCGCTTTGAAGCAGGTAGAAAGGCGCTGTATAAATGTGATCATTTACTGACTAACTGTCCGCACACGTTAGGATCAAACGCCACTTCTCCTTTTTATTACTGTGTGCGGACAGTTAGCAAGTCCGCTAGTCCTGGGTTTGAGTTTTCCCCGTGTGCGTAGGTTTTCCCGGGTACTCCAGCTTCCTAACACTAAAAACATGCATAATAGGTTCATCCTTCTGTCACATGATGCTGATCATCAGCCTGGCTCAACATTGGGAGATGGGTCCCCGGGCGGCGAGCGGCTGCCCACTGCTCCTTATACTGTAGCGGCGTCGAAGGATGGGTCAAACGCACCGGAAACATTCCCCTAAGAGATCACTAAGATACAACTTAACCTTTACCTTAATCGCAGAAATGTCAGCACCTCGCCATGAGGACCAAAGAGAAGTGCTGTCCTCTCCCGTTGGTATGGACACCACCTCGTGACATCAGCAGGTGGAACGGGACGGCAGGATTACTTAACCGACATGAATGAAACTAAAGTGAACTCTATGTCGAACTCCATGTCGTGTTTTTTGTGAATGAACAACTTTATAGTGTGGTAAAAAGCTTAAGTCGTTTATAACATGGGCCAAAGGGTGGACTGTCAATGCTAAAGTGTCCAAAAGTAATTTACAAAGCCTGAATAATGCATTACGTGTCTGCTTTAAGTGCTCCACTCCAGCAGCACTCTCCGCGTCTCCCGGCTGATGGGCAGTGACTTTGGGACCGGGCGCCCAGTCAAGCGAGGTCAGCCGCTTCTCATTCTTTCCCCCGAAGCGATTGTATTCAGGCCGAGTTCAAAACGCCGGGAGAGATACGATAAATACGCCTTCTCTGTCCACGAGAAGTCTGTCAGGAGCTGGCCAAGATCACAGGCAGTTTGTGCTTTTTATTAAGAGAGACAGTGTGGGTTTACTTCAGGTGATCCTGTTACTCCCATCAAACACATGCACAATAGGCTAAGGTGGAGACTTTATTTTAGGTCAGGCAAAAGGGCTGCACGGTTAACCTTTGTCACTTCGAAATAGAGGTTTGAGCTGCGGGAGAATCATGTTTGTCTGCGCTACAGTCGCTATAAACTGACTCCATGTGTCTCTCGCGCAGCGCAAACTATTCTCATGGAATTATAATTAAAACTAACTAATATGAATAAAAGCTTAAAGGAATAGGCCACCGTTTTTACATTACCTGAGCTTAGACGAGTTCATCTGTACCTGTCTGATCTTCACGTGTGCCTTCTGTAACGTAAACACAGCACAGACGGCGTTAGCATTTAGCCTCTCTCTTCTCCTCTATAGCTCCAAACGAGGTGAAGATAGAAGCTACCAAACTCTTCCACGTTTTCCCTATTTAAATATGGTTACATGAAGTGTTACACTATAAAGTATAATTACACCAAATTAAACAATGTGGATTTTCTAAGCGGATTAAAAGGGGAACTATATTATAAGGCGTAATAATACCAGGAGTAATTCGACATCCGCGACATCTGCCCCTGTGAAGCACTTTGTGATTTTATCTGTGAAAGGTGCTATATAAATAAAGCTTCTTCTTCTTCTTCTTCTTCTTCTTCTTCTTCTTCTTCTTCTTCTTCTTCTTCTTCTTCTTCTTCTTCTTCTTCTTCTTCTTCTTCTTCTTCTTCTTCTTCTTCTTCTTCTTCTTCTTCTTCACGTAACCATATTTAAATAGGGAAAACGTGGAAGAGTTTGGTAGCTTCTATCTTCACCTCGTTTGGAGCTATAGAGGAGAAGAGAGAGGCTAAATGCTAACGCCGTCTGTGCTGTGTTTACGTGACTGAAGGCACACGTGAAGATCAGACAGGTACAAATGAACTCTAAGCTCAGATAAGAACAGATCTCAGTATGTAAAAACGGTGGCCTGTTCCTTTAAACCAGCGCATTTGAGTCTGTACCGGTGGTTTGACGGTACGACTGAGGAGGCGGGGCCAGAGTCCAAACCAGAGTCTGATGTTCAGAATGAGTGAGTCCTGGTCCACTGGGACAAAGCTAAACACTTTACCCCTTCACACTAAAGGCGTCGTTCCACATAGCGCGAACCGGCCGCGCACGCCACGATCTACGTGCACGTATCGACACTAGCCCGCAGACCTTTCTGTTTCCACCACACACACACATGTATTTGTTGTGGGCGGAGCCGCACAGAGCCGCACGCTGTACAGATCGTCATTAAAAGTTTTGTAAGCTGTGATGAGAACAAATGTGGACAAATGCTGCCCTCTGGTGGGAGTTATGGAATCATTCAGAGGAGCCAAGCTGTATTAAAACAGAAAATAAACTGCTAAACTACGAACTATGAAGGTAAGCTACAGGTAAATGTTATGCGATTAAATTAAATTGCCCTTTTAGCACAGCGGTATGATGTTGTGAAATATTAAATCCGTATGACCTGTGTGTCAATAGTGAGGGCTGTCCACTCTCTCGTGGCCAATCAGAGGCCAGAGTCTGTTCACGTCACATCAGACACGGGTCAGCGCTTTGGCCACAGCCAGAGGTCGCGCCCAAAACCTATATCTGGTCAGACCAGTTTGGCCTTTGTTATGGAAAAGCTGGACAAAGCGGGTGAAAGAGCCATTCGGCTGACACGCGCCTGCATGTGGAAAAGAGCCTTAACAGCCTGTTTTCAAAATAATCAAAAACTGGCATTTTCATTTAATGCTTTTGTATTTACATATTCTTTATAGCCTTAATCACCCAGACGAGCAACAACAATATTGAATGTGGAAAACCTGCTTGAGTTCACTGTAATAATGGAGGAAATAAACACAATATTACATGTGATATTCCCAGTGTTTTCAATCGAGTCAAAGTAGTTTGGGAGGCACTGGCGTAGGCTGTCTGCTAAAAAGCAAGGAACCAATCAGTTGGAATCGAAGCAACAAATCATAATAAATGGGAGACTTTCATTGAGAATAACAATCCCGATCCATTTGTAAAACTTTAATTATTTCCAAATTACTTTTTCATTTAGTACATGTTTACTCGATCAATCACTGCCAGTAGTTTTAGTGCAATTCTCTCGCCAACAGAGACGGCGAAAACTTCAAATCCACATTGATAGTTGAGTCGTGCGGATTTTCAACTTTGCGGCGCGAGACGAGAGGTTTATCTCATAAATCATTAGAAACGTGCGGCGCTTAGCTGCAGTTTGTATCCGCCGATAATGAGCGGACGACGGCGTAATATATGGAAAACAGAGGCGCGCGGTGGAAACGCCTGCCCCAGACTCTAATCCGCGTTTAGATTATACAAATGTGCTCAAATTTATCAACAACAACAAAAATGTGTCGAGCGAAGGCGTCATGTGTCTGTAACAGGGTTCTCGTGGTTCCTGTCAGACGAGCTGCACTGATCGCGTTCCTGCCGCGCGTTATTTGCATAAGTGTAGCGGTTTATGAATATGGATACTGGCTCATGCAAATGTGGATTTAAATTTCATATTTTCCAAGGCCTATTTAGTCATCGGGCCTGGGTTTATTTTCAAACGCATAATGCAGAGATATAGGAACGGGAGACGATGGAAATGTCTCACCTCCAGGGCTTGGTACTCTCGCCTCCCACCTGATGATGTCACGAGGTGGGGCTCCTGCGGGTTCTTATGGAAGGACTAATATTAAACCGACTTTAGGGTTTGGTTATTTATTCATCATTAAAATTTTGAGATTTTTAGTATCTTTAACATCTTAGTTTTAATGTCAGAAAAAAAACACTTCTCCTTTGCGATGCTTATAGATTTACCAGAAATGACAAAAACATGGCGGCGCTCCCTTGTCTTCCCCGCATTTATTCACTCACAAATACTGAGCTGTTTGGTATCCATGTGTAGCACGGAAGGCTGTGACCGAGATGACGCTGTAAAATATTGTCATTTCCTTTGTGGGAGACAACAGCGGCTAAAGACGGGAGAAATATACACAGACATTACAATTGAGGTTTTCATTCCAACAACATCAGACGCCAAACTCATTCTGAAATTAACACATTTTTAACATCCCAGTTCTTAACAGGGATGAGTTTATATTAAGCACATTTCCCAAATTGCAGGGTCACTTTTCAGTTTCACTGTCAGACATGCTAGAAAACTATGCCTTTCCAGTCATGTGACTTTTGTTGAATACTGAAGTAGAATTATACAGTAGTAACACATAACAATATCTCTGAAAATGAATGAAACTGATTGACAGAGGCATCTTTATGTCTTCGTAATCATTGCTCAAGAAGATAACAGTAAAAACACGGCCCCAGAGACGCACGTTTATGTGAAGAAACCAGTGAGTCAGTGTTTAAGCTGCTCAAGACGTTAGAATGCTAACAGTTAGCATTTAGCTTCAACAGCTCAGCTCTGACCTCTCCAAGAGAAAGCCCTGAACCACAAACATCTAGCCTTGGATACAACATGTGACAGAGGTCAGAGCTGAGCTGTTACTGTAGTATTTCCTCAGTGTTCATAGATGTGAGACACACATGTGTTTATCATGTTGAAGCCATTGACAGTTGGTTGACAGTTGCTAACCGGTAGCATGATAACGTGTTGAGCAGCTTAAACACTGACTCAGACTGAGACTCTGTTGACATGACACACTGTAAAAATCCCAGAGAAAGGTTTTCTGTTTCCTCTTTGATGAGTTAGTTTAGTCTTCAGAGTGAAGCAGATCTTTAGTAAATCCTGCTGTAGCTCCACAGACAGAGCTGCTACATCTGAGCCACATTTGCTGCTTATATCACATAAACGTGCGTCTCTGGGGCCGTGTTTTTACTGTTATCTTCATGAGCAATGATTATGAGGACATAAAAATACCACTGTCCATCAGTTGTCTTTCATTTTTATCCTGAGTTGAGATATTGTTACATGCTGTAGTACTGCATAATTCTACTTATTATTCAAAATGGCCGCCGGAACTATGCGTGATGTCATTGGAAACGCATGTATACCTCCAAGCTCATGAAATTGATACCAATGCTTTATTATTCAATGCATTGTATTTTTTCCTCAATTATTATTATTTTTTCCACTTTTAGACAAAACTCTTTTAGATCCGGGGTCATAGATTGGAATCCCACTTAAGGGCATGCTGTTCTGTGGCACACACGCACACACACAAAAAGACTTTCAGAAACTCTCATATTTCAATGGAATCTTGACATTACCCCCGTCCACTTCGATTCCAATCCCATCACCATCTTTCCACCGCCTCGAGATGGACATTTTTGGATATTTCTGTGTGATTCGCGCCATATTCTCGGGACGTTCGCCTTTCTCTCATCTCGAGCTTTTCCACAGAATCACCCCCCTGGAAAAAAAAAGACTGTTTAATTTCAACATCGATCAATCTCCAATCAGATCTGCGCGTTTGGGTAATCACAGGCTTCTCGGGCTCAAGACCGAGCCAATTTCAGGGAACGAGGGAGAGTGAGGGGAGAGAGTAGGATTCCCTCATTGATCGTGTGGTGAATAACTCTCCAGCTCACAGACGGTTTGTTTGTTTGAGGCAGGGGTTTTCCTCTTTCCTCTCATCATTTCTCCCTCCTGAATATCTAAAATGGCTTAGAACAGTGTTAATTTGGATAACACAGAATTCATCTTTTTATTATTCATACATAAGAATAAAAAAACATTCTGTAGCGACCTGGTCTCGTCACTCAAACTCATATAAATAAACGTGTCCCTGTGAAGAACTGGGATACTACAAATATGTTAGGAAGGTTGGGGATGAGTTTGTACCCCAACCAACATTTCAATTTGGTGGTTTCCTCTTTCATTGTTCGAAATGAAAACAATCAGGTGTAGGGCCTTTAAGGTTGGTGCACTTTTGCCTGAACCTAATTTTATTCTTCAACCCCTTCTCAATGAGACATTTTGAGACTAATGAGATGTTGGACTAATGAGATGTGGGACTAATGAGATGTGGGACTAATGAGATGTGGGACTAATGAGATGTGGGACTAATGAGATGTCGGACTAATGAGATGTGGGACTAATGAGAGGTCGGACTAATGAGATCTCGGACTAATGAGATGTCGGACTAATGAGATCTCGGACTAATGAGATGTCAGACTAATGAAATCTCGGACTAATGAGATGTGGGACTAATGAGAGGTCGGACTAATGAGATGTGGGACTAATGAGATGTGGGACTAATGAGATGTCGGACTAATGAGATCTCGGACTAATGAGATGTCGGACTAATGAGATCTCGGACTAATGAGATCTCGGACTAATGAGATCTCGGACTAATGAGATGTCAGACTAATGAAATCTCGGACTAATGAGATGTGGGACTAATAAGATGTGGGACTAATGAGATCTCGGACTAATGAGATGTCGGACTAATGAGATCTCGGACTAATGAGATGTGGGACTAATGAGATGTGGGACTAATGAGATGTCGGACTAATGAGAGGTCGGACTAATGAGATGTGGGACTAATGAGAGGTCGGACTAATGAGATGTCGGACTAGATGTCGGACTAATAAGATGTGGGACTAATGAGATGTGGGACTAATGAGAGGTCGGACTAATGAGATGTGGGACTAATGAGAGGTCGGACTAATGAGATGTCGGACTAGATGTCGGACTAATAAGATGTGGGACTAATGAGATGTGAGACTAGATGTCGGACTAATGAGATCTCGGACTAATGAGATGTCGGACTAATGAGATCTCGGACTAATGAGATGTCGGACTAATGAAATCTCGGACTAATGAGATGTGGGACTAATGAGATGTGGGACTAATGAGATGTGGGACTAATGAGATGTCGGAATAATGAGATGTCGGACTAATGGACCCCAGGAGCCGCCGCGCATGTGCACTCGGTACAAGACGTTCAGGGCTGGTTTTCTCTGAATGAGAGAAGGCCCCACTCGGGCAGTGGATTGAGCCACATGTAAGGTCACATGTCAATCCATTATTTAGATTTCGTCATTGAAAATATTGGCTTTTGTTTTGTTTTTTTTAGCACAAAATGCCTAATTTTTATATGAAAACATAAAATCCAGAGCCTGTCAATCAAGCTCTGGAGCTCTGTGGAGGCTCCGCCCACCCCACGAGTGCAGGGCTCCCCGCCTTTTTTCCCTTTTAAGGAACAGGAGGAGGAGTCTTAGCGGCCATTAAGGTTCACACAGGACTCGGGACCTTTTCTATGAATGAGGCATTAATGAGGTATTAATCTATCTCTAATTATTATATCTATGGTCTCGCCTTAAAGGAACAGGCCACCGTTTTTCCATACTGAGATATATTCTTACGTGGGTGCGATATTCTCCATTGTATAGCCCCATTGTTCTCTGTGGAAAAGTACAGGGAAAGTTACGGGGGGGCAGGGAGCTGAACTGGGTCTGAAGGACAATGCAGACAAACATAATGGAGTCAGATTGAAGAGGAAGTGACGACAACATTCCAAGAGCGCTGATTGGTTCTTCGACAAGGACACGCCTACTACTTCCTGTTTCTATATATTGCTCGAACACAGGAACAGGAAGTGCTCTCTCTCTCCCGCTGGACCACCAACATGCTGCTAGGGACAGAGCTCAGATAACTTGTGTTTTAGAATTGTATTATGAGGGAATAAAACTATGATTGATTTTAATCGATCGAGCCTCCGTCTTCTGTTCCATCCAATAACGAACACGCCGACAATCTTTGTTAAGTACTTGCTTTTTGTCACGTCTACAGCCGATTATTCTACAGTAACAGCTCATGTTTTGGAGTTGGAAAAGACAAAGGAAGACTTAAGTGCAGAAAAAGTCTGTGTTTTTTTTCTGCTTGAGTGGAGGTTTAGATATGAGGATTCTCAAAGTGGTGACAGTATAGAAAAACATGTGAGTGATGTTGGTCAGATGAATGGAAGGTTTGCGAATCACTTCCAAGTCGCGCTCAGGTTCAACATTTGGAGATTTCTTGCTAAAACTGTGTCTGCCATAGAGTTGTATTGCTCCCTGCCCTCGATATCAATCACACTTTCTCCAGGTTAGGTCTAACAAAGATTTCAGGGCAGAGCTTTCCTACCTGGATTTGGATAATGTCTCCCAGTGAAATAAAAGCCAGTGAGAGAAAAATCGAGAATTCTACTATAAATGTCTGACATAGCATGGATATTATATAAGACAGCGCTTCCAAGAGTTTAATCTGAAAACCAGTAAAAGTTTAATTTAACAGCAGCCGCCTCCTCGTGACAGCACGCTGAAAAATGCATGAACTTTTAATTTAAAAACCAAGGCAGATATAACCGGGACTTTACGCAGAGACATGAAATATACAAAGATGCTAAAACTACATGTTCATGTGCATCTATGGAGTTTCCTCACTGGGAAACTTGTCCTCTGCATATTCATTCCAGACGAGACGCTGCAGGTGAGAACATCGATTTTTGTTGTGATTTTTAGCTAGTTTTCTTCTCCTTGATATCTTAGTTTTAATGTCACGGTAAAAAAGAGACAAAGCTCACTCTTGCGATGCTTATTTCGTGACGTTTTGTCGCTGTCACAAGTTTGGTATCCACGTGTAGCACGAAAGGCTGTGACCGAGATGACGCTGTAATCCAAATATGGTCCTTTCCTATGTGGGAGACAGCAGCGGCTAAAGACGGGAGGAATATTCACAGGGTGCATTACAAACAGACATCCAGGGGTAGGTGAGTTTGCTTGGTGGAGGGACGATTTTCTTCATTATCAAAAGACCAAGGGCCAAACCTCCCAATTGTTGCCCGGAGTAAAGCACGACTTTCAACAAATGTCAGTGTTGTGCAGCATATATGGCCTTTTAAAGGAATTGACAGTATTTTTCATATTTCTCATTACTCACACTTTAACAGTTTAGTTTATTTGTTAATTCAGGCAGTATAGGGTTCCTCTAGCATCCGGGTACTTTCAGAGCGCCGCAGATGTGGAGGTGAAAACAATGGTGGTATTAAACAGCGTTTTTGCCTGTGAGTGACAGGTTGTGTTCGATAAATATAGTTTTTCTCAGTAAATCCGGCCTAAAAGCTGTTGTGTGGTCGGATGTTCCATTTTGTCGGAACTACAGCTTCAATCTGGTAAGTTTTATGATTAGAATCGACGTCTGCAGATCTAAACACATTGTGTGGATTATGTTTTAAAGTTTAACGTAACTGTGCCGGACACATCAGGCTCTAAATTCTACCATTTACTTTAAACTTAAATAAATTGTTAATCAAATGTTTAATGTCATGGCATGTGTTAGCTAAGTCATGCTTTAGCTCAGTGGTTCCCAAAGTGGGGGTGGGGGTCCCCAGATGATTTCAAGATGAAACAAAAAGAAAAATGCTACTGTTCTTAGTACATGTTTTACTGTAAATTCATTCAGTTGATCAAAATAAACTGTTTATATACATCTTCAAAGAAGGTACTTGAGTCATCTTCTGTACTTGGTAGTTGAGGTCTCCAAACGTTTCGCCTCTCATCCAAAAGGCTTCGTCAGTGAACAAGGTTACGCTCAGCACGCAGCGTAGATAAAGACCAGTTGGGAGGAGTTGGGGTTGGCCCGGCTCCTCCCCTCTAATCACAGCTACTCTCACCTGTGGGTAAACACCTTTGAAGTAGAGCGTCTGTAACGACCTGCTCCCCCCAGTATCGGTCAGCCCTGTCCTATTCATAGATGATCACTGCTAATTACCTGCCTATTGTTCTTTTGTTAGCTGAGGTATCGTCTTCTTGGACTGGCCGTGTCCTGTCGGTTTTCCCCGAAGCAGATTGGAGTAAAAAGCAGAAAGATTAAATCTTAGCCCACCATTTCGGTTCATGGAGGGATTTTCTTTTCTGACAAAAATAGCTTCTTTTACTCCTCTTTCAAACCAACGTTCTTCTTTAGCTACAATTTCGACCTCCCCGTCCTCAAAGGAGTGATTGGAGGCTTTAAGGTGAAGGTGCACAGCCGACTGAGGGCCACTTGTAGCTCTGTATATACATATTAACTTGATTATAAAATGTTTTTCTTTCCTAAAGTAAGAGGCAATAACTTTATACAATGGGGGTCACGAGATGTTTACGTGTCAATTTTGGGGTCCCAGGGCCAAAAAGGTTTGGGAACCCCTGCTTTAGCTCAATCTAAAGCTGAATAAACTAGACAGAACGTCGCCTAAAAGCTTCTAAAACATTTTCTCGTCTGCATCACGTTTAACTATCTAAACTGAACTTATTACTTGCAGAGTTTGCAGACTATCCTATTCTGATGGGTGGTGACCTAAACCTTGTTAGTGATGCGTCATTAGACACAGGTCAAATGGTCCCCTCCCATCTGACAGAGCGCTGTCGAATGCACTTAGAGAGCTACAAGACTCACTAGGCTTATCTGATATACTGTATGGCGTATTGTTAACTCTGATAGCCGCCAATACACATAATATTCGCATGTCCATAACTCATACTCCAGAATCGATTTTTTTTTTTTTGCCACATAGTATGATTTGTAATGTACTGGAATGTAAAATTCATAATCTTATTATCTCCGATCATGCTCCTTTGTCTGTCCTTTTATCTTCAACTCGATTACAATATAATAAGGACAGACAATGGAGATTTAATAATTCACTACTTAAAGATCAGTCTTTTGTATCAATGATACAAAACAATACGCAAGAATATTTTGAAATCAATCTTAATTCTGTAGACTCTGTCCAGACTATATGGGAAGCTTACAAAGCTACCTGTGGAGGATGGATTATAGGCTACTCAACTGCCAAGAAAAAAGAAAAAGTAAAACAGAAGACTGACCTAACAGAAAAACTCAAATTACTAGAAAATGAACATATGGCTGACCCTAAAAACACCCATGCTAGCGTGTAAAACAGAACTAAAAAACACTTCTCCATGAGGAAAATGCATACGCCCTCTTTCTGTTGCGAAAACAATTTTATGAATCAGGAGATAAGGCAGGAAAATTGCTTACCCTCAAACTGAAACAACAGGAAAACCGTCAATCAATCTCATCCATTTATGATGAGAAGGGTGTGTTGATAAATGATCCTAAACAAATTAACGAGACATTTGTAAAATACTATAGTAATCTTTATAAATCAGAGAGCTTTCTCAAGGAAAATGATATGGAAAAGTTCTTTGAAAATGTAACACTACCGTCTCTGGAAAAAAAAAGATAGCGACTCTTTGGAGGGCCCGGTACTTATACATGAAATTAAAAATGCAATAAAATCCCTCTCTAATGGAAAAACACCAGGAAATGATGGATACACAGTAGAATTTTTTTAATGCTTTCAAGATGCTCTCATTCCATTTTTGACTGTATTGTTTAATGATATCATAAAAAAGCAATCCATGCCCCCAACTATGCGGCAGGCCTCCTTATCTCTTATCCCTAAACCTGGCAAGGACCATCAGATACTGAGTAATTATAGACCGTTGAGCATTCTTAATGATTATAAGTTGTTTGCAAAACTACTTGCCAAACGAATGGAAAAGGTGATTCCAAAATTAATCCACATAGACCAAGTCGGGTTTATTAAAGGCCGTTTGGCCTCAAATAACATAAGGAGGCTACTGCATGTAATGAAGACGGCGGAAGAATATCAACATCCGGCGATCACTGTATCGCTGGATGCTGAGAAAGCCTTCGACAGAATAGAATGGGAATATTTGTTCTAAGTCCTTTCTAAATATGGTTTTGGCCCACATTTTGTTAACTGGGTTAAAGCATTCTACCATCAGCCAGTAATAAGAATTAAAAGCAATGGAATGCTATCTGAGCCTATGCAACTATATCGATCCACACGCCAAGGGTGTCCGGCGTCACCTCTAATTTTTATTCTTGCATTGGAACCCTTGGCTTGTGCGATTCGGACATAAAAAGAAATCAAAGGAATTAGTATTGCCAGCTATGAATTTAAATTCAATCTATTTGCCAATGATATTTTACTAACAATAACAAATCTAGAAAAATCTATCCCAAAATTGTTCCAGTTAATTGAAGCCTTTGGCAATATATCCGGATACAAGGTAAACTATACTAAAAGCGAAGCCATCCCACTTAACCGCCATACTTTCCAGTCTCATCTCGGCACTACCACTTTTCATTGGAAACCTAAAGGCATGACGTACCTTGGAATAAAAATTCAATATCCTATTGACACTATGGTGGAATTAAATATAAAATATCTTACAAAAACAATGAGAGAAGACCTTAAACGTTGGACAATATTCCCCTCTCACTGTGAGGCAGGGCTGAGACTATAAAAACGTATCTGTTACCAACATTGACTTTCATAATCGCATCAATTCCACTTAAATTCCCCACAAAGTGGTATTAACACATTATTTACAGATTTTTTTGTGGAGAAAAAAGAAACCTAGAATCAGTTATAAAACAATTAATTCAAAGCTGCAATAAAGGTGGGATTGGCTTGCCAGACCTTTACCTATATTATATTGCATTTAATTCAATATATCCGTTAAAATGGGCATATAGCAGATTGAGAGAAACTGGCAGCTGGGAATGGCTTGAAGAAAAAATAGTAAAAGAACATAACCCAGACTTGTCCCTTGCAACTCTCTGGTACAGCCCTAAGACGACTAATGATATTAATAATCCACTAATAACATTCTCTGAAGACGTCATCAAAATGTTGCATAAATACTTTCGCTTCAGTGGAAAATCTTTACCTTCTTGTCCCCTTTGGTCCAACCCGCTTTTTATGGCAGGTAAAAGAATCCTAAAGAATAAAGTTTAGCAACAAAACAACATTCAAAATATATCACAATTAATTATAAATGGAAAAAATATTATTGCATTCAGTGACTTAAAGAAAGAATATAGGCTCAATGATGCAGAATTGTTTAATTATTTACAGATCAAATCCATTCTGAAATCCTCATTATCTCAAGATAACAGCCTGGGGGACAAAAAGGATCTTGAGGATAAATTAAAACATGCTGCTACGAACAGGGGCACTGTCTCCGTAATATACCGACTATTATGTAACAAAAAATCAATAGATAAAAGACATTGGTGTGCCCATTTCTAACTCACAATGGAATGCAGCACTGCAAAAAAGTACAAAAATGTCCAAATGTGTTAACTATAAAATCATACAGCTCAAAATAATAAATCGAGCATATATTACACCTTACATTTTAAATAAAATGGACAAAGAAAACTCTAAATTGTGCTGGCATGGTTGTGGGTCAGAAAGCACACTGCTGCATATGTTATGGAAATGCCCCTCTGTCCAGACATTCTGGAGGAATATAACTGATGCACTGTCTCATATGTTTGATGTACAAATATCACCTTGCCCTCTGGATTGTCTACTTGGAATAAGGACTCAAGACTTTAAATCAAAGGATGTGGACAATATTATATCACTGGGCTTTTTAACAGACAAACGTATAATTATGTTGAACTGGAACGAAAGAAATTATAATTGTTTTGATGTACAGAATTGGAACAAAGACTTGTTGCTTGTTAATTGCTTTGGAGCAGGCAGCTTTACTTTTAGATAATCAACCAGATTCCAGACTGGTTGGACCTTGGCCCACAGTGAAAATGTATTTTACAAAAATGTACTCAGTAACTAACTGCAAAGAATTATTTATTTAAAAAAAAAGATTTTACTCTCTTTTGTTGAGCTGGGACTCTGGGAATTACATAGAAGGGGGGGGAATAAAAAAAAATTAAAAAAGGAAAGAAGAAGAGAGGAAAGAGTAGCGGGGAAGAAAAAGAAAGAAAGGAAAAAAATAAATAAATTGTATTGATGCAGTGTTGATTTTGACGGTTGGGGTATTTGTATACTGTGTCTTTGTTTTGGTTGCGTCACTTTTAGTCCAATGAAAAATACTGCTATGTAATGAGAGGCCTGCAAACATAGGCAGGTGCTTTTTTTAATGGCACTTGTCTGTTTTGCAGATCTCTTCGCGTATTATTGCAAACTCTGTACCCCCCTTAACATAGGGTCAGCCCTATGTTCCCCCGTCAATAGAAGTGGGGGAACATCGACGTATTAAGATTAGGCACAAGCTCACTATCCTCAAGGTTAGTGGCTAGGGCGGGGCAATGGCAATTGCTCCGCCATTGCTGTAGTACCTCCATTTAAGGTTAAGGTCCGGTACAGGCCTCCACGATCTTAGAAAGTCATTCAAACCAATGTTGCACACTCACACTGCTCCGCGAAGTCCGGTTACCGAGGCCTTCCGGTGGCAACGGAAAGAATCCGCAAGAAGTCTATTTTTGCCGGAGCCCCGCGGATAAAGCTGATGGAAAAACACGAGCCAGGAAGTCAGGTCTCGGGAGAAAAGAAGATCTGGTGTATTTCAAAATAAAATCTGTCTGCTCACTACTTACCTGGACTCGTTTACCGCCTGTACACGCGTGTAACGTCGGAAATGTGAACATTTCTCCATTACCAGTGACACAGGGGCACTAGTGTGTTTAAAGACGGTGGCGCAGATGTTAGAGCGGGTTGTCTCATGATCGGAAGGTCGGGGGTTTGAATCCCGCCTCCTGAAGGTGCACACTGTCATTGTGTCCTTGGGCAAGACACTTCACCCTCCTTGCCTCCAGTGTCTGCGTACACTGGTGTATGAATGAGAGTGTGAATGGGTGACTGGTTCCTTACTGTAAAGCGCTTTGAGTGCCTAATGTAAGTGGGAAAGCGCTTTATAAGTTGAGACCATTTACCATTTACCATAAAGCTTCCACTTCACTGGGGAGAGTCATTGTTCTGGCAAATACGGCTTTTGTTTACAAAAACTACCTATACACGGGGCTATTTATCACGTGAACTCGCACCAAGCGTGTGAACTCACGTGCACTTCTGTGGCAGAGCCACAGTGTCAGCCGGACTCACTGTGAGTGGTAGTTTGGGGCAAACCCGGACCGGATCAGGACCCAACCCGGACCATAGTTCATGTGAGCCAGGGGTTAGCCGCCAGTCTCCTATTGGAACGCACTGCACTTTAGACACGTTAAAAATAACTGTAAAGCCTCTGTTCTAATTTTCCAAAACTTTCTACAACTAGATATTCCTCCTGTCATAACACTGGGTAAGTTACAATTAAAGAAACCAGGCAGGTTTTCGTAAGAAACATTTTAGATATATTGCATAATTAATGAGGGCCGGACTTTGATTGACAGGCCGTTAGCATTAGAGCTAATGGCGCTGGCGTGGCAACGACTGAACTCAACGCCCCGCGAGGGCCGAGTCTACAGTGACGATCCCGCCCTTTTGCACTTTTTAGGAACATGCTCCGTCACAGCAGAGGAGTCTGTGAATCCGCCATGATTTCCCGCTCGAACGTGGTCATTGTGGTAAACGGGGAGGAGTGAGGAATGACGGTCTATTAATAATAAGTCTATGGGGCAGGGGCAGGGTTAAGCTGATATATGTGTGACGTTTCACTTTCATGACTTGTGATTAGTTGATGTACCAACTCACCTACGGAAAAAAAAAAATCACACCCGGGGAACATAGGTACGCACCCCTTTTCATGATGTTGCTGTGTTTATCGTGGCTAAGCTCTGAGTCACAGACTGAAAGTAAACTCTAGGTCTGAGAGCTTTGGTGATTATGTGGCTAAAACAGGACTCTGTTTACTTTGACAAGCAGCAAAGAGTGTTTTTGTGCAGATTTAGATGTAACTTAGTAATTACTTTGTCCAGTAACGAGATCCTTTTATCATACTGTAGCCCAATTACAGTGTAGTTACTTTTGGGGAGAGGTAACTAGAAACTAATTACTTTTAAAAAGTCAACAAGTCTGTCAACAAAACATCCGACTGTTTCCACGTTATACCGCGCTCGTCTCCACCTGTCATGTGTCAGGTGTTTCCGTTACTAGCACGAGTGTTCCCGAAGTGGTTTGCTTTTGTTTGAGGGCGGAGGCACAGCTGCTTCTGTTTGCGTTGTTGACACATCCTTTAGCGAACAAATGCCACGCAAAACCCATACGCCTATTGTCGATCAGTTTGGCGCGAACCGAGGTTGCTATTGAAAGCCCTGACTGAAAGCCCAGGACCCGCCGATGCCTGATATCTATGAGGCTGGATGTAGGATGTGACATAAGAAGACGTAAACACTCTCTGTCACTAAGCAGATTCGGTGCAGCCCTATGAGGCAACTCCTGTTGTGATATTGGGCTACACAAAACCATTGATTGATTGATTGAAGCAACCATACTGTACATAAGGGCCATGAGCGAGTCCCAGTTCTGTCCTAAAGTGCGGCATTCTCCCTTTACCCAAGTCACTGATGGATATTTCAACATGTCTTTGTAAAATATAAACTTAATGATGTAAAACTATGAAAACTACTTATCACAGGAATATTTCCATAACATAACAGAGGCAGAGATGAGGATTTAAACAGTTTTATTCAACCAAATAAAAATGGGCTCAAACTATAGTTAAGTAAACATAAATAAACACTGAACAATTATCTCCAATCAATGCAAACATTTATGATTATAACTCGTTACACATATATACAGTATTTCATAACCAACACATGTTTTTTAAGAACAAAATTAACACATTTAAAACTTAAGTTTAAAAGGTTTTTCTAGAAGCAGTCTTTAAAAAGTACATTCAAATAAAATAAATCACTTCACAAGGTCAAAAAGGAGAATAATCTAAAAATTGTGTGTTAGCGACATGTAAATTGTTTGCGATTCAGACAGAATAAACAGACAACTTTATAAATAAAGAAAAACGTTTTTTAAATGTTGGATGTTGAAATGTGCTTTAAACACTGCGAGTTTTCATGTGTCATGTGTTTAGAGAACATCTCATGGTGAATGTTTTCTGACAAACTGAGCAGCAGTAAGGCCTCCTGTGTGTGTTCTTCTATGTTTATCTAAAGTAGACTTTAGGGCAAATGTTTTATTACAGATTGAACAGTCGTGTGGTTTCTCTCCTGTGTGTGTTCTTCTATGTGTCTTGAGGGTAGAGAGCTGTGTAAACTTTTTCTCACAGACCTGACAGCTGTAAGGCCTCTGTCCTGTGTGTGTTCTTCTATGAGCAACTAAGTGAGACTTTTGGGCAAATGTTTTCTCACAGTATGAACAGCTAAAAGGTTTCTCCCCTGTGTGCACTCTAATGTGAATTGTTAAATCCCGTTTCACTCTAAATTTCTTGTCACAAACGTGACACTGGTGCTTCTTCTTCTCTTCTCCTCCGTCAGCTCCAGACGTCTCTCCTGTGTGTGTTCTTCTATGAGCATCTAAAGTAGACTTTTGGGCAAATGTTTTATTACAGATTGAACAGCCGTGTGGTTTCTCTCCTGTGTGTGTTCGTCTATGTGAATCTAAGTTAGACTTTTGGGCAAATGTTTTCTGACAGATGGAGCAACTAAAAGGTTTCTCTCCTGTGTGAACTCTAATGTGTCTTACTAAATCCTGTTTTTGAATAAATTTCTTGTCACAAACGTGACACTGGTGCTTCTTCTCTTCTCCTCCGTCAGCTCCAGACGTCTCTCCTGTGTGTGTTCTTCTATGTGAATCTAAGTTAGACTTTTGGGCAAATGTTTTATTACAGATCGAACAGCCGTGTGGTTTCTCTCCTGTGTGTGTTCGTCTATGTGTCTTGAGTGAAGAGAGATGTGTAAACTTTTTCTCACAGACCTGACAGCTGTAAGGCCTCTCTCCTGTGTGTGTTCTTCTATGTGCATCTAGACTACATTGGAGGGCAAATGTTTTCTCACAGTATGAACAACTAAAAGGCCTCTCTCCTGTGTGCACTCTAATGTGTCTTACTAAATCGTGTTTTTGACTAAATCTCTTGTTACAAACATGACACTGGTGCTTCTTCTTCTCTTCTCCTCCGTCAGCTCCAGACGTCTCTCCGTTGTTGACCGTAGCGCTCGTCTCTGGTGCAGACTTGTTTTGGGCGGAGACTTTGGTGCTTCTGCTCTGGACCTGGTTGTGGTGATTTTCTCCATCAGCCTCTGTCTCCATCTGTGCGTCTGAGCGGCTGAATGGAGGTTCCCAGTCTTCATCATCGTCGTCAGTGTCAGACGAGTGCTCAGTGTGTCCCTCCGTCTCTGAGCGGAAATGTGGCTCTGAGCTGATGTTCCCGCGCTCAGTTTGTCTTTGTGGAAGCGGGGAGGGCTCTTCTCTCTTCACGCTCACAGCACTGGACTCTGGGAAACACCTGAAACATGATTTAAATATGAATAAACTGAACAATAATGTGACTTAGACGTGTTTGAAAGTGTGTGAGCCTACACTGGCAGCTGCTCTTCCTCCCGTTTGATGCTCTGCTCTTCTGGCTCCTCTTTGATCCGTGAGGTCTCGGTGATTTCCCGTTTCAAACTCTGACCAGTGTCCTCTCTGACCAGTACGACTCTCGGGCTCAGGATCTGCTCCAGGAGCCGCTGTATCTTCCGGCATTCGTCTAGGGAGCGACGCAGTTCCTCCTCACACTCCGCTGTCGTCCTTTTAAACAGCGCACGTGTCTCTCCAGCCGGTGCAGCCAGACGCTCGTTCACCAAAGCTCTGAACGTTTGGCCTTCACACATTTTTACAAACGGCCCTAAACAGACGACAGAGAAAACAATGAGGTTTCAGCTGATCATTTACATGTTACTCTCCTGTCAAATAGAGCTAAAGCTGGGCCTGGACTTTTAAACTGTCACCACAATCATCTGAAGAGCCATAACTTATTTGAAAAATTCCAGTCAGGCTTTCGCCCAGGCCATAGTACGGAAACAGCTTTGCTTAGGGTAACAAACGACTTGCTGATGGCAGCTGATTTAGGATCCCCATCACTTCAAATTCTCCTCGACCTGTCTGTGGCTTTCGACACTGTAGACCATTCTATCCTCCTCGACCGAATGTGTTACGTGCGGTGTTCCTCAGGGATCAGTCCTGGGCCCGATCCTTTTCATAACATACATGCTGCCACTCGGTCGTGTCATCAGAAAACACAACTTGTCTTTTCATTGCTATGCTGATGACACACAGCTGTATATCAGAACTGCCCCCAACTCTCCCATGGCCCTTTCATGTGTTGCTGCTTGTCTTGAGGAGATAAAGGCATGGATGGGCAACAACTTTCTCCAGCTCAACAGTAGTAAAACCGAGGCACTACTTGTTGGCACTCCTCACCAGATCACCAACTCCTCCATATCCCAGCTCTCCTTCGATGGTCAGACCATTGCTCTCTCCCCCTCCATAATCAACCTTGGCGTCAGGTTTGATCAACAACTCACCTTCGACGACCACATAAAAAAAACTCTCCAAGACCTCATTCTATCACCTCCAAAATATCTCCATGATCCGTTCACTCCTCACCCTCTCCGACGCTGAAAAACTTCATGCCTTTGTCTCCTCAAGGCTGGATTACTGTAATGGACTTTTTTACTGGGATTACCTCCAAAAACATTAAAAGATTGCAATACATTCAGAACAGTGCCGCAAGAATCCTTATGCAAGTACGCAAGTATGAGCACATCACTCCAATTCTATACTCCCTCCACTGGCTCCCAGTTCCCTTCCGTATTCAATACAAAACTCTCCTTCTCACCCATAAATGCATCAGCGGCCATGGTCCATCATACCTACAAGAACTCATCCCTCTCTAAAGCTCCTGGTTCTGTTCAGTGTCTTTTTCCTATAGCCGTTAGCATTTAGCCACATACGTTTGTTAAGTGGTGACGTCACAGCTCTACTTCCGGATCCGCAGATGTGCGAGAAACTACAAAAAACTCTTTAATGCCACAATCAATATTTCTGAAACTCAACAGAGAGTTACTGAACATACTTATTTATCAGGCCCATTAGCCAAAAATGCTGCACCTACTTCTATAAAAGTAATATTTACCAAAATCGCTACATCCAGGTTAGTGGAGAAAAATGCTAACGGCGCAGCAGCTCCTCTAAACCCCGAAGTAGCGACTTTAGTAAATATTACTTTTTTAGCAGTAGGTGCAGCATTTTTGTCTAATGAGTCTGAGAAATAAGTAGCTGCAGTAACTCTCTGTTGAGTTTCAGAAATATTGATGTTTTTTTAACTCGCATATTTGCCCGTCTGCCAGGACCCGGAAGCAAAAGCCGTGACGTCAGACTTAACAAACGTATTTAGGTGATGTCAGAGCCTGGTTAGAAATCATTACTGAACAAACAGAGCTTTTGAGATTTAACTTTAGTGAGGAATTAGCGTAAAACAGTGGCATCAGAGCTAAAGGCTAAGTCATATTCAATGAATTTTCTGCTTTTTGTTTGGTCAGATTCAGTGAACACAGAAATGACATACTAAATTTACCTTTCTATATCCTAGTTTTACATGGGGTAAATCCAACTTCTGGGGAGTGGACTCTTCTTTAGGAAGGTTGAATAAAGTCCTGTCCTCGCAGCCAAACGTGCTTTTCTCCGTGACATTATCGTGAGGTAAGAAAGAAGAACAGGTGTCCAGAGTATGTTAGAAAGAGCTCCTTCTTCACAACTTTCGGTGCAAACATGACATCAGTTCAGACACTCAGGGGGTGCGTTTGTTTTCCCTGCAGGGGCAGCGCGGAGACATCAGTCACTTCCTTTTTTTTTCAGGATTCAGGAGGATTGCTCAGAACTGAATGAAGCCAAAAACACTCAGGGGTGTTTTAGATAAGGAAATAGCATAACATGGTTAAAAGCTCCGTGATTTGGGCAGCACCGGCGGCTGCCCCCACGACCCGGCAACGGACAAGTGGAAGAAAATGGATGGATGGATGGATGGGTTAAAAGCTCCAAAATGTTGATTTTGCATGATATAGGACCTTTAAAATATGGATCTGTCCCATATTTGGCTGTAAAACTCTACGTCCTGTATTAAATCAATATGAGATTTGATTTGTTCCTTATTTCCGTCACATAAATATGATCATATTGCAGCCCCTTGGACACAGGGAGCTGGAAAAAAAAGTACTGATCACATGAAGGCCACTGATCTACATGAATGTCGAGACCAAATAAATCATGAGTTCTTCTTTTTAACCTGATTATTTTAAACAATAGAGTTCATGGCTTTATCATAATAACATTTCCAGCTTATCAAGAGTGCAGACGTATCTCTGCTTGCTGCTGCCACTTGCCTCTTTATTTGCTTTTTAAATCATTCTATTTTTGGGCACATGTCTTGGATATGATTTTATTCTCTTCTTTTAAGTGAACCAAGGCTTTTTACTCATTTTGATGCCATTTTTACAACTTATTTGACGAACCAGCGACAACAGTCTTGTCAACATGGCTGAGGGAGTAACGCAAACATCTCCTTGTGAAAGCTGTCGAGACAAGATTTTTGCCTTAGAGACGGAAAAAGGACTTAATGACACGCTCCCTGTGGAACCCGGTAAGAAGACGGAAAAACTGATACTTGCAACCTAAAGCTAAACGATACCATAACATTCCCAAAACTTAACAGACAACTTGGTGCTAGGCCAAAGCAAAGACAACATGGTCGTAAAGATGCACCTGGATTAAAGTTAACAAACAGATTTTCACCTCTCTCAGAGGATGAGTATAACAAACAGAGAAAGTCAGAGAGAAACAGAGAACAAGAAGTCAAAACAAAGATGGAGAGAAAAACTGTGCCAAGTGTCAAGGCCAGAGATATCCTGTTGCTTGGAGACGGAGCCATATCTAATGTAAACAATGCAAGAATTACTACAATCACCTATCCGTCTGCTACAGTTTCTGACATTATAGATGTTCTAAACAAGGAAATTACAAATAACCCTGGGATTAATAAACTTGTTTTACATGTTGGTGCTGTTGACATAAGAAACAGAGAGTCTGAAGCCCTGAAAGAAAAGTTTAATACACTTTTTGAGAGACTTGATTGTCTGGATAAAGAGGCAATACAAATTTTCATCAGTGGACCTATCCCAAACATCGACGGGAGAATAAACAAATTCTCACGGCTGTTTCAGTTGAATACATAGCTGTCCAAAGTCTGTGAGTCAAGAGGACTGTATTTCATAGAGAACTTGAATCTTTTCTGGAAACGCGACGATCTGTTTAAAGGAAATGGCCCACATTTGAGCAGAGGTGGAGTGAGACGACTGACGGAAAATCTCCTCCATGCTCTGCAAAATCAGTGGAGGCCTGAGCAACAAGAGAGAGCAGAGAGGAGCATGAGAAGAGCTCCTGGCTCACCAGCAAAGGTTTCGCCTGCATCCCCAATAAAAGATTCAGTCCAAGCTGCATCATCTGCACCTACAGTAATGGACTCAGCCACAGTTAAGGATCCAGCCACAGCAGCACCATCAGCACCTACAGTAATGGACTCAGCGACAGTTAAGGATCCAGCCACAGTTAAGGAATCAGCTGCACCGGAAAACATCTCAATCATAGCAGCGGCGGCACCTGCATCTGCATCTCCGGGGAAAAGCTCAGCTTCAGCATCACCTGCATCTATAGTAAATGATTCAGCCGAAGGACCACTTTCATCAACTCCACCACAGGCCTTGAGCCCGACTGGTACATCTACACCCTCCAGAGATTTTTCTGAATCATTCCCATCACCAAAGTCACCTATGGGATTTCCCAGCCATTTTGAAGCCTTGATAAAACAAGGGATTCAAATGACTCCCCTCACTCCAGTCATGTCAAGACCAAGGCTTTCATCCCCGAAGAAGTATCATGCCCCTCCCCACCTCCGATTTCCAGCAGCTTCACTGCTGCTGTCTAGGACATTAAGGGCCTCTGCGTTGCTCCCATGCATAGCAAACTCAAAACCAACCAGAGGTCCACAGAGCGAGTGTGTTCTTCTGAAGCAATTAGTATAGTCAAACAACATAGATTAGATAAGAGGGCAACAGTCAGACCGTCCAATCAAAGACCTCTAATCCATATCCCTTGCAAAAAGATTCCATCCACTCAAACAGAGATAAATCTCAAACATGCTGTACTCAATGTCAGATCATTTAAAAACAAGTCCTTTTTAATAAATAGTTTTATTTCCTCTTATAATCTAGATTTTATGTTTTTAACTGAAACATGGCTTGACAAAAACACTGGTAACGCAGTTTTGATTCAGTGTAGTCCATCAAATTTCAATTTTGTGTCTGAAACACGCCAAAACCAGAGGGGTGGGGGTGTCTGTGCAATATTCAGGGACAATATAGTCGTCCACAAATTGTCATTTGGGGTTTTTGTATCATTTGAGTATGTGTCTTTCAAAATGGAGATAAAACAATCTTCCATTCTTTATATGACTATTTACAAACCACCACAGAATTGTTTTATCGAAGACTTCACTGAATTACTTTCATTTATATGCACTGATTTTGATTGTTTAGTCATTTCAGGTGATTTTAATGTGCATGTGGATGTGACCAATGACAGGCATGCAAAAGAACTTAATGCTGTTCTTGAAATGTTTGGTTTAACTCAGCACGTGAGTGAGGCGACCCACAACAAAGGTCACACTCTAGATCTAGTTATTACAAAAGGTGTTAATATATCAAATGTGAATGTTGTTGATCTGATCATTTTTGTGTCTTTTTGACTTGTCTGTTACACCCAAACCAGTGGTTGGGCCTGGAGTTATTCAAAGAAGACACATAAATGATACAACAGGGACACAGTTTATGGAAATGATCAGATTTGAAAATCCTCCATGTTCAAATGTTGATAATCTGTTGGACTCTTATACATCAAGCGTCTTAAATGTTTTGGATACTATTGCTCCTGTCAAGGTTAAAATGGTT
The DNA here is from genome assembly GCA_007210695.1 of Neogobius melanostomus. Lineage (NCBI taxonomy): Eukaryota > Metazoa > Chordata > Actinopteri > Gobiiformes > Gobiidae > Neogobius > Neogobius melanostomus. Next base: position 328,484 of record VHKM01000677.1, read on the forward strand.
AACAATAGACAAAAGGCACCTTGGAGAAGTGAACATTCGGTCAGGGCACAGAAAAGGGAGTGCCGAAAAGCCGAAAGGAAATGGCTTAAGTCAAAGCTCCAGGTTCATTTTGAGATATACAAAGAAGTGCTTTGTGAGTTCAACCAGATTTTGCGTGGAGAAAGGGAGAAGTACTTCTCTAAAATCGTCGCAAACTGCAGAAACAGTAACACAGTAAACAGATTAACTAACCCTCCAGTTTCACTGCCCTTAGAACTAATCTCTACATCTAAGTGCAATGAGTTTGCAATATTTTTTTATGACAAAGTCCAAGGCATTAAAAATGCCATAATTTCCACAACACAAATAGCAACCCTGCCACCAGCTAGACACCTTGAGCTGACACATTTCACTCCTGTTACTGGCAAAACAATCGAAGAGGTTATCTCCTGTCTGAGTTCATGTACATGCTGCCTTGATGAATTACCCACTAGATTTCTGAAGTCTGTGCTGACCAGCTTGTTACCACAACTTGTTCAGTTAGTTAACATCTCATTTGAGACTGGAGCATTTCCAAAGGCCTTGAAACCGCGGTCATTAAGCCTCTTTTAAAGAAGAGCAACCTTGATCCCAAGGTACTGAACAACTACCGGCCCATATCAAACCTACCGTTCTTAGGAAAAGTCCTAGAGAAAGTAATATATCAACAGCTCACTTACTTTCTCCTGTCTAACAATGTGTTTGATACTTTCCAGTCAGGATTTAGGCCCCACCACAGCACTGAGACAGCTCTGATCAAGGTGACAAATGATATCCGTATGAACACCAATGCAGGTAAGGTCTCAGTTTTAGTTCTGCTGGACCTGAGCGCTGCCTTTGACACAGTGGACCACGGGATCTTACTTCACAGGTTAGAAAACTGGGTGAGAATCTCTGGTACTGCTCTAAACTGGTTCAAGTCCTATCTCGAGGATAGGACGTACTTTGTCGAAATTGGCAACTGTGTCTCAGACAAAATTTCCATGACCTGTGGAGTCCCCCAGGGGTCAATCTTGGGACGCCTCTTATTCAACTTGTACATGCTTCCATTGGGTTTAGCTAATAAACAGCAACAATGTGTCGTACCACAACTACGCAGATGACACTCAGATCTATGTGTCACTGATGGCAGGTGAACATGGGCCTGTAGATACTCTCTGTCACTGCATCGAACAGATCAGTTTGTGGATGCAAAACAACTTTCTCCAACTAAACTCAGACAAAACTGAGATAATTGTTTTTGGCCCACAGACACAAAGACAAAGTGTTATCAGTCACCTTGAGTCTCTCGCTCTGAAACCAAAACATCAGGTTAGAAATCTAGGAGTAATCATGGACTCAGACCTGAACTTAAACAGCCACATCAAAGCAATAACATCATCACCTTTTTACCATCTGAAAAACATTGCTAAGATCAGAGGAATAGTGTCAAAACCAGACTTAGAGAGACTCATCCATGCATTTGTCTCCAGCAGGTTAGACTACTGTAACGGCTGCTCACTGGCCTTTCTAAACGAGCTGTTAGAGCTGCAGAACATCCAGAACGCTGCTGCTCGAGTCCTGACAAGAACCAGGAAATACGACCACATTAGTCCAGTGCTCCGGTCTCTGCACTGGCTTCCTGTCACTCAGAGAATAGAATTTAAAACAGCTCTGCTTGTGTCTTTTCATGGTTTAGCACCAAAGTCCATCTCTGACATGTTAGAGCCGTATGAACCATCTCGGGCCCTGAGAACTTCAGGGAGGGGTCTCCTGGTGGTTCCCAGAGTCAATAATAAACACGGTGAGGTTTCAGTTTCATGCAGCTAAAATCTGGAACAGTCTTCATGAGGATGTGAGACAGGCCTCAACTCTGACAATGTTCAAATCCAGGCTGAAAACAGCTCTTTTTACCCGTGCATATGAAAACTGAAAGTATTTTATCTGCACTCTTGTCTTTTACTGTCATTGATTAACTTTATGTTGATGTTTTATTGATTGATTTTATCTGTTTTCTTATCATTTTTCTGCAACTGTGAAGCATTTTGAATTGCCTTGTGTATGAATTGTGCTCTACAAATAAACTTGCCTTGCCTATCATTTTAACCTCATGCATTAATTGATGAAATCATTGGACTGTTTTCCACTGTTGGTCGACAGTCATCATGGCCAAGTGCGTAGTATCACAGAAAGTGTCTCTTATTTTCAGTGGTAAATCCTGATCCTAATAAAGGGAATGATTTCATCGTTCATTTGTCTGGGAATAGACGTTCAATGACACCAATATCTTTCAGATTCCGAATAAACACTTTTCTTACAGATTTGTTTGTAACTCAGTAATTACTTTGTCCAGTAACAAGTTACTTTTATCTTACTGTAACTCAGTTACCAACGCACTTACTTTAGTGGAGAAGTAACAAGTAACTATAACTGATAACTTTTTTACAGTAATCTTCCCAACACTGGTCACCAGACCAAGTGTGAGAAACCACAGAAAGTGTCTCTTATTGTTCAGTGAGAAAAGTGTCCATAAAGTGTCCAAATGTCCATAACATAACAGAGGCAGAGATGAGGATTTAAACAATTTATTTACAATTTAAGAAGAATCAAAATGGAAACTAAAAACTTATAGACTGAACAGTTAGCTCATATTAATGCAAACATTTCTGATAACTCATTTAACATGTATGCAGTATTTAATAAAACAAACAAATGTTTTAAGAAGAAAAAAAAGAACATATTTCAAGTTTGATTAAAAGGTATTTCCAGAAACCGTCTTTAAAAAGTTGATTCAAACTAAATAAATCACTTGTAAAATATATTGTTTTCACAAAGCGAAAAAGAAGCGTCTTTTGTAAATTACATACAGTAAATGAAGAACAATCTTAAAACTTTGTGTTCAGCAACATGTGAATGAATTTATTCAGAAAAACAGAAAAAATGTTGAAATGTGTTTTAAACCATGTGAGTTTTCATGTGTGTTTTTAGATGATGGTTCATGGTGAATGTTTTCTGACAAACTGAGCAGCAGTAAGGCCTCTCTCCTGTGTGTGTTCTTCTATGAGCAGCTAAAGTAGACGTTTGGGCAAATGTTTTATTACAGATTGAACAGCCGTGTGGTTTCTCTTCTGTGTGTGTTCGTCCATGTATCACTAGATTACGTTTAATGGCAAATGTTTTCTGACAGATGGAGCAACTAAAAGGTTTCTCTTCTGTGTGCACTGTCATGTGTCTTGATAAATACTGTTTTATGCTAAATGTCTTGCCACAAACATGACACTGGTGCTCTTTCTTCTCTTCTCCGTCAGCTCCGGACGTCTCTCCTCTGTGTAAACGTCTATGTAAATCTAAAGTATACTTGTGGGCAAATGTTTTATCACAGATTGAACAGCCGTATGGTTTCTCTCCTGTATGTGTTCGTCTATGGCTCCGGAGGGCGGAGAGATGTGTAAACTTTTTCTCACAGACCTGACAGCTGTAAGGTCTCTCTCCTGTGTGTGTTCTTCTATGTGAATCTAGACCAAATTCACGGGCAAATGTTTTCTGACAGATGGAGCAACTAAAAGGTTTCTCTCCTGTGTGCACTCTAATGTGTCTTATTAAAGTATGTTTATCTCTACATTTCTTGTCACAAACATGACACTGATGCTTCTTCTTCTTCTTCTTTTCTCTTCCGTCAGCTCCAGACGTCTCTCCTGTGTGTGTTTTTCTGTGCCTCTTGAGGACAGAGATGCGTGTAAACCTTTTCTCACAGACCTGACAGCTGTAAGGTTTCTCTCCTGTGTGTGTTTTTCTGTGTTCAACTAGACTACATTTAACGGCAAATGTTTTCTCACAGTATGAACAACTAAAAGGTTTCTCTCCTGTGTGCACTCTAATGTGATTTGTTAAATCACGTTTCACTCTAAATTTCTTGACACAAACATGACACTGGTGCTTCTTCTTCTCTTCTCCTCCGTCAGCTCCAGACGTCTCTCCTGTGTGTGTTCTTCTATGTTGATCGAGATGAGATTTTTGGGCAAATGTTTTATTACATATCGAACAGCCATGTGGTTTCTCTCCTGTGTGTGTTTTACTGTGTCTGTTTAGATTAGTCTTTTCGGTGAATGTTTTGTCACAGGTTGAACACTTGTAAGGTCTCTCTCCTGTGTGCACTCTTATGTGTCTTGTTAAATCCCGTTTCACTCTAAATTTCTTGTCACAAACATGACACTGGTGCGTCGTCTTCTTCTTCTTTTCTCTTCCGTCAGCTCCAGATGTCTCTCCTGGGTGTGTTTTTCTGTGCCTCTTGAGGACAGAGATGCGTGTAAACCTTTTCTCACAGACCTGACAGCTGTAAGGTTTCTCTCCTGTGTGTGTTTTTCTGTGTTCAACTAGACTACATTTAACGGCAAATGTTTTTCTCACAGTATGAACAACTAAAAGGTTTCTCTCCTGTGTGCACTCTAATGTGGTTTGTTAAATCCCGTTTCACTCTAAATTTCTTGACACAAACATGACACTGGTGCTTCTTCTTCTCTTCTCCTCCGTCAGCTCTAGACGTCTCTCCGTTGTCGACCGTAGCGCTCGTCTCTGGTGCAGACTTGTTTTGGGCGGAGACTTTGGTGCTTCTGCTCTGGACCTGGTTGTGGTGATTTTCTCCATCAGCCTCTGTCTCCATCTGTGCGTCTGAGCGGCTGAATGGAGGTTCCCAGTCTTCATCATCGTCGTCAGTGTCAGACGAGTGCTCAGTGTGTCCCTCCGTCTCTGAGCAGAAATGTGGCTCTGAGCTGATGTTCCCGCGCTCAGTTTGTCTTTGTGGAAGCGGGGAGGGCTCTTCTCTCTTCACGCACACAGCACTGGACTCTGGGAAACACCTGAAAAGAAAATTATTGTTTAAAGCCAAATTTAATAAGTGGGATATAATTACATCAAAGCAGCTGGAGGCCTGGGGCAAGGACCTAAATGAGGACATTTTACTTGAGTGGGAGGAAACACGTTCAACTAAAACTTAAAACTGAAACGTCAAAAACATTTCTTCTAATATTCTGGAACGTACTTGACTCCACAAAAGCTCAATAGGTTTAATAGCAGAGGTGGTTACTTGAATAAAAGTACAGACACTACTGGTCAAATGGTCTAACGAGTTTTATGATAAATGTTTCATGTCGCACGTTTTGCATCAAAGATAATTCCTAGTTTGTGAACCTGCTCACTATCAATGACCATCTTATCTCATAAAACCTATTCTGTTTCTGATCATTATGTGTGTTTTCGATGTTGTTTTACAACTGTATATTCCAACATTGTGTTGACAAAAATGATGTTTGAACAACGTGTTACGTGTTGCCTACACTGGCAGCTGCTCTTCCTCCTTTATGACGCTCTGCTCTTCTGGCTCCTCTTTGATCCGTGAGGTCTTGGTGATTTCGATGCTTCTGCTCTGGACCTGGTTGTGGTGATTTTCTCCATCAGCCTCTGTCTCCATCTGTGCGTCTGAGCGGCTGAATGGAGGTTCCCAGTCTTCATCTTCTCTCTTCACGCACACAGCACTGGACTCTGGGAAACACCTGAAACATGATTTAAATATGAATAAACTGAACAATAATGTGACTTAGACGTGTTTGAAAGTGTGTGAGCCTACACTGGCAGCTGCTCTTCCTCCCGTTTGACGCTCTGCTCTTCTGGCTCCTCTTTGATCCGTGAGGTCTCTGTGATTTCCCGTTTCAAACTCTGACCAGTGTCCACTCTGACCAGTACGACTCTCGGGCTCAGGATCTTGTCCAGGAGCCGCTTTTCCTCCGGTTCTCGTCTTGGCAGCGACGCAGTTCCTCCTCACACTCCGCTGTCGTCCTTTCAAACAGCGCACGTGTCTCTCCAGCCGGTGCAGCCAGACGCTCGTTCACCAAAGCTCTGAACGTTTGGCCTTCACACATTTTTACAAACGGCCCTAAACAGACGACAGAGAAAACAATGAGGTTTCAGCTGATCATTTACATGTTACTCTCCTGTCAAACAGAGCTAAAGCTGAGCCTGGACTTTTAAACTTTCACCAAAATCATCCGAAGAGCCATAACTTATTTGAAAAATTCCAGTCAGGCTTTCGCCCAGGCCATAGTACGGAAACAGCTTTGCTTAGGGTAACAAACGACTTGCTGATGGCAGCTGATTTAGGATCCCCATCACTTCAAATTCTCCTTGACCTGTCTGTGGCTTTCGACACCGTAGACCATTCTATCCTCCTCGACCGCCTCCACAATACTGTCGGTCTCTCAGGCAGCGCCCTGGAGGTGTTTAAATCTTACCTCTCTGACAGGACTGAATGTGTTACGTGCGGTGTTCCTCAGGGATCAGTCCTGGGCCCGATCCTTTTCATAACATACATGCTGCCACTCGGTCGTGTCATCAGCAGACACAACTTGTATTTTCATTGCTATGCTGATGACACACAGCTGTATATCAGAACTGCCCCCAACTCTCCCATGGCCCTTTCATGTGTTGCTCCTTGTCTTGAGGAGATAAAGGCATGGATGAGCAACAACTTTCTCCAGCTCAACACTAGTAAAACCGAGGCACTACTTGTTGGCACCCCTCACCAGATCACCAACTCCTCCATATCCCAGCTCTGCTTCGATGGTCAGGCCATTGCTCTCTCCCCCTCCATAACCAACCTTGGCATCACGTTTAATCAACAACTCTCCTTCGACGACCACATAAAAAACCTCTCCAAGACCTCATTCCATCACCTCCAAAATATCTCCATGATCCGTTCACTCCTCACCCTCTCCGACGCTGAAAAACTTGTCCATGCCTTTGTCTCCTCAAGGCTGGATTACTGTAATGGACTTTTTACTGGGATTACCTGTTCTGATTGCAATACATTCAGAACAGTGACGCAAGAATCCTTATGCAAGTACGCAAGTATGAGCACATCACTCCAATTCTATACTCCCTCCACTGGCTCCCAGTTCCCTTCCGTATTCAATACAAAACTCTCCTTCTCACCCATAAATGCATCAGCGGCCATGGTCCATCATACCTACAAGAACTCATCCCTCCCAAAGCTGCTGCTTCTGTTCAGTGTGTTTTTCCTATAGCCGTCATCCGGTTCCGGTGTGAGATGCGCAGCTCTGAGTAAGAACGCAGCACTGTTTTGTTCCATTTTCTGCCCAAAAGTTTGGATTTTTTATTGGTAAACAAACTGATTAAAATTCCTTACGGATTAAGCTGAATGGGACAGGAGATATCCAGTTGTGGTGGCCTGGATTACGCTGCGGAGCTGTTGGCATGCGCTTAGCCACGTACGGGCTAAGAGCCGGTGCTAACCCTTGCTAGCCCAAACTGTTTTGAGCTAAAGTTTTGGCAAACCGACCGGACATTAAACACAAATCTAAAAAACATGCCAGCGGCAGACGACATGGAGGAGATCAAGCGATCATTAAACTTTATGTCTAGTGAGCTGGCAAAGGTGACTTCACAACAGGAGCGCCTGCTCAAACTTGTGGATGAAGTAACAACATTGAAAATCATGATGAGAGAAAAGGACACACGGATCTCTACGCTGGAGCTGAGGATTGATGAACTAGAACAGTATACGCGGAGGGACGATTTGGTGATTACTGGGATCAAGACTCGACACCGGACCTACGCCAGGGCGGCAGCTAGAGCGGAGACGACGGAGGACGCTCCGAGGGAAGAGCTGCAGTCACTGGAACAACAGGTGGTGGATTTTCTTAACAAGAACAACATAAACATTCGCAAAGAGGCAATGCCACACATTGCCCAGCAGGTCCGAGAATTCTGTACCTGCTGTAGTAATTCGATTCATAAGCAGGAAAAATAGGAACGATGTACTAATTAATGCAAGCTAAGAAACTGAAAGGAACGAAGGTGTATATAAACGAACATCTTACGAGGAAAAATGGAGGTATCGCAAGGGAGGCGAGGATGCTAAGGAAATGGAAGAAAATTACTGGGACATGGACATGGAATGGAAACGTGTGGATCAGGGAACAAGATGGTTCAGCGAAAGTCATCAAGACTTTGAAGGAACTTGAGAAGTATAAGACTGGACATTCACAGTGAGAGTGATGGAGTCCCGTGCTTGGGCGGACTGATAACGGAGACACCAGGTTGGATACACTTGAACATACACTGAACTATGGACACACATACAGATACTAATAATCATAAAATTTATGATCTGGAAAATTATATTGAACATGACATGCTAACCCCTGAGGAAAATGTTTGCGATTAGTATACTGTACAACAATATAATGTCGAAATCAGTAAGGTGCTTAATGAAACATTATCTATCATACACTTTAATAGTCGAAGTTTAAAGTGTAACTTTGTAAAAATAAAAGAGCTACTCTGTCAGTTAGATAAAACCTTTAAAGTGATTGCTATGACTGAAAGCTGGTTGAAGGACTCTGATATCAATGATGTTCAGATTGAAGGATACAACATGTTTTATGTCAACAGAGTAAGTAAAAAGGGAGGGGGTGTGGCCCTCTACATTGATTCTCATCTAAAATGTAAAATTATTGAACAAAAAACAATTGCTTTGAAAAATATGATGGAAATGCTTACTGTAGAAATAACAAATGAAATTGGTAAAAATATGTTGATCAGTTGTGTGTATAGAGCACCAGGGTCTTGTGTTGAATCATTTACAGATAAAATCCTTGATATGTTTAAACAAATTAATAACAAATCATTAATGTTGTGTGGTGACTTCAATATAGATCTGGGAAACCCTATAGCATCAAGTGATTTTAGGAATTACATGAAGAGCACAGATCTATACCCAATGATAACTAGGGATGGGTACCGAACCCCGGTATCATAGCGGACCCGGGCCCACGTGTGCCGGTCCACCCGGACCGATAAGCTCCAGCCTTAACGGTCTTCTTAACGGGGCCACTGCATTGCTGATCACGCGCACTCAAATAATCACAAAAAAAAGTCTCTCTCCGCTCTCTCATGGATGCGTTCGCTGCATCGGATCTGTTCATCCCCGCTACCCCGCACGAGAACGCACGGTGTAGGCCCATCCCCGCGCTCTGCCACTGCCCTGTCTCCCCTCTGCAGCCGTGTGCGGCGAGACAGGTGCGTGCGGGAAAGACAGGCGGTGTTAACATTCAAAACGTGCTTATTTTACTCAGAAGTCCCCCGAGCTGCTGCCACTAACCTGCTGTAAGTGAAACGTAATGACTTTGTATTTAACAAACAGATGAGCCACTCGCAGTTGTCTTCATTCACAAATACCCAAACTAAAGAGTTTCGGGCTGAGTTTTTTTTTTTACATAAACAGCGCAGACGGCAGCGTGTACGTGCACATGCGTGCGCGCTCCCACATGCACGTCAGCGCGAGCCAGTGTCGACCCACTGGACACAAGCTGAGAGGCAGAAAACAGTTCATTGTTTTACTGCACTAAGTTTTCATTTGGGGTCAGTCCCCAGAGTTACAGCCAAATCTAACCAACAGCCTTGATTTACTAGATAATAATAATGATTAAAAAAACTATTGTAAAGTAAGTGAAGTATTTTAACTCCCATATATTAAGTGTATGCACAAATTGGAAATAAATGTAGAGTAATAAACAATAAATATAAGCCAAGGATTAATGCCTATACAGTATACAGTAGCCTCTATCTAAAAAAAAATTTCCTTTAAAGTACCGATAACAGTACCGTTAAAGTACCGGATCGATAAGGAGTATCGATAAGAGTAGTAGTATCGATAAATCCTTAACGATACCCATCCCTAATGATAACCAAACCAACAAGGGTGACTACACATAGTGCAACTATCATTGACAATATATTTACAAATGTGCGTGGTAAATTAATTAGTGGTATCCTTATGACAGACGTGAGTGATCATCTCCCTATATTTATAATTTATGAGAAAACATGTTATGATATTATACAAGATGAAACTACAACATTCATTCGCGATAAATCTAGTAAGGCTTTAGAGGCCTTCAGAGAAGATCTGAAGAAACAGAGCTGGGATAGAATATACACAGATAATGTAAATTCTGCCTATGAAGCTTTTATGTCGACATTAATTAGTTTATATGATAAAAATGGTAAAATAACCAAAATAAACACTTACATCAGGAAAATACTGTTAACAATCCATGGATGACAAATGGACTGAAAAATGCCTGCAAGAAAAAAAACTATTTGTATAGATTGTTTCTAAGATCAAGAACTAAAGATGCTGAAGATAGGTATAAAAAATATAAAAACAAATTAGTTGGAATCATACGAAGGGAAAAAAAGGATTACGATACTAAATTGCTAGACAAAAATAAAAATAGTACCAAAGACACATGGAGTGTAATAAATACTGTCATGCAAAAAGGCAAAGTAAAAACGAAATTTCCAAATTATTTTACAAAGAATAATGTTGACATTTACAATAAAACTGAAATTGTGAATGAATTCAATGATTATTTTGTAAATATTGGCCCTATCTTGTCACAACAAATCCCAGATGGAAACATCAATGGTGGAACAGTACCAGATAATGTTAGCAGTATTTTTCTTGAAAGTGTACAAGCGAGCGACATATTGACAATTGTCCAGAAGTGTGCCAATAAAAAATCAAATGATTATACTGATATGAATATGGTATTGATAAAGCAAATCATAGATGTAATTATTGAGCCTTTTAAAGCATGGAGGAGCCTTTTCTAAAAAAGGAAATAAATCAGAATTTTCTAATTATAGACCAATATCATTACTTCCACAGTTCTCTAAAATTCTGGAGAAGTTATTTGCGATTAGACTGAATAAATTTCTAACGGAATTCAAGATTTTAAGTAACAGCCAATATGGGTTTCGTCCTAATCACTCAACTGCTACAGCAATTATGGAACTAACTGAAGAAATTGCCAATGCTATAGACAAAAAGCACTATTTAGTAGCATCTTTGTAGATCTTCAAAAAGCGTTCGATACGCTGGACCTAGGCCTGCCACGATAATTTTTTTTTGAGGACGATATATCGTCTCAGAAAATATCGCGATAAACGATAATATTGAGTATAAAGCAAATACTGTAGGCAATAAAAAGAAAACTGTAAGCAACTATTTTAATTGAAATGTATTGAACTTTTGGCATTCAATATTAACACCTTATACCAAACAAAGTGCCAACTAGAAGGGTCAATATATTCTAGGACACTGTATCCATCTGTGCTTCTCAACCTTTTAACATAACTTATTCTCTCACCAGGTTCTGTGTTTGAACTAGGTCTGTCATGACATTTTTTTAAATAGCCAATATATAGTGTCCTCTTTAAAAAATATCCCAATAACAATATTGATATTTCATCTACATTAGTCTGGTTAAATATTCCCCGACAAAAACTCATTTCTATGTTGAATTAAACCTGGTTAGAATAAAATGTATATTAAATGTATGGATTCAGATAATACTGTATTACTGCAAAAATAGAGTAGCCATATGTTTTGTTTTTTCCTTTTCTTTTCAAATCTCACCTCCTGTATACACGGCTGTCGGAGTAAAGCAGCTTTTTTGGGGGTGGGGGAACTTAGTGACTGTTTGTCAAACTGCTGCAGCGTTTCTCTGGCTTTTGAAAAGTGTGGACCAGTAATATGTTCTCCGGACTATCGCGCTTCTATTTGGATAGTGGCTAAAGCGCTCGGTTTCCTCTCGCTAACAGTAGCGCTGATTAGCTTTGATACACTGACTGGGCGGGGGTTTCGTTTCGTTCTCAGTTGGACATACCTGCAGTGTGCATTAATGTTGTTATTCTCTCCGTGATGCTTCTTTTGGCTGGAACTCCAAGTGTTTTCACACGAGCCCCTCTTGCTCCGCGATAAAGTTCACAGAAAGTGTCGGAATCAGCACGGCACTTTGTTTACACCCCGCCTCTTTCCAAAAGCAGCGCTGATCTATAAATTATCTGGATACATGCGGGGATACGGCTGATGTGCTTCAGTGCTGTCTTTACGCACTTGGAGACGGGTTGGATGGACGCTCCGCTCAGTCAGCGCTGTGATAGCGTTCATTCTTCTGTATTTATTTTAAGCACACGCAGGACGTGCATTTATCGAGACTAAAAATGTTATCGTCCTTCATTTTACTTATCGAGCGATAAGTCGATATAGTAATTATCGCGGCAGGCCTAGCTGGACCACAAAATATTGTTGCATAAATTAAACAAATATGGTATCAGAGGTGTGGCACACCAATGGATTACCAGCTACTTAAAAACAGAAGTCAATTTGTTGAAATTAACAGCATAAAGTCTAAAAATTGTAACATAACTTGCGGGGTACCACAAGGATCGGTCCTAGGACCTATACTTTTTCTTCTATATGTAAATGACATTGTGTCTGTGTCTCAGTTACTTAGGTGCATTCTATTTGCGGATGACACCACTTTATTCTATTCAGGAAAAAATATAAAAGATGTCTTACAAATCGTAGAGAATGAATTTCAAAAATTATGAGGTGGTTCAGTGCCAACAAATTGTCCCTAAATATTAGCAAGACAAAGTTTATGATTTTTTGTAGTAAAAGGAAATATGTCGAAGCGTCATTGTTTATTAATGGATTAGAAATCGAAAGGGCAAATGAGATTATGTTTCTAGGTATTATGATTGATGAACACTTGACATGGAAATCACATATTGATAATGTCAAAGTAAAGGTATCCCAATTAAAAGCTGTGGTGCATAAAGTCAAAGATTCTCTAAACAAGAGTGCATTGTTTTTGTTGTATAACTCATCGATTGTTCCATACCTGACCTACTGCATTGAAGTGTGGGGAAGTGCCTGCAAAACATACATTAATCCAATTTTTCTTTTACAGAAAAGAGCGATTAGAGTCGTCAGTGGAAAAGGATACAGAGACCATACTAATCCTTTGTTCATACAACTAAAAACGCTTAAATTTAACGAATTAGTAGAGTTTAATCTACTAAAAGCCATGTATAAAGCTCATCTGGAAAATTTACCAAACAATTTGCAAAACAGATTCACTAAGAGAAAAAGTAGATATGATCTAAAAGGTACTGAGCTTTTACAAAACCCAGGTTTCAATCGGCTGTAAAGGAAAGATGTATATCAATCAATGGTGTCGCTCTGTGGAACAGTCTTGATTGCAAAATTAAAACGTCTAAGTCCATTTACATGTTTAAGAAGTATGTTAAATTATCAATGTTACAGAAATATGATACTGCGGAGTAGCAGATCAACGTTATTTATGTATTTTAGGTTTTGATGTCTTGGACCAAAAAAACAAAAAAAAGAGAAAAGAAAAAAGATGGCTGCATGAGACAGCTTAAAAGTTAAATGAACTGGAACTGTAAATGATTTTGTGTTGATAGGGGGCAGACATTATAAGTTTTTACTTCTTTCTGCTCCTTTTCATTCATGTTAAATGCTGTTGTTGCATTTGTTTTTAAATGAATGAAATAAAAAAAAAATGAAATTTAAAAAAAAAATGAAACGTTAGCATTTAGCCACATACGTTTGTTAAGTGGTGACGTCACAGCTCTACTTCCGGATCCGCAGATGTGCGAGAAACTACAAAAAACTCTTTAATACCACAATCAATATTTCTGAAATTTAACAGAGAGTTACTGAACATACTTATTTATCAGGCCCATTAGCCAAAAATGCTGCACCTACTTCTATAAAAGTAATATTTACCAAATCGCTACATCCAGGTTAGTGGAGAAAAATGCTAACGGCGCAGAAGCTACGCTAAACCCGGAAGTAGCGACTTTAGTAATATTACTTTTTTAGCAGCTGGTGCAGCATTTTTGTCTAATGAGTCTGAGAAATTAGTAGCTTCAGTAACTCTCTGTTGAGTTTCAGAAATATTGATGGTTTTTTTCCCGCATATTTGCCCGTCTGCCTGGACCCGGAAGCAGAAGCTGTGACGTCAGACTTAACAAATATATTTAGGTGATGTCAGAGCCTGGTTAGAAATCATTACTGAACAAACAGAGTTTTGAGATTTAACTTTAGTGAGGAATTAGCGTAAAACAGTGGTATCAGAGCTAAAGGCTAAGTCATATTCAGTGAACACAGAAATGACATACTAAATTTACCTTTCTATATCCTAGTTTTACATGGGGTAAATCCAACTTCTGGGGAGTGGACTCTTCTTTAGGAAGGTTGAATAAAGTCCTGTCCTCGCAGCCAAACGTGCTTTTTCTCCGTGACATTATCGTGAGGTAAGAAAAAAGAACAGGTGTCCAGAGTAGGTTAGAAAGAGCTCCTTCTTCACAACTTTCGGTGCAAACATGACATCTGTTCAGACGCTCAGAGGGTGCGTTTGTTTTTCTTGCAGGGGCAGCGCGGAGGCGTCAGTCACTTCCTTTTTTTTCAGGATTCAGGAGGATTGCTTAGAACTGAATGAAGCCAAAAACACTCAGGGGTGTTTTAGATAAGAAATAAAGGAAATAGCATAACATGGTTAAAAGCTCCAAAATGTTGATTTTGCATGATATAGGACCTTTAAAATATGGATCTGTCCCATATGTGGCTGTAAAACTCCACATCCTGTATTAAATCAATATGAGATTTGATTTGTTCCTTATTTCCGTCACATAAATATGATCATATTGCAGACTGGGGCTCAGGTCGGTGCCCTTGGACACGGGGAGCTGGAAAAAAAAGTACTGATCACATGAAGGCCACTGATCTACATGTCGAGACCAAATAAATCATGAGTTCTTCTTTTTAACCTGATTATTTTAAACAATAGAGTTCATGGCTTTATCATAATAACATTTCCAGCTTATCAAGAGTGCAGACGTATCTCTGCTTGCTGCTGCCACTTGCTTCTTTATTTGCTTTTTAAATCATTCTATTTTTGGGCACATGTCTTGGATATGATTTTATTCTCTTCTTTTAAGTGAACCAAGGCTTTTTACTCATTTTGATGCCATTTTTACAACTTATTTGACGAACCAGCGACAACAGTCTTGTCAACATGGCTGAGGGAGTAACGCAAACATCTTGTGAAAGCTGTTGAGACAAGATTTTTGCCTTAGAGACGGAAAAAGGACTTAATGACACGCTCCCTGTGGAACCCGGTAAGAAGACGGAAAAAACTGATACTTGCAACCTAAAGCTAAACGATACCATAACATTCCCAAAACTTAACAGACAACTTGGTGCTAGGCCAAAGCAAAGACAACATGCTAGTAAAGATGCACCTGGAATAAAGTTAACAGATTTTCACCTCTCTCAGAGGATGAGTATAATGAACAGAGAAAGTCAGAGAGAAACAGAGAACAAGAAGTCAAAACAAAGATGGAGAGAAAAACTGTGCCAAGTGTCAAGGCCAGAGATATCCTGTTGCTTGAGACGGAGCCATATCTAATGTCAACAATACAAGAATTACTACAATCACTTATCCGTCGGCTACAGTTTCTTACATTATAGATGTTCTAAACAAGAAAATTACAAATAACCCTGGGATAAATACACTTGTTTTACATGTTGGTGCTGTTGACATAAGAAACAGAGAGTCTGAAGCCCTGAAAGAAAAGTTTAATACACTTTTTGAGAGACTTGATTGTCTGGACAAAGACGCGATACAAATTTTCATCAGTGGACCTATCCCAAACATCGACGGGAGAATAAACAAATTCTCACGGCTGTTTCAGTTGAATACATAGCTGTCCAAAGTCTGTGAGTCAAGAGGACTGTATTTCATAGAGAACTTTAATCTTTTCTGGAAACGCGACGATCTGTTTAAAGGAAATGGCCCACATTTGAGCAGAGGTGGAGTGAGACGACTGACGGAAAATCTCCTCCATGCTCTGCAAAATCCGTGGAGGCCTGAGCAACAAGAGAGAGCAGAGAGGAGCATGAGAAGAGCTCCTGGCTCACCAGCAAAGGCTTCGCCTGCATCCCCAATAAAAGATTCAGTCGCAGCTGCATCATCTGCACCTACAGTAAAGGACTCAGCCACAGTTAAGGATCCAGCCACAGTTAAGGAACTAGCTGCACCAGAAAACATCTCAACCATAGCAGCGGCGCCACCTGCATCTGCATCTCCGGGGAAAAGCTCAGCTTCAGCACCACCTGCATATATAGTAAATGATTCAGCCGAAGGAGCACTTTCATCAACTCCACCACAGGCCTTGAGCCCGACTGGTACATCTACACCCTCCAGAGACTTTTCTGAATCATTCCCATCACCAAAGTCACCAATGGGATTTCCCAACCATTTTGAAGCCTTGATAAAGCAAGTGATTCAAATGATTCCCTCACTCCAGTCATGTCAAGACCAAAGCTTTCAACCCCGAAGAAGTATCATGCCCCTCTCCCACCTCCGATTTCCAGCAGCTTCACTGCTGCTGTCTAGGACATTATGGCCTCTCAGTTGCTACCATGCATAGCAAACTCAAAACCAACCAGAGGTCCACAGAGCGAGTGTGTTCTTCTGAAACAATTAGTACTGTCAAACAACATAGATTAGATAAGAGGGCAACAGTCAGACCGTCCAATCAAAGAACTCTAATCCATATCCCTTGCAAAAAGATTCCATCCACTCAAACAGAGATAAATCTCAAACATGCTTTTTAATAAATAGTTTTATTTCCTCTTATAATCTAGATTTTATGTTTTTAACTGAAACATGGCTTGACAAAAACACTGGTAACGCAGTTTTGATTGAGTGTAGTCCATCAAATTTCAATTTTGTGTCTGAAACACGCCAAAACCAGAGGGGCGGGGGTGTCTGTGCAATATTCAGGGACAATATAGTCATCCACAAATTGTCATTTGGGGTTTTTCTATCATTTGAGTATGTGTCTTTCAAAATGGAGATAAAACAATCTTCCATTCTTTATATGACTATTTACAAACCACCACAGAATTGTTTTATCGAAGACTTCACTGAATTACTTTCATTTATATGCACTGATTTTGATTGTTTAGTCATTTCAGGTGATTTTAATGTGCATGTGGATGTGACCAATGACAGGCATGCAAAAGAACTTAATGCTGTTCTTGAAATGTTTGGTTTAACTCAGCACGTGAGTGAGGCGACTGACAACAAAGGTCACACTCTAGATCTAGTTATTACAAAAGGTGTTAATATATCAAATGTGAATGTTGTTGATGCTGCTTTATCTGATCATTCTTGTGTCTTTTTTGACTTGTCTGTTACACCCAAACCAGTGGTTGGGCCTGGA
This sequence comes from Neogobius melanostomus, assembly GCA_007210695.1. NCBI lineage: Eukaryota > Metazoa > Chordata > Actinopteri > Gobiiformes > Gobiidae > Neogobius > Neogobius melanostomus. Next base: position 345,665 of record VHKM01000677.1, read on the forward strand.
GTTATTCAGAGAAGACACATAAATGATACAACAGGGACACAGTTTATGTAAATGATCAGATTTGAAAATCCTCCATGTTCAAATGCTGATAATCTGTTGGACTCTTATACATCAAGCGTATTAAATGTTTTGGATACTATTGCTCCTGTCAAGGTTAAAATGGTTAACAATAGACAAAAGGCACCTTGGAGAAGTGAAGATTCGGTCAGGGCACAGAAAAGGGAGTGCCGAAAAGCCGAAAGGAAATGGCGCAAGTCAAAGCTCCAGGTTCATTGTGAGATATACAAAGAAGTGCTTTGTGAGTTCAACCAGATTTTGCGTGGAGAAAGGGAGAAGTACTTCTCTAAAATCATCGCAAACTGCAGAAACAATTCTCGTGTTCTGTTTTCCACAGTAAACAGATTAACTAACCCTCCAGTTTCACTGCCCTTAGAACTAATCTCTACATCTAAGTGCAATGAGTTTGCAATATTTTTTTATGACAAAGTCCAAGGCATTAAAAATGCCATAATTTCCACAACACAAATAGCAACCCTGCCACCAGCTAGACACCTTGAGCTGACACATTTCACACCTGTTACTGGCAAAACAATCGAAGAGGTTATCTCCGGTCTGAGTTCATGTACATGCTGCCTTGATGAATTACCCACTAGATTTCTGAAGTCTGTGCTGACCAGCTTGTTACCACAACTTGTTCAGTTAGTTAACATCTCATTTGAGACTGGAGCATTTCCAAAGGCCTTGAAAACCACGGTCATTAAGCCTCTTCTAAAGAAGAGCAGCCTTGATCCCAAGGAACTGAACAACTACCGGCCCATATCAAACCTACCGTTCTTAGGAAAAGTCCTAGAGAAAGTAATATATCAACAGCTCACTTACTTTCTCCTATCTAACAATGTGTTTGATACTTTCCAGTCAGGATTTAGGCCCCACCACAGCACTGAGACAGCTCTGATCAAGGTGAGAAATGATATCCGTATGAACACCAACGCAGGTAAGGTCTCAGTTTTAGTTCTGCTGGACCTGAGCGCTGCCTTTGACACAGTGGACCACGGGATCTTACTTCACAGGTTAGAAAACTGGGTGGGAATCTCTGGTACTGCTCTAAACTGGTTCAAGTCCTATCTCGAGGATCGTGATGGATGAGCAACATCACGATGGAGAGCAACCATCGTGATGCCACGCCCCCTCCTGTCAGTAACACCGCTGATCTTCTGTGGGCCTTGTAAACCTACAAACTTTGCAGGGATTGCACTGTAAATTAAATCGCGAATATAGCTAATATACACGCTAGTTTAAGTAGCCTGCCAGAAGCCCGAAGACATGAGGTGTTAGTCGTAATTATTAAAATAAAGACGCAGCGCTGCTCTGTTTCTGACGCGCGGGGCTCTCTCTCCCTCTCTCTCTCTAAAAGCAGCTACTGTTTAACACCGCATGGTTTCACTTTGCTTTTCGTACGGAAACTAAACAGTTTTAAAATGCCGCGATGGATCTCACATCAGAGCGGAGAGGATGGGTTTGGATATTCTCACGAAGGACTGAGAGAGGAGAGAGAGGAGGGAAAGAGGCGCGGTGCAGAGCACACGGACCGAGCGGCGCGTGGAGCAGCTTCAATAACGTAGGCTATGACGCAAACTTCTAAATATTGTCCCCACTATTTCTTAAACATTACGTTAAAATTGAGCAAAAGCAAATAATAAGCTCCGATTTACAGCTGTATTAGTGTGATAAGAGCCTTGGTATTGAGGAGCAGATGACGCTCTAAATAAGTCGAGTTTTAACACATTTCTATTGCAAAATTCATGTTCCATGACTCTGTTCAGAGCATGTTTAGTTTAGATACATTTATCCTGCAATCTCACATTTTTCCCAACATAAATAAAATGCAGCCTGTATATAGGCTATGTAAATGTCTTTAAAAATGCTTATAATGAGAGATAGACGATATCATCGTCCATCACGATGGTTCACTGTAAACATCATCAACTGCCAATTAAGGGGACATCGCCCAACCCTAGTGGCCATGTCCTATCTAGAGTTTTATTAAAGATATTTGCATTAAAACTCTTAAAGAGTAACTAACCCCCCTTCCAGAGCCTCAGCCTCTGATTTGAAAATCTCAACAGAAAAGGGGCGTTGCCTGGAGGACTAAGGGGCGCGGGGGAGGGGTGGGAGGGGTCTGGGTCGGTGATTGACAGGCCTGAGTCATGTGACTTTTATTTACTTCAACTCGTAAACAAAGTCCGAGCATGGAGTTCCAGCGACTACACAGTAGTACAATACAGTACAACAAACAATATACACTAAAATTACACACGATATTGAACTCTAAAACCAATACTAACAAATGTCCTAAACTAAATTCAGCAACTAATCTAGCAATAAAAGCAACTAATGACTAAAACTACAATATTCAACAACACTATAACACTACACCATTATTTATAATACAAAAAGCTATGCTAAATAAATCTACCTAAATGCTATAATAGTATATAACGGTGGCTCAGCGGTTAGCGCTCGTGCTTCACAGCTAGAAGGTCCTGGGTTCGATTCCCACCTGGACGGGGCCTTTCTGTGTGGAGTTTGCATGTTCTCCCCGTGTCTGCGTAGGTTTCCTCCGGGTACTCCGGTTTCCCCTACCACTAAAAACATGTACAATAGGCCAGGATGAATGAGAGTGCGCATGGGGGACGACAGATGGAAATTAGCCCAAGGCTACATCACGGCGCAGTAAGGATACAGATATGTGAAAAAAATGACAAATATCCCTAGTGGAGGGTGGAGGAGAGGTCCTTGGAAAGATGGATAGAAAAAGGCCTGGTGGAGCTGAAAAGGCCTGGTTAAGAAAAAGAAAGGCACTGGAAGGAGATGCAACTAAGTGTGCGAAGCTCACAGACATTTATTCAAGAAGAAAGACGGACGAGGGAAATGGAAAAGGAGATGTAGAAAAAAAAAGAAAGTACTTTTGAATGAGTTGGATTCTCAGTCACAACGACGACGATACATAGGCTACTTAAAACTAGTCTTGTTTAGAGCGCCATATGTGGTTTGACAGTAAAATATTATATTAAGAGCGTGCATTATATAGATGCTATGCAAAAATGCATTACTAATTACAAGCTTAATCAGCAACAAAACAGCAAAGTGAAAGTAGTACACACGCGACGACTAGACGATTAGAGAACAAGTACTTTACTTACTAGTACTGAGTGGAAAGGTCAAAGTTGTACACTGTAATTAAAATATTTGTCAATCCAATAAATGTATCAGATCGTCTATTACATAGAAAACAAAATACTATCCAAATACTAATGCAGCATGCATGAGTAGGTGGTATATCATACTACACTACTAGTACTACTAATCTCTAACAGCATGATTTTAATGTTGTAGTATCTGAGCAGCAAAGCCAAGTTGAAAGTAGACCTGATCAAAGTGAAGTTGGAGAAGGAATAACAAGCACTGCTGAGTGGAGTGGGAGGTGAAACGATACGTTTCTCTCTGTGAGTAAAATTCTACTCATAATCCATTGTTTCATTTTATTGCATCTTTCCTATGTACATTTTCCGTAGGTATTCCAAATGCTGAGAGAAAGGACAGTGGACAGAGGCCAGTGCCCAGCGAGACTAGGGGTGGACGATATGGCAAAAATAGAATATCACGATTTTTGAATTATAAACTTACGATTTCAATTTTATCACGATTTTTTTATAATGACAAAAATAACTTAAATTACACTGAAGAAAAATACTAATTTATTCAACTTTGTGATAATCAACACAGCAATCATAGACTTGGACCTAAAGCAAACTCACTTTATGAATGAAAAACACAATAAAACTCCAGATAATAAAATGAGGTTGAAGTAAAAGAGTAAGTTTGGTAAATGCTTGTTACTGTTTGGCATCTTTTCTGAGACGTCTCTCTCATGACATCGAGCTGCTGTAAATGTAACGCTCTGTCGCTGTCGCACCCTTTCACAATAAGAGTCTTACTGAACCAATAACATGCAGCCACTTTTATTGTGTAAAACTCACACAGGAATAGGTTAACCACAGAAAGTGGTTTTAACCTATTCAGAAAAAAAAAATCCTTGTATTGCTCTGTATGTTTGGCCTATGCACCCACTTCTACTGAAAGTCCCTTTTGAAGGGCATGAAAACATGTTCATCAAAGAATTGAGGAGCAGGAAAAGAGTAAGCTCCATAGAGACAGTGCTGATGCATATTTCTTGTTTTCTAAAAAGGCTGATATTAAAAGCCTTTTGAAGGGAAAGCAAGCTTGTGTTGGTCATGAACAGGTAAAACAGAAGCGGCAGGTAATGGAGCGTGTTATTCATGTGGTTAAAGTCTTGGGAAAATGTGGACTAAGTTACAGAGGGCATAGAGCAGAAGCTGCCTACCAGCTCGAGAACTCCACTGTTTTTCATGGAAACTTCTTAGAGTTGGTATTACTTGTGAGCCGATATGATCTGTGTCTTCAACAACCTGTTAACAGATGCATTGAACAAAGTAAAAACACAGTGAGAGTGGGGCAAAGGGGAGAGGCTCCCTTTGACTCTAATGTCAAATAACACTGTTGGAAAAGTGGTGGATTGTCTTAGTCAGTTGATAAAACAAACGATTGCCAATGAAGTTAGAGAGGCAGCCATGTTTTCCATCCAAACTGACACCACTCAAGATATTACCTCAACAGATCAGTGTTCAATTATTTTAAGATCTGTGACAGATGTTGTTCATGAACGGTTAGTTGATGTGGTTAACTGTGAAAAGTCCACAGGGAAGTATTTTCTGGACCTGCTGAAAAACACACTGCTCAAGCTTAATCTTGATATAAGCAAATGTGTTGGTAACTCCACAGATGGAGCCGCAAATATGAATGAATGAATGGTTTATTTTGGTTGATTGATGCATTTAAATTTCCAAACAGTAACAATAACAACAAAACAAAAAAATTCAACCAAAAAGGAATTGGCTAAAGCAATGCTTATTTATGCCTATCCTTGTTCAAACCACATAACTGATGCTAAAACAGCTGATCACATTAATGATTTACATTATCAAATAAAAATAAACAGACAGAATAATGAATGATATGTACACATACACATCTCCATGTTATACAAGCTTGAGCTAATCACTCATATTCTTCTGCTTCATTTATTATTTATTTATTTATTTGGTCGGGACAGTGCATGTTAATGAACATACATGGGTCTCGTGCATGTAAACAAGCCACACCGGATTGTAGCCTTGGGCTAATTTGCATCCGTTGTCCCCCATGCGCACTCTCAAACACACTCTCATTCATCCTGGCCTATTGTACATGTTTTTAGTGGTAGGGTAGGTAAAAGAATGCAACAATGGGAGGAGGTCAGTCAGGACCAACGCCATAGGAGACTGATTCCCATAGGAGAAACCAGGTGGTGGGCTAAGGATGAGGCTCTTTGTAAAGTGTTGGGGTCCTATGCTAATCCACAGGGTGCATTGTATGTGGACCGACTTGTGACTTTAGAATCAGTTTTAGAAGATGGGACAATGAAGCCAACAGTGAGGGCAAAAGCAAAGGGCTTTTTAACGTCATAAGCCCATCTGCCCCGCCGTGACTGAATAAATGCAACGCCAGTGTGTGACTACCGCTTCGACCAAAACACACTTATCATACATCAAAATGTCACAGAGACTCCTCAACAAAAGTATCCACTCCAAACTCCATCTAACACAGCTCAACCCTCGAGCAATAAAACACCCACATGGCTAGAATTTAACTTTTGACCAACTACTTCCCAAAACACGACCTGCAGAACACAAAGCTACAGCCAAAGAAAGCTAACAACTCACTGACTCGATCGGTGTAAAGCTTATTTGCACAGCAATAAACGTTTCCAGCAGAGCCCGCATCAAACTGCACAAAAAACACCAGCAAAACTAAATAACACGTGAAAAATTCTGTCTTACTTTTGTAGCTTCTCCGCTCCATGACTCTGCAAGTCCGTAAACGCTTTCTTCTTCTTCTTCTTCTTCTTCTTCTTCGGCTGCTTAACGGCGGATGCGGACTATCTTAGCGCACTACCGCCACCCTCCAGATAGCGTCTGATCATCAATATGGCTCACATCCTTAAAAACACAAACCCAAAACCAAATCAAAAAATTATTAAGCCAAACCAATAACAGAATATTGATAAACAAACAGGCCAAAAAAAGATATTAAATTAAAATATGAAAATATTCTACAAAAACAACAAGCACAGACTAATAAATGAGACAAAAGGCAATGGGAAAAGCAGTAGACTTTTCATCTATGGTTATGCGTTCACTTGACAATACAGCTTTCACTGACAATCAGTAATACAATAATACTAACAGTTATAATAATAATAATACAGCAGGATTTCCGCGGAACAAGGAGCTTCCGTGTAGCCTGCTGTCCTCATGTCCTGTACTACTACTACTACTACTACTACTACTACTACTACTACTACTAATACTAATACTACTACTACTACTACTACTACTACTACTACTACTACTAATGGTATCAGGCCAGTAACTGTATTATAACTAATGCAGTTTTTTTAATCACGTCACTACTATATGAGACATGTAACGTTATATACAGTGCTTTGTGAAAGTACTAATACACCTTGAACTTTTGCACATTTTGTCATGTTTACAACCCTAAACATAAAGATTTTATTTTGAATTTTTTACTGAAAGTTCACACACAAGTAACAGACAACTGTGAAGTGAAAGCAAAATGATACATGATTCTGTTATTTTTCAAAAAATAGAAAAGTGAAAAGTGGGGCGTGCATAAGTATTCATACAGCATTTTCTGAGTGCATTAAATTGCCTTTATAACATTCCTAATGACTGCAGAATGTTCACACCTTGCCCTAACCATTAAATAGAGAACACCTGTGTGTAATCTACTCTCAGTATAATTACAGCTGTTCTGTGAGGGCCTCAGAGCTATGGTCAGAGTGTATTGGTCACTAAACAACATCATGAAGGCCAAGGAGCACACCAGAGAGGTCAGAGATAAAGCTGTGGAGAAGTTTAAAGCAGCGTTAAGTTATACAAAGATTTCCTAAGATTTGAACATCTCACGGAGCACTGTTCAATCCATCATTCAGAAATGGAAAGAGCATAGCACCACTGCGAACTTACCAAGACACGGCCGTCCACCTAAACTAACAGACCGAACAAGGAGAGCACTGGTCAGAAATGCAACCAAGTGCCCTAAGATAACTCTGGAGGAGCTGCGACGTACTGCCACTGAGCTGGGGGAATCTGTACATGGGACAACTATAAGTCGTACTCTACACAAATCTGGCCTTCATGGACGAGTGGCGAGAAGAAAGCCATTATTGAAAGGAGGCCATAAGAAATCCTGTTTGAAGTTTGCTAGAAGTCATATGGAGGACACAGCTACCATGTGGAAGAAGGTGCTTTGGTCAGATGAGACAAAAATTTAACTTTTTGAAAATTTTTGGCCCAAATGCAAAACGTTATGTATGGAGCAAACCTAACACTGCTCATCGTCCTGCCCCAGTGTCAAATATGGTGGGGGAGCATCATGCTATGGGGCTGCTTTTCCTCAGACTAGGAAGATTGTAAGAATAGTTGGGAAGATGGATGGAGCCAAATACAGGGACATTTTGGAGGAAAACCTGCTGGAGTCAGCAAGAGAATTGAGGCTGGGGCGGAGATTCACCTTCCAGCAGGACAATGACCCTAAACACAAAGCTAAATCTACAATGGAATGGTTTAAAAACAAACATATTAATGTGTTAGAATGGCCCAGTCAAAGTCCTGACCTAAATCCTATTGAAAATCTGTGGAAAGACTGAAAACTGCTGTTCACAAACGCTCTCCTTCTAATTTGACAGAGCTTGAGTTGTTTTGTAAAGAGGAATGGGCTAAAATGTCAGTCTCTACATGTGCAAACCTTGTAGTCATACCCCAGAAGACTTGCTGCTGTTATTGCAGCAAAAGGGGGTTCCACAAAGTATTAAGTCATGCTGTATGAATACTTATGCACGCCCACTTTTCACTTTTCTATTTTTGGAAAAATAACAGAATCATGTATCATTTTGCTTTCACTTCACAGTTGTCTGTTACTTGTGTGTGAACTTTCAGTAAAAATTCAAAATCAAATATTTACGTTAAGGGTTGTAAACATGACAAAATGTGCAAAACTGTATTAGTACTTTCGCAAGGCACTGTATGTTTAAAAGGCAGTCGAATTTCCTATTTGGATTAATTTTGTTTTTTGAAAATGTCTTTTTATGAATTGGTGAATAAATGGCTGAAAATATTTTGTTGTTTGTGGTTAGTACAAATATGTCCCCATAAAGGTACAATGGGTTTGTCACTGGGGTGGTTCCCAAAAAACGAATTTGTACCCTCTTCTAAAGGTACGTTTTTGTCCCGTACATTAAGGTCCATTATTGTCCCAAGGGGTACAAATCTGTTCTCATAGGGTACAAACTATATGGGTACTAAATTGTGCCCACTTCAAAGGGTACAATGGGTGTACCCTTGAGGGTACCACCCCAGTGACGAGCCATTGAACCCTTAAAGGTACAGTTATGACACTTTATTTTTAACAGTGTACTCCAACATTCTGAATCAGCACTTTTTCTTACAGATTTGTTTGTAACTCAGTAATTACTTTGTCCAGTAACAAGTTACTTTTATCTTACTGTAACTCAGTTACCAACGCACTTACTTTAGTGAAGAAGTAACAAGTAACTATAACTGATTACTTTTTTACAGTAATCTTCCCAACACTGGTCACCAGGACCAAGTGTGAGGAACCACAGAAAGTGTCTCTTATTGGTCAGTGAGAAAAGTAAATGTCCATCACATAACAGAGGCAGAGATGAGGATTTAAACATTTTATTTACAATTTGAGAAGAATCAAAATGGAAACTGAAAACTTATAAAGACTGAACAGTTAGCTCATATTAATGCAAACATTTCTGATTATAACATTTAATAAATATACAGTATTTCATAAACAAATGTTTTTTTCAGAAAAACAAATTAAAAACAGTTGGTGATTAAAAGGTATTTTCAGAAGCAGAATTTAAAAAGTCAATTCAAATAAAATAAATCACTTGTACAATTCATTGTTTTCACGAGGTCAAAAAGAAGAACAATCTTAAAAGGTTTGTGTTGAACAACATGTAAATTGATTTTTGATTCAAACAGAATAAACAGACAATTTCAGAAATAAAGAAAAATGTGTTAAGTGTTGGATGTTGAAATGTGCTTTAAACACTGAGTGTTCATGTGTGTTTTAGATTACTGGAAACATTTCTGATTATAACTCATTTAACATGTATACAGTATTTAATAAACAATATGTACATTAACGACATTTGTAAAACTTCTCAACTACTTAAATTCATCCTGTATATTTTGCATCAGGAGACGATTTACAACAACTGTGTCAGATTGTTAACTTGGAACTCAAGAGTGTCAAGAAGTGGGTCAAACAAAATAAACTATGATATTCGGCAATCGTAATTCCAATGCTCAGGAAGCAATTCAGATACAGGGTGTTGTCATAAAGCGGGTGCATGAAATCAAATTCCTTGGAGTTATTATAGATGATAAAATGACTTGGAAATCGCACATTAAATATATATCTACTAACATTTCTAGAAGCATTGCAGTAATAGCAAAAGCAAAGCACATTTTAAATATCAGAGCTCTGCCTACCTTATACTGTTCTCTGATTTTGCCCTATTTAAATTACTGCACTGTGGTTTGGGGTAGTACTTATAAAAACACAGTTAAACCAATAGTAATGCTACAAAAAAGAGCTATCCGAGTAATTCATAAAGTTGGGTTTTTGGACCACACAAACTCATTATTTTTAAAATCAAAGATCATGAAGTTCTGTGACATTGTTGAGTTCCAAACTGTACAGATGTTATACAAAGCAAGATACAAACTGTTACCGGGCCAAATACAAAGAAGGTTCCAAGAACGTACTGGTTGTTATGAATTATGTGATGAATTGAACTTTAGGATTCAGAAACATAGCTCAACTTTGAAAAGCTTTAGCCCAACAGTTAATGGTGTACAATTGTGGAACAAAATGGAGATGGAGTTGAAACGATGTCCAAACATCAACCTGTTCAAATATAAATACAAACAAAAGACCTTTGAAAAGTACAGAGAAGAAGAAACACGTTGCCACAAGGGGGAGTTGTAGGATCAATTTGCATTTGCATTTTATTAACTAAGACAGTGTTGTTGCTCTGAACGGTTGTCATTCTATTGCTCTAAATTACACATTGAGAATTAGGATAAGCGAGTTATGGATCTGCTGAGAGGGACCCTCCCAGCGGGCTCATAAACCTCGTCTTAACGCACCACTAAGCATAGGAACATCATCTACAAATACAGCCAGTTAGGGCAGCTGGGTGGGGGTTTGTTGATGGGGAGTTACTGCCCTCCTCAGTGGACCCGCTCTACACCCTGGCTTCTTAACGCACTACAGTATGTAGGGCTTACATATTACATAATCCATTGAACACAAAAAAAAATTGAATGATGGAAATGACAGCTGGGAAGTTGCAAGATCACGGAAAATATGTATATTAATGTGCCTTTTGAACACAGAACTAGTGCCTTTTGGAAGTTGTTAACTGTGTTTGGCAGTGGTAACGATCTGTAACCTTCTGTAACCATCTGTAAAGAAAGAAAGAAAGAAAAAAAGGGATGTGTGTGTATGTATATGTGTATGTGTGCATATATATATACTGTATATATATATATATATATAGATGTATGTATGCTTATATGTGTATAAATAACTTAATGATCGCCTTTTTCACTTGCTTTGTATTAGTCATCGCGTACATGAAATAAGACAGTAGTTGTAGTTGTGTTTCCTTTCAGTTGTGTTTCCTTTCCGTTCCGTTAAATTCTGTTAATTTATATTTATCCGAACATTTCTAGAGGTGCTTTGTGGGTGTGGTCCGTGTTGAAACGGCCGCTCTGGTGGGTTGTAGGTTCTCTTTTGCCAGTGGGGCAAATCACAAATCAAAAATCAAAGTATCATGTTGCTTAATGTAGGATTGGTAATGTCATAACAGGTAAAGTTGGGTCACGGAGGGGTACGTCGTGTGCATGCTGTATTCCCGGGCTCTTGTGTCTTGTACTTTGTAACATGCTCCCTGTACTAGTGTGATTTGATCAATTGTTTTTATTTCAATGATGTCGGGGGTGGGCGCTTATAAGCTTTTGCTTTTGCTTCAGCCCACTCCTTTTGAGCAGAATTTTAACTGCTCAAATAAACTAATAAACTAAACTAAACTAAACACACAAATGTTTTAAGAAGAAAAAAACAAATTTCAAGTTTGTTAAAAAGGTATTTCTAGAAACCGTCTTTAGAAAAAGTGTTGAAAGTTGAAATGTGCTTTAAACACTGTGAGTTTTCATGTGTGTTTTTAGATTATGTCTCCGGGTGAATGTTTTCTGACAAACTGAGCAGCAGTAAGGCCTCTCTCCTGTGTGTGTTTTTCTATGTGCAGCTAGACTACATTTGTAGGCAAATGTTTTCTGACAGATGGAGCAACTAAAAGGTTTCTCTCCTGTGTGCACTCTAATGTGATTTGTTAAAGTATATTTATTTCTACATTTCTTGTCACAAACATGACACTGGTGCGTCTTCTTCTTCTTTTCTCTTCCGTCAGCTCCAGACGTCTCTCCTGTGTGTGTTTTTCTGTGCCTCTTGAGGACAGAGATGCGTGTAAACCTTTTCTCACAGACCTGACAGCTGTAAGGTTTCTCTCCTGTGTGTGTTCTTCTATGAGCATCTAGACTACATTTGTGGGAAAATGTTTTCTCACAGTATGAACAACTAAAAGGTTTCTCTCCTGTGTGCACTCTAATGTGATTTGTTAAATCCCGTTTCACTCTAAATTTCTTGACACAAACATGACACTGGTGCTTCTTCTTCTCTTCTCCTCCGTCAGCTCCAGACGTCTCTCCGTTGTTGACCGTAGCGCTCGTCTCTGGTGCAGACTTGTTTAGGGCGGAGACTTTGGTGCTTCTGCTCTGGACCTGGTTGTGGTGATTTTCTCCATCAGCCTCTGTCTCCATCTGTGCGTCTGAGCGGCTGAATGGAGGTTCCCAGTCTTCATCATCGTCGTCAGTGTCAGACGAGTGCTCAGTGTGTCCCTCCGTCTCTGAGCGGAAATGTGGCTCTGAGCTGATGTTCCCGCGCTCAGTTTGTCTTTGTGGAAGCGGGGAGGGCTCTTCTCTCTTCACGCTCACAGCACTGGACTCTGGGAAACACCTGAAAAGAAAATAATTTTAAACCCAAATCTAATAAGTGGGATATAATGACATCAAAGCAGCTGGAGGCCTGGGGCATGGACCTAAATGAGGACATTTTACTTGAGTTGGAGGAAACATGTTCAACTAAAACTTAAAACTGAAACGTCAAAGACATTTCTTCTTCTAATATTCTGGAACGTACTTGACTCCACAAAAGCTCAATAGGTTTAATAGCAGAGGTGGTTACTTGAATAAAAGTACAGACACTACTGGTCAAATGGTCTAACGAGTTTTATGATAAATGTTTCATGTCGCACGTTTTGCATCAAAGATAATTCCTAGTTTGTGAAGCTGCTCACTAACAATGACCATCTTATCTCATGAAACCTATTCTGTTTCTGATCATTATGTGTGTTTTCGATGTTGTTTTACAACTGTATATTCCAACATTGTGTTGACAAAAATGATGTTTGAACAACGTGTTACGTGTTGCCTACACTGGCAGCTGCTCTTCCTCCTTTATGACGCTCTGCTCTTCTGGCTCCTCTTTGATCCATGAGGTCTTGGTGATTTCGATGCTTCTGCTCTGGACCTGGTTGTGGTGATTTTCTCCATCAGCCTCTGTCTCCATCTGTGCGTCTGAGCGGCTGAATGGAGGTTCCCAGTCTTCATCTTCTCTCTTCACGCACACAGCACTGGACTCTGGGAAACACCTGAAACATGATTTAAATATGAATAAACTGAACAATAATGTGACTTAGACGTGTTTGAAAGTGTGTGAGCCTACACTGGCAGCTGCTCTTCCTCCTTTATGACGCTCTGCTCTTCTGGCTCCTCTTTGATCAGTGAGGTCTCGGTGATTTCCCGTTTCAAACTCTGACCAGTGTCCTCTCTGACCAGTACGACTCTCGGGCTCAGGATCTGGTCCAGGAGCCGCTGTATCTTCCGGTTCTCGTCTAGGGAGCGACGCAGTTCCTCCTCACACTCCGCTGTCGTCCATTTAAACAGCGCACGTGTCTCTCCAGCCGGTGCAGCCAGACGCTCGTTCACCAAAGCTCTGAACGTTTGGCCTTCACACATTTTTACAAACGGCCCTAAACAGAGACGACAGAAAAAACAATGAGGTTTCAGCTGATCATTTACATGTTACTCTCCTGTCAAACAGAGCTAAAGCTGGGCCTGGACTTTTAAACTGTCACCAGAATCATCTGAAGAGCCATAACTTATTTGAAAAATTCCAGTCAGGCTTTCGCCCAGGCCATAGTACAGAAACAGCTTTGCTTAGGGTAACAAACGACTTGCTGATGGCAGCTGATTTAGGATCCCCATCACTTCAAATTCTCCTCGACCTGTCTGTGGCTTTCGACACCGTAGACCATTCTATCCTCCTCGACCGCCTCCACAATACTGTCGGTCTCTCAGGCAGCGCCCTGGAGTGGTTTAAATCTTACCTCTCTGACAGGACCGAATGTGTTACGCTAGGAGCCTGCAAGTCAAGATCCCTCCCTGTTATGTGCAGTGTTCCTCAGGGATCAGTCCTGGGCCGTATCCTTTTCATAACATACATGCTGCCACTCGGTCGTGTCATCAGCAGACACAACTTGTCTTTTCATTGCTATGCTGATGACACACAACTGTATATCAGAACTGCCCCCAACTCTCCCATGGCCCTTTCATGTGTTGCTGCTTGTCTTGAGGAGATAAAGGCATGAATGAGCAACAACTTTCTCCAGCTCAACAGTAGTAAAACCGAGGCACTACTTGTTGGCACCCCTCACCAGATCACCAACTCCTCCATATCCCAGCTCTGCTTCGATGGTCAGGCCATTGGTCTCTCCCCTCCATAACCAACCTTGGCGTCAGGTTTGATCAACAACTCGCCTTCGACGACCACATAAAAAACCTCTCCAAGACCTCATTCTATCACCTCCAAAATATCTCCATGATCCGTTCACTCCTCACCCTCTCCAACGCTGAAAAACTTGTCCATGCCTTTGTCTCCTCAAGGCTGGATTACTGTAATGGACTTTTTACTGGGATTACCTCCAAAAACATTAAAAGATTGCAATACATTCTGAACAGTGCCGCAAGAATCCTTATGCAAGTACGCAAGTATGAGCACATCACTCCAATTCTATACTCCCTCCACTGGCTCCCAGTTCCCTTCCGTATTCAATACAAAACTCTCCTTCTCACCCATAAATGCATCAGCGGCCATGGTCCATCATACCTACAAGAACTCATCCCTCTCTAAAGCTCCTGGTTCTGTTCAGTGTCTTTTTCCTATAGCCGTTAGCATTTAGCCACATACGTTTGTTAAGTGGTGACGTCACAGCTCTACTTCCGGATCCGCAGATGTGCGAGAAACTACAAAAAACTCTTTAATGCCACAATCAATATTTCTGAAACTCAACAGAGAGTTACTGAACATACTTATTTATCAGGCCCATTAGCCAAAAATGCTGCACCTACTTCTATAAAAGTAATATTTACCAAAATCGCTACATCCAGGTTAGTGGAGAAAATGCTAACGGCGCAGCAGCTCCTCTAAACCCCGAAGTAGCGACTTTAATAAATATTACTTTTTTAGCAGTAGGTGCAGCATTTTTGTCTAATGAGTCTGAGAAATAAGTAGCTGCAGTAACTCTCTGTTGAGTTTCAGAATATTGATGTTTTTTTAACTCGCATATTTGCCCGTCTGCCAGGACCCGGAAGCAAAAGCCGTGACGTCAGACTTAACAAACGTATTTAGGTGATGTCAGAGCCTGGTTAGAAATCATTACTGAACAAACAGAGCTTTTGAGATTTAACTTTAGTGAGGAATTAGCGTAAAACAGTGGCATCAGAGCTAAAGGCTAAGTCATATTCAATGAATTTTCTGCTTTTGTTTGGTCAGATTCAGTGAACACAGAAATGACATACTAAATTTACCTTTCTATATCCTAGTTTTACATGGGGTAAATCCAACTTCTGGGGAGTGGACTCTTCTTTAGGAAGGTTGAATAAAGTCCTGTCCTCGCAGCCAAACGTGCTTTTCTCCGTGACATTATCGTGAGGTAAGAAAAAAGAACAGGTGTCCAGAGTAGGTTAGAAAGAGCTCCTTCTTCACAACTTTCGGTGCAAACATGACATCTGTTCAGACGCTCAGGTGGTGCGTTTGTTTTCCCTGCAGGGGCAGCGCGGAGACGTCAGTCACTTCCTTTTTTTTCAGGATTCAGGAGGATTGCTTAGAACTGAATGAAGCCAAAAACACTCAGGGCTGTTTTAGATAAGGAAATAGCATAACATGGTTAAAAGCTCCAAAATCTCGATTTTGCATGATATAGGACCTTTAAAATATGGATCTGTCCCATATTTGGCTGTAAAACTCTACGTCCTGTATTAAATCAATATGAGATTTGATTTGTTCCTTATTTCCGTTACATAAATATGATCATATTGCAGACTGGGGCTCAGGTCGGTGCCCCTTGGACACAGGGAGCTGGAAAAAAAGTACTGATCACATGAAGGCCACTGATCTACATGTCGAGACCAAATAAATCATGAGTTCTTCTTTTTAACCTGATTATTTTAAACAATAGAGTTCATGGCTTTATCATAATAACATTTCCTGCTTATCAAGAGTGCAGACGTATCACTGCTTGCTGCTGCCGCTTGCCTCTTTATTTGCTTTTTAAATCATTCTATTTTTGGGCACATGTCTTGGATATGATTTTATTCTCTTCTTTTAAGTGAACCAAGGCTTTTTACTCATTTTATGCCATTTTTACAACTCATTTGACGAACCAGCAACGACAATCTTGTCAACATGGCTGAGGGAGTAACGCAAACATCTCCTTGTGAAAGCTGTCGGATGTATCAACAAGAAATTTCCTGCTACGGGACAAGATTTTTGCCTTAGAGACGGAAAAAGGACTTAATGACACGCTCCCTGTGGAACCCGGTAAGAAGACGGAAAAAACTGATACTTGCAACATGAAGCTAAACGATACCATAACATTCCCAAAACTTAACAGACACCTTGGTGCTAGGCCAAAGAAAAGACAACATGCTTGTAAAGATGCACCAGGAATAAAGTTAACAGATTTTCACCTCTCTCAGAGGATGAGTATAACAAACAGAGAAAGTCGGAGAGAAACAGAGAACAAGAAGTCAAAACAAAGATGGAGAGAAAAACTGTGCCAAGTGTCAAGGCCAGAGATATCCTGTTGCTTGGAGACGGAGCCATATCTAATGTCAACAATACAAGAATTACTACAATCACTTATCCGTCGGCTACAGTTTCTTACATTATAGATGTTCTAAACAAGAAAATTACAAATAACCCTGGGATAAATACACTTGTTTTACATGTTGGTGCTGTTGACATAAGAAACAGAGAGTCTGAAGCCCTGAAAGAAAAGTTTAATAAACTTTTTGAGAGACTTGATTGTCTGGACAAAGACGCAATACAAATTTCAGTGGACCCAAACATCGACGGGAGAATAAACAAATTCTCCCGGCTGTTTCAGTTGAATACATGGCTGTCCAAAGTCTGTGAGTCAAGAGGACTGTATTTCATAGAGAACTTTAATCTTTTCTGGAAACGCGACGATCTGTTTAAAGGAAATGGCCCACATTTGAGCAGAGGTGGAGTGAGACGACTGACGGAAAATCTCCTCCATGCTCTGCAAAATCAGTGGAGGCCTGAGCAAGAAGAGAGAGCAGAGAGGAGCATGAGAAGAACTCCTGGCTCACCAGCAAAGGTTTCGCCTGCATCCCCAATAAAAGATTCAGTCGCAGCTGCATCATCTGCACCTACAGTAATGGACTCAGCCACAGTTAAGGATTCAGCCACAGTTAAGGAATTAGCTGCACCGGAAAACATCTCAACCATAGCAGCGGCGCCACCTGCATCTGCATCTCCGGGGAAAAGCTCAGCTTCAGCACCACCTGCATCTATAGTAAATGATTCAGCCGAAGGAGCACTTTCATCAACTCCACCACAGGCCTTGAGCCCGACTGGTACATCTACACCCTCCAGAGATTTTTCTGAATCATTCCCATCACCAAGTCACCTATGGGATTTCCCAGCCATTTTGAAGCCTTGACAAAACAAGGGATTCAAATGACTCCCCTCACTTCAGTCATGTCAAGACCAAGGCTTTCATCCCCGAAGAAGTATCATGCCCCTCCCCCACCTCCGATTTCCAGCAGCTTCACTGCTGCTGTCTAGGACATTAAGGGCCTCTGCGTTGCTACCATGCATAGCAAACTCAAAACCAACCAGAGGTCCACAGAGGGAGTGTGTTCTTCTGAAACAATTAGTACTGTCAAACAACATAGATTAGATAAGAGGGCAACAGTCAGACCGTCCAATCAAAGAACTCTAATCCATATCCCTTGCAAAAAGATTCCATCCACTCAAACACAGATAAATCTCAAACATGCTGTACTCAATGCCAGATCGTTAAAAAACAAGTCCTTTTTAATAAATAGTTTTATTTCCTCTTATAATCTAGATTTTATGTTTTTAACTGAAACATGGCTTGACAAAAACACTAGTAACGCAGTTTTGATTGAGTGTAGTCCATCAAATTTCAATTTTGTGTCTGAAACACGCCAAAACCAGAGCGGGGGTGTCTGTGCAATATTCATGGACAATATAGTCATCCACAAATTGTCATTTGGGGTTTTTGTATCATTTGAGTATGTGTCTTTCAAAATGGAGATAAAACAATCTTCCATTCTTTATATGACTATTTACAAACCACCACAGAATTGTTTTATCGAAGACTTTACTGAATTACTTTCATTTATATGCACTGATTTTGATTGTTTAGTCATTTCAGGTGATTTTAATGTGCATGTGGATGTGACCAATGACAGGCATGCAAAAGAACTTAATGCTGTTCTTGAAATGTTTGGTTTAACTCAGCACGTGAGTGAGGCGACTGACAACAAAGGTCACACTCTAGATCTAGTTATTACAAAAGGTGTTAATATATCAAATGTGAATGTTGTTGATGTTGCTTTATCTGATCATTTTTGTGTCTTCTTTGACTTGTCTGTTACACCCAAACCAGTGGTTGGGCCTGGAGTTATTCAAAGAAGACACATAAATGATACAACAGGGACACAGTTTATGGAAATGATCAGATTTGAAAATCCTCCATGTTCAAATGTTGATAATCTGTTGGACTCTTATACATCAAGCGTCTTAAATGTTTTGGATACTATTGCTCCTGTTAAGGTTAAAATGGTTAACAATAGAAAAAAGGCACCTTGGAGAAGTGAAGGTTCGGTCAGGGCACAGAAAAGGGAGTGCCGAAAAGCCGAAAGGAAATGGCGCAAGTCAAAGCTCCAGGTTCATTTTGAGATATACAAAGAAGTGCTTTGTGAGTTCAACCAGATTTTGCGTGGAGAAAGGGAGAAGTACTTCTCTAAAATCATCGCAAACTCATTCATTCATTCATTCATTCATTTTCTTCCACTTGTCCGTTGCCGGGTCGTGGGGGCAGCCGTTGGAGCTGCTCAAATCACATAGCACCAGCCCCCATGGCTCCTTCTGCAGGTGGTGGGTCCACGGAAGGACGGCCTCACGGTTCAAACCGGGCCTGTTGGTCTCTCCTAGGGGGCTACCAGTGTACGCAGACACTGGAGGCAATGTGGGTGAAGTGTCTTGCCCAAGGACACAACGACAATGTGCACCTTCAGGAGGCGGGATTCGAACCTCCGACCTTCCGATCATGAGACGACCCGCTCTACCATCTGCGCCATTGTCGCCCCATCATCGCAAACTGCAGAAACAATTCTCGTGTTCTGTTTTCCACAGTAAACAGATTAACTAACCCTCCAGTTTCACTGCCCTTAGAACTAATCTCTACATCTAAGTGCAATGAGTTTGCAATATTTTTTTATGACAAAGTCCAAGGCATTAAAAATGCCACACCAACGCACTTGCTTTAGTGAAGAAGTAACAAGTAACTATAACCGATTACTTTTTTACAGTAATCTTCCCAACACTGGTCACCAGGACCAAGTGTGAGGAACCACAGAAAGTGTCTCTTTTTGTTCAGTGAGAAAAGTAAGTGTCCATAACATAACAGAGGCAGAGATGAGGATTTAAACAATTTATTTACAATTTAAGAAGAATCAAAATGGAAACTAAAACTTATAAAGACTGAACAGTTAGCTCATATTAATGCAAACATTTCTGAAAACTCATTTAATAAATATACAGTATTTAATAAAACAAACAAATGTTTTAAGAAGAAAAAAAGAACATATTTCAAGTTTGTTAAAAGTTATTTCCAGAAACCGTCTTTAAAAAGTTGATTCAAACAAAATCAATCACTTGTAAAATATATTGTTTTCACAAAGCCAAAAAGAAGCGTCTTTTGTAATTACATACAGTTAATGAAGAACAATCTTAAAACTTTGTGTTCAGCAACATGTGAATGAATTTATTCAGAAAAAGTGTTGGATGTTAAAATGTGCTTTAAACACTGAGTTTTCATGTGTCTTTTTAAAGAACATCTCATGGTGAATGTTTTCTGACAAACTGAGCAACAGTAAGGCCTCTCTCCTGTGTGTGTTCTTCTATGAGCATCTAAGTGAGACTTTCGGGCAAATGTTTTATTACAGATTGAACAGCCGTGTGGTTCTCTTCTGTGTGTGTTCGTCCATGTTTCACTAGATTACATTTAATGGCAAATGTTTTCTGACAGATGGAGCAACTAAAAGGTTTCTCTTCTGTGTGCACTGTCATGTGTCTTGATAAATACTGTTTTATGCTAAATGTCTTGCCACAAACATGACACTGGTGCTCCTTCTTCTCTTCTCCGTCAGCTCCGGACGTCTCTCCTCTGTGTGTACTTCTATGTAAATCTAAAGTAACCTTTTGGGCAAATGTTTTATCACAGATTGAACAGCCGTATGGTTTCTCTCCTGTGTGTGTTCGTCTATGGTTCCAGAGGACAGAGAGATGTGTAAACTTTTTCTCACAGACCTGACAGCTGTAAGGCCTCTCTCCTGTGTGTGTTCTTCTATGAGCATCTAGACTAAATTCACGGGCAAATGTTTTCTGACAGATGGAGCAACTAAAAGGTTTCTCTCCTGTGTGCACTCTAATGTGTCTTATTAAAGTATGTTTATCTCTACATTTCTTGTCACAAACGTGACACTGGTGCTTCTTCTTCTTTTCTCTTCTGTCAGCTCCAGACGTCTCTCCTGTGTGTGTTCGTCTATGTGTCTTGAGTGAAGAGGGATGTGTAAACCTTTTCTCACAAACCTGACAGCTGTAAGGTTTCTCTCCGGTGTGTGTTTTTCTGTGTGTGTTTAGATTATACTTTTGGCCAAATGTTTTCTCACAGTATGAACAACTAAAAGGTTTCTCTCCTGTGTGCACTCTAATGTGTCTTATTAAATCCTGTTTTCTTCTAAATTTCTTGTCACAAACATGACACTGGTGCTTCTTCTTCTCTTCTCCTCCGTCAGCTCCAGACGTCTCTCCGTTGTCGACCGTAGCGCTCGTCTCTGGTGCAGACTTGTTTAGGGCGGAGACTTTGGTGCTTCTGCTCTGGACCTGGTTGTGGTGATTTTCTCCATCAGCCTCTGTCTCCATCTGTGCGTCTGAGCGGCTGAATGGAGGTTCCCAGTCTTCATCATCGTCGTCAGTGTCAGACGAGTGCTCAGTGTGTCCCTCCGTCTCTGAGCGGAAATGTGGCTCTGAGCTGATGTTCCCGCGCTCAGTTTGTGTTTGTGGAAGCGGGGAGGGCTCTTCTCTCTTCACGCTCACAGCACTGGACTCTGGGAAACACCTGAAAAGAAAATAATTGTTTAAACCCAAATCTAATAAGTTGGATATAATGACATCAAAGCAGCTGGAGGCCTGGGGCATGGACCTAAATGAGGACATTTTACTTGAGTGGGAGGAAACATGTTCAACTAAAACTTAAACTGAAACGTCAAAGACATTTCTTCTTCTAATATTCTGGAACGTACTTGACTCCACAAAAGCTCAATAGGTTTAATAGCAGAGGTGGTTACTTGAATAAAAGTACAGACACTACTGGTCAAATGGTCTAACTAGTTTTATGATAAATGTTTCATGTCGCACGTTTTGCATCAAAGATAATTCCTAGTTTGTGAAGCTGCTTACTAACAATGACCATCTTATCTCATAAAACCTATTCTGTTTCTGATCATTATGTGTGTTTTCGATGTTGTTTTACAACTGTATATTCCAACACTGTGTTGACAAAAATGATGTTTGAACAACGTGTTACGTGTTGCCTACACTGGCAGCTGCTCTTCCTCCTTCATGACGCTCTGCTCTTCTGGCTCCTCTTTGATCCGTGAGGTCTCAGTGATTTCGATGCTTCTGCTCTGGACCTGGTTGTGGTGATTTTCTCCATCAGCCTCTGTCTCCATCTGTGCGTCTGAGCGGCTGAATGGAGGTTCCCAGTCTTCATCTTCTCTCTTCACGCACACAGCACTGGACTCTGGGAAACACCTGAAACATGATTTAAATATGAATAAACTGAACAATAATGTGACTTAGACGTGTTTGAAAGTGTGTGAGCCTACACTGGCAGCTGCTCTTCCTCCTTTATGACGCTCTGCTCTTCTGGCTCCTCTTTGATCCGTGAGGTCTCGGTGATTTCCCGTTTCAAACTCTGACCAGTGTCCACTCTGACCAGTACGACTCTCGGGCTCAGGATCTGGTCCAGGAGCCGCTGTATCTTCCGGTTCTCGTCTAGGGAGCGACGCAGTTCCTCCACACACTCCGCTGTCGTCCATTTAAACAGCGCACGTGTCTCTCCAGCCGGTGCAGCCAGACGCTCGTTCACCGAAGCTCTGAACGTTTGGCCTTCACACATTTTTACAAACTGCCCTAAACAGAGACGACAGAGAAAACAATGAGGTTTCAGCTGATCATTTACATGTTACTCTCCTGTCAAATAGAGCTAAAGCTGGGCCTGGACTTTTAAACTGTCACCAGAATCATCTGAAGAGCCATAACTTATTTGAAAAATTCCAGTCAGGCTTCGCCCAGGCCATAGTACGGTAACAGCTTTGCTTAGGGTAACAAACGACTTGCTGATGGCAGCTGATTTAGGATCCCCATCACTTCAAATTCTCCTCGACCTGTCTGTGGCTTTCGACACCGGAGACCATTCTATCCTCCTTGACCGCCTCCAGAATACTGTCGGTCTCTCAGGCAGCGCCCTGGAGTGGTTTAAATCTTACCTCTCTGACAGGAGCGAATGTGTTACGCTAGGAGCCTGCAAGTCAAGATCCCTCCCTGTTATGTGCAGTGTTCCTCAGGGATCAGTCCTGGGCCGTATCCTTTTCATAACATACATGCTGCCACTCGGTCGTGTCATCAGCAGACACAACTTTTCATTGCTATGCTGATGACACACAGCTGTATATCAGAACTGCCCCCAACTCTCCCATGGCCCTTTCATGTGTTGCTGCTTGTCTTGAGGAGATAAAGGCATGAATGAGCAACAACTTTCTCCAGCTCAACAGTAGTAAAACCGAGGCACTACTTGTTGGCACCCCTCACCAGATCACCAACTCCTCCATATCCCAGCTCTGCTTCGATGGTCAGGCCATTGGTCTCTCCCCCTCCATAACCAACCTTGGCGTCAGGTTTGATCAACAACTCACCTTCGACAACCACATAAAAACCTCATTCTATCACCTCCAAAATATCTCCATGATCCGTTCACTCCTCACCCTCTCCGACGCTGAAAAACTTGTCCATGCCTTTGTCTCCTCAAGGCTGGAATACTGTAATGGACTTTTTACTGGGATTACCTCCAAAAACATTCAAAGATTGCAATACATTCAGAACAGTGCCGCAAGAATCCTTATGCAAGTACGCAAGTATGAGCACATCACTCCAATTCTATACTCCCTCCACTGGCTCCCAGTTCCCTTCCGTATTCAATACAAAACTCTCCTTCTCACCCATAAATGCATCAGCGGCCATGGTCCATCATACCTACAAGAACTCATCCCTCTCTGTAAGAGAAATCTAACAAACAATGATCGAGAGATTGATGAAGAACAGGCAGCAGTCAGGATGTCTTATGCAGGAGAAGTTTATTTGTCATCTTGGGACGCGGAGACATGAACTCAAGACATTGTGCCAGTCCTAACATTCAAGTCTGTCTATCCTTCCACATCCAGAAGGTTAAGTAGCCTTGGTGACACGTAGGCGCTAAGCATTCCACGCACTGGCAGTGTGCCGCGTGGATTTAGGCCTCAAGTCATGTAGAAGGCCAAAATGTACTGATTTGGCAGTACAATGTGATAAGGGCAATGTGTGAGGGCCGAATTAACTCTATAATTCCCCATCACTCTCCAAAGCTCCTGGTTCTGTTCAGTGTGTTTTTCCTATAGCCGTTAGCATTTAGCCACATACATTTGTTAAGTGGTGACGTCACAGCTCTACTTCCGGATCCGCAGATGTGCGAGAAACTACAAAAACTCTTTAATGCCACAATCAATATTTCTGAAACTCAACAGAGAGTTACTGAACATACTTATTCATCAGGCCCATTAGCCAAAAATGCTGCACCTACTGCTATAAAAGTAATATTTACCAAAATCGCTACATCCAGGTTAGTGGAGAAAAATGCTAACGGCGCAGCAGCTCCTCTAAACCCGGAAGTAGCGACTTTAGTAAATATTACTTTTTTAGCAGTAGGTGCAGCATTTTGTCTAATGAGTCTGAGAAATAAGTAGCTGCAGTAACTCTCTGTTGAGTTTCAGAAATATTGATGTTTTTTAACTCGCATATTTGCCCGTCTGCCAGGACCCGGAAGCAGAAGCCGTGACGTGACGTCAGACTTAACAAACGTATTTAGGTGATGTCAGTGCCTGGTTAGAAATCATTACTGAACAAACAGAGCTTTTGAGATTTAACTTTAGTGAGGAATTAGCGTAAAACAGTGGCATCAGAGCTAAAGGCTAAGTCATATTCAGTGAATTTTCTGCTTTTTGTTTGGTCAGATTCAGTGAACACAGAAATGACATACTAAATTGACCTTTCTATATCCTAGTTTACATGGGGTAATCCAACTTCTGGCGAGTGGACTCTTCTTTAGGAAGGTTGAATAAAGTCCTGTCCTCGCAGCCAAACGTGCTTTTCTCCGTGACATTATCGTGAGGTAAGAAAAAAGAACAGGTGTCCAGAGTAGGTTAGAAAGAGCTCCTTCTTCACAACTTTCGGTGCAAACATGACATCTGTTCAGACGCTCAGGGGGTGCGTTGTTTTCCCTGCAGGGGCAGCGCGGAGACGTCAGTCACTTCCTTTTTTTTCAGGATCAGGAGGATTGCTTAGAACTGAATGAAGCCAAAAACACTCAGGGCTGTTTTAGATAAGGAAATAGCATAACATGGTTAAAAGCTCTAAAATCTCGATTTTGCATGATATAGGACCTTTAAAATATGGATCTGTCCATATGTGGCTGTAAAACTCCACATCCTGTATTAAATCAATATGAGATTTGATTTGTTCCTTATTTCCGTTACATAAATATGATCATATTGCAGACTGGGGCTCAGGTCGGTGCCCCTTGGACACAGGGAGCTGGGAAAAAAGTACTGATCACATGAAGGCCACTGATCTACATGTCGAGACCAAATAAATCATGAGTTCTTCTTTTTAACCTGATTATTTTAAACAATAGAGTTCATGGCTTTATCATAATAACATTTCCTGCTTATCAAGAGTGCAGACGTATCACTGCTTGCTGCTGCCGCTTGCCTCTTTATTGCTTTTTTGCTTTTTAAATCATTCTATTTTGGGCACATGTCTTGGATATGATTTTATTCTCTTCTTTTAAGTGAACCAAGGCTTTTTACTCATTTTATGCCATTTTTACAACTCATTTGACGAACCAGCAACGACAATTTTGTCAACATGGCTGAGGAGTAACGCAAACATCTCCTTGTGAAAGCTGTCGGATGTATCAACAAGAAATTTCCCTGCTACGGGACAAGATTTTTGCCTTAGAGACGGAAAAAGGACTTAATGACACGCTCCCTGTGGAACCCGGTAAGAAGACGGAAAAAACTGATACTTGCAACCTGAAGCTAAACGATACCATAACATTCCCAAACTTAACAGACAACTTGGTGCTAGGCCAAAGAAAGACAACATGCTCGTAAAGATGCACCAGGAATAAAGTTAACAGATTTTCACCTCTCTCAGAGTACGAGTATAACATAACGAGAGAAAGTCGGAGAAGAAACAGAGAACACAGAGTCAAACAAAGATGGAGAGAAACTGGTGCCAAGTGTGTCAAGGCAGAGATATCCTGTTGCTGGAGACGGAGCCATATCTAATGTAAACAATACAAGAATTACTACAATCACTGTTATACGCGTCTGCTACAGTTTCCTGACATTATAGGATGTTTCTAAACAAGGAAATTACAAATAACTGGGATAAATACTGTTTTACATGTTTGGTGCTGTTGAACATAAGAACGGAGAGTCTGAAGCCCTGAAGAAAGTTTAATAAACTTTTTGAGAGACTTGATGTCTGGACAAAGACGCGATACAAATTTTCAGTGGACCCAAACATCGACGGGAGAATAAGACAAATTCTCACGGCTGTTTAGTTGAATACATAGTCTGTCCAAAGTCTGTGAGTCAAGAGGACGGGTGTATTTCATAGAGAACTTTAATCTTTCTGGAAACGCGACATCTGTTTAAGGAAATGGACACATTTGAGGCAGAGGTGGAGTGAGACGTGACGGAAAATCTCCTCCATCGCTCTGGCAAAATCAGTGGAGCCTGAGCAACAGAGAGAGCAGAGAGGCAATGAGAAAGCTCCTGCTCACCCAGCAAAGTTCGCCTGCATCCCCAATAAAAGATCAGTCGCAGCTGCAATCATCTGCACCTACAGTAATGGATGAGCCACAGTTAAGGATTCAGCCCACAGTTTAAGGAATTAAGCTTGCAACCGGAGACATCTCAACCATAGCAGCGCGGCCACCTGCAATCCTGCATCTCCGGGAAAAGCTCCGCTTCACGCACCACCTGCTAATCTATATAAATGATTCAGCCGAAAGGAGCACTTTCATCAACCCACTACAGGCCTTGAGCCGCGACTGGTACATCTACACCCTCCAGAGATTTTTCTGAATCATTCCCCATCACCAAAGTCCACCTATGGGATCCCCAGCCATTTTGAAGCCTTTGATAAAACAAGGGATCCAAAATGAACTCCCCCACTCAGTCATGTCAAGACCAGGCCTTTCATCCCCGAAGAAGTATCATGCCCCTCTCCCCCTTCCGATTTCCAGCGCTTCACTGCTGCTGTCTAGGACATTAAGGGCCTCTGCGTTGCTAACCATGCATAGGCAACTCAAAACCAACCAGAGGTCCACAGAGGGAGTGTGTTCTTCTGAAACAATTAGTAACTGTCAAACAACATAGATTAGATCAAAGAGGCAACAGTCAGAAGCCGTCCAATCAAAGAACTCAAATCCATATCCTTGCAAAAAGATTCCATCCACTCAAACACAGAAAATTTCAAACATGCTTGTACTCAATGTCAAAGTCGTTAAAAACAGTCTTTTTTAATAATAGAGTTTTATTTTCTCTTATAATCTAGTTTTTATGTTTTTAAACTGAAACTGGCTTGACAAAACACTAGTAAGCAGTTTTGATTGAGTGTAGTCCCCATCAAATTTCAATTTTGTGTCTGAAACACGCCAAACCAGAGGGCGGGGGTGGTCTGTGCAATATTCAGGGACAATAAAGTCATCCAAATGGTCATTTGGGGTTTTTTTGTATGCATTGAGTTATGTGATCTCGTCTCAACAAC